>WAAF01006722.1:308-13250 GCA_013400475.1 Tricholaema leucomelas
GCCAGTGTCTCACCACCCTCACTGGAAAGAACTTCTTCCTAACATCTAGTTGAAATCTCACTTCTGCCAGTTTAAACCCATTACCCCTTGTCTTGTCATTACAAGACCTTGTCAATAGTCCCTCCTCAGCCCTCCTGTAGATCTCCTTCAGATACTGGAAGGCCACTCCAAAGTCTCCTTGAAGCCTTCTCTTCTCCAGGCTGCAGAGCCCAAACTCCCTCAGTCTGTCCTCATAGCAGTGCTGCTGCAGCCCTCTCGGCTTCTTTGTGGCCTCCTCTGGACTGGCTCCAACAATTCCATGTCCTTCTTGTGTTGGGAGCTCCACAACTGCACACAGTACTCCAGGTGAGGTCTGAGGAGAGCAGAGCAAAGGGGCAGAATCCTCTTCCTTGCCCTGCTGGCTACACTGCTCTTGCTGCAGGCCAGCATATGGTTGCTGTCTAGGCAGCACTCACACTGCAGGCTCATGTTGAGCTTTTCATCACCCTAGACCCTTAGGTCCTTTTCCTCAGGACTGCTCTCAGCCATTCCTCACTCAGCCTGGAGTTGTGCTTGGGATTAAACCCACTCAGGTGCAGGACCTTACACTTGGCCATGTTGAATGTCATGAGGTTGGCCTGGGCACACCTCTGCAGCCTGTCCAGGTCCCTCTGGATGTATCCCTGCCCTCTATCTGGTCGACTGTGCCACACAGCTTGTTGCCATCTGCAAACTTGCTGAGAATGCACTGATTCCTCTGTCCGTAATCACTGACAAAGATGTTAAACAGCACTGATGCCATCACTGACCCCTGAGGGACACCACTTGGCACTGGTCTCCAGGTGGACATTGTCCCCTTGATCACCACTCTCTGTGTGCCTCCACTCACCCAATTCCTTATCCAGCAGTGCTCCACCCGTCCACTCTGTGTTTTTCCAGTTTGGTGACCAGGATGTCATGTGGGACAGAGTCAAATGCCTTACTCAGGTCCAGGCAGATGATGTCAGTTGGCCTTCCTTTGTCCGCTGTTGCTGTGACTTCATCATAAGAAGCCACTACATTGGTCAGACAGGATTTGCCCTTGGTGCAGCCATTGCTGGGTACCACCAATTACCTCTGCTTTGATTTACATTTGCTTTAGCAGAGCCTTCAGGAGGATATGCTCCATGATCTTGCCAGGCACAGAGGTTAGACTGACTGGTCTGTAGTTCCCAGGGTCATCCTTTATGCTGCTTTAGGTACATACTTTCAGTCTTCAATTTAGAATTGAGTTAGAGTTCTTAGAAGCAGCTTGTTTGAAGCTTGACTTTGAAGCTTCACCAGTTTTCTGAGAATTTCTTTTTCTCTGAAAGGTGGAAAACAGTGAAACCATTTCATAGAGACATATTTAGACAATGCAGACCACACAAACTTCTTAGAACAATAGAAGCAGCTTTTGTGCTGAATCTTCATTTTGGGCTTTGCCCTGTTTTGGTTCAGTTACAGATACTAGTAGTTCCTTTTTGCACTATTTTTTCCTTGATTATCACAGGCTCACAGTGTGTTAGGGGTTGGAAGGGACCCAAGGAGATCATCCAGTCAAACCTCACTGCCAGAGCAGGACCTATCTATCTATCACAGATCACAGAGGAACACATCCAGACAGGCCTTGAAAGTCTCCAGAGAAGGAGACTCCACAACCCCTCTGGGGAACCTGTTCCTGGGACCCTTACAGTAAAGAAGTTCCCCCTTGTGTTGAGTTGGAACCTCTTACTGATTATCTCATAAACAATATATGATTATAGATTGTGTGGAGGATACAATACTGTGCTTAATTTTAAACTGTTCCATTTCTGTCCATGTGTGTATTATGTAGCATGTCTTTGATGATCCTGAAGGGAAAATTGAGTTGCCAGAATCCTTGAAGGTGCATTCATGGAAGCGTCCACATGAGTTTTTAACAACTAAGGTAAGAAACAAGCAAGATCATAATGCAAAGGTGCTACTTGCCTACCTATGTCACAAGTGGTGTAAAATTAGCAGAAGAAATGAGTTCAGTGGATGAAACCTCACCATGCATAGTAATCCTGTCCAAGAAAGTTTTGTGAGGAGTCAGTGATGCATACAGCAGCTAACCTGTGCTGCATGCACAAGTTGGCCTTGAGGTCTGTATGGTGCTGTGTGTAATCCCTGGTTGCTGGAGAAACTCAGGCATCTTGCTGTAAGAGAGGAACTTGCAGGCAGTTCCTGCTGGTTACCAGCAAGTGCACAACCTGTGTCTTCTTGCCTTTATCTGACTGCAGCAGCAAGTTCTTGTGGGAACAGCCTTTCAGTGAACTCTAATAATAACATGAAAATTATATTTGACCAAGTCTAAGTGCCATTCTTACCAGGATCACATGGGCCAGCACCTCCTGGTGCAAAAAAATATCATCATATTGTATCCTCCTAAGTCTTTTGGCTGCACATTCATTTAGAAGACACCTGGACAGAGGTCTTTTTGGTTTTCTTTGTGTTCCTGTATTTTCCCTTAAAACTCAGTGTCATGGCAAAACAAGTTCTGTTTGTTCCAGCCAAGGCTTTCCTTGAACAGCTGTCTGATGTATCTGTCCTAAACCTATGAATTAGCTTGCCCAGAAATACAGCACTTTTTGTCACTTCAGCTATTGTATTTCTCTAGTGTACATACAGAACATGTCCACATCTTTGACAGTACTGTTCTGGGAAGTAACCATAACATTTTAAAACTATGCAGTGCTCTTATCCAGCTTATTTTTAAAGGTAATTGCAAAGAAAACAACCAGCCAACCATTTAAAAGGTTAGTGTTCTCCAGTGCTGTTGCTAATCTAAGTGTTAAACCATTTTTGCTTCAGATGAAATGCTGAAGCTTTAAAACACTTGGACCACCCTTTCAGCTTTATCAGGCTTGTCAGTTTTCCTTTTGTCAGCTTGTCAGATCTATTTTTTTATTAGCTAGACACTAAACAGGTCCAAGTTTATTTTTTTAAATGGAACTAGGAGAGGAGGAGGTCAGGACAGTAATTGACAAGACCAAAAGATTGGATGAGTAACACTGCCAAAATGCATAAACTGACTAGAGGTATCTGAAAGATGAGGGCAAGAGAGTTGGCAGCCCAGAAAGCCATGGAGACACATATCTGTATGAAAAAAAATAGCTTTTAACATCTATTCTTAAAGCACTATGAAGAAAAGCATTTGTTTTTCTTTAAGACTTGCTTAAAACTTTGATGCTTCTTTTGTTTGGTCCAATGTGTCTTGGAACCAAAAAACTGATTACTACAAATGTTATAAGTTGTTAAAGATTAATGTAAATGTGAAGTGATGGAAGGCTCTTAAGATGAAATGTGCTACCTAATCTCTTGGTAACTATAAAAGAAGGAATAAATGAGCCTGGTTAGTGTGGTAAGCAAAGAATCATAGAATCAGTCAGGGTTGGAAGGGACCACAAGGATCATCTAGTTCCAACCCTCCAGCCATGGGCAGGGACACCCTACCCTAGAGCAGGCTGCCCAGAATCTCATCCAGCCTGGCCTTAAACACCTCCAGCAATGGGGCCTCAACCACCTCCCTGGGCAACCCATTCCAGCCTCTCACCACTCTCATGGTAAACAACTTCCTCCTCACATCCACTCTGAATCTCCCCACCTCCAGCTTTACTCCATTCCTTCTAGTCCTATCACTCCCTGAGAGCCTAAAAACGTTCTTTTTAATGAACTTAACTACTTCTTTCTAGGTTCCTGTGGTGGTCCAAAATGAAACCTCATTTGATCTTGTTTCAGCAAATGAGCATATATTTTGTAGTGAAGTAAGTAAAAATACTTTACTCTCCCTTTAAAAGTTTTGTTCTTGCTTTTTAACTATTTGAATTTTTTTTATTGATTCCTCTCCAGATTTCTAATATGAAGAAGTAAATTGCAAGGAAAACAAGAATGATGGGAACAAAATGGCAATAAGTCACCTAAATTAGTGTAATTATTGTTTCCCTTTTAGGATTTGAAAAAAATATGTCAATGCTAGTAAGAGAGTTTACAAACAGAATCATAGAATCAATCAGGTTGGAAGAGACCTCCAAGATCATCCAGTCCAACCTAGAACTCAGCCCTGTCCAATCAACCAGACCATGGCACTAAGTGCCCCATCCAGGCTTTTCTTGAACACCTCCAGGGACAGTGACTCCACCACCTCCCTGGGCAGCCCATTCCAATGCCAATCACTCTCTCTGTGAAGAACTTCCTCCTAACATCCAGCCTAGACCTCCCCTGGCACAACTTGAGACTGCGTCCCCTTGTTCTGTTGGTGTTTAACAGAGCAAACCTGCTGTTCAGGTTGTGAAGGGTTAACCGTCCTGGGGGAGTGGTCTTGACTCTGACCCCAGGTCCTCCTTACTCATCCCCGGGGTTGGGTCTGACCCTTTCTCCAGGTTTGGTGGTTAGCCCACTCCCACTTTCTCTTTAGTTCCCTATAAGAACAGAGGAACTTCCTATTTCTCTCTTGCCCTGCCTCTTTGCTTGCCAGCATCACCATCCTGTTTCCTGCTACTCTTTGTTTTACCGTGTGGCCATAATGCACGAGGCAGACAAACCATTGCCATCACATCTGGTTGTATATATTTATTTTGTGTCTTGTTTTACCTTCCTTATGTCTTTTTGTAACTTCCCTACATCAAATACCTTTCACTTATTGTTAAAGTTTTTCCTTTTAACTTCTGAATCAAAGTGAAACTGCTTATTGGGGTGTACTTTACCTTTTCCTCTCTACATCTAATCCCTTTCCTTTGGGAAAGAAGGGGGAAGAGGGAAAGGCATCCTATAAATTGTTATTGATCCTATTAACTATATTTTTGAGTCTCTGGGAAATTTAAACTAGAACTGAGACAAAGGTTTGGTTGGGTTTTTAAAAGTATACAGTCCATCAACTATGAAAATTATTACGTGAAAGTATTCTCTAAAGGTAAGAACAAATAAGATATACTAGAAAGGATTTATGTTTTTCATTCAAGCTTTTCTGAAGCCATGGGTTTTGTGTGCTTGCATCTATGTGCAGGTGTCTGTAACCCATCCAATCTTTACCTTCTGTCCAGTTGAATAAATGTTTTACTAAATTTCTACAGATCAGGGGAAAATACACAGCAAATAGAACCAAAGCATCTGAATGCCTTATTGAATGTAATATTATTTCATCAATTCTATTTCATTCAATGCAGATTCAAAATTCAGCACCAGAAAGAACAAATGGGAGGAAGCCACCAGAAAACAGTGGCTTCAGAGGAAACAGATTATGTAAATTTTACTGTCCACATGTGCTAGTTTGAGGCTAACTGGAATATTCTACTGAGAGAAATTAGATGACAGGCTGTGAAAAGGAAACGATACTGATGCCTACTTCACTCCTAGGCTTGCTGAGATGAATAAGTACAAGAACACTAAACATATATATAGCAGAGCAGGAGAGTCAGTGTGTAGGTCTCTGTTGCAGGGAGTGTCCTGGGTGGCTTCTGTGTAACTAATCCTTCTGCTTTCTAACCCCCTTGGCCAATCCTCCAAACTCACCTTGAACATAAGGCAAACTCTGGGATAAGGTAGAGAGGTGGGAGGAGGGTGGAAGGGTGGTTGAGAGCCCCTCCTGGGGACTCTGGTTTCTGGGAGGGCTGTTGTGTTTCTGTATTACTTTTACCTTGTCTATTTGTGTCTCTAGCTGTATAGATTGTAAATACCTGCTTGTATATTGTGCTAAGCTGTAAATATAAAGCTCAATTCCTTGATTTCCAGCTTGGCTGAGTCTAGAGTGGGGGAGTGGGTAACACCCAAACCATCACACCACAGAACCACTAATTAATTTGAAGGCAAGTTTCTTGTAACAAAAGCTAATTCTCTTTTGTGGTTATGCAAACCACTGTAATGGTCTTGCAACACTTGTAAAACTGTAGCACACATCAGAAAGCTGCATATGAGAAAGCCACAAGACTGGCTGAGGCACTTAGTGCCATGGTCTAGTTGACTAGATAGGGCTGTGTGGTAAGTTGGACTGGATGATCTTGGAGGTCTCTTCCAACCTGTTTGATTCTATGCTTAGTTAAAACTTCTATTTTAGATGTTTTAAATTCACAAGTACTTTGAGTGATTCGGGATTGCTTTTTACTGTGTACAAATAACAAGTATTAAAACCAATATTGACTTTTAGCAGCTATATCTAGTAAGAAGCTATTAAAGAAGTCATAGTTCATGAGTCTTGTAGCATAATTTATTTTGAAATCATTTGTCCTTATGTTTATTTGGTAAGTGATGGGCAGCATAATTTTTATGGTGCCCTTACCTAATTTCATTTTATGTTGTTATAGATAGATAGGAGAGTTTTAGGAAATTATTTTTAGCATGAAACAATAGCTACACTTTTGTCACTTCTTCAGCATTCTTTGATTGTACAACTTGATTTTATTTTTCCAAAAAGATAATAAGCTGGATAAAAACCCAACCAGTTCTATTTTTCTCCATTTTCAGCTGATGAGATGGATTGTAAGTGACATTTACGCGGTCTGGAGGATATACAATGATAAGACCTTAACTAATGAAACATCCACACTCTTTTGGAAGCCATGGGAACACATTTACGCCTTATGTAAAGCTACCAGGGAACACGTGCCACTGTACAATAGCTATGGAAAATACGTAGTGAAACTTCATTGGATGGTGAGTACTTCTGTCCAACAATCTACAAACATCATGTGGATAGCATGGAAAATTTTAATGGTTAGGATAAGTATTTATTATAATCAAAAAGGTAAGGACTTGTGGGAATAGAAGCGTTGACAAGTTGTTGATGCATGTGAATAACAATGCCTTCTATAGTTCATGTTATTTTTATACAACTTAGGACTTGATAAAACAGAGTTATTGCTTGAAAAGACAGTAATATTTTTCTCATAGAATCAACCAGGTTGGAAGACACTTCCAAGATCATCCAGGCGAACCTGGCACCCAGCCCTGTGCAATCAATTAGACCATGGCACTAAGTGCCTCACCCAGTCTTTTCTTGAATACTTCCAGAGATGGCGACTCCACCACCTCCCTGGGCAGCCCATTCCAATGCCAATCACTCTTTCTGGCAACAACTTCCTCCTAACATCCAGCCTATACTTCCCCTGGCACAACTTGAGACTGTGTCCCCTTGTTCTATTGCTGCTTGCCTGGCAGAAGAGACCAACCCCACCTGGCTACAGCCTCCCTTCAGGTAGCTCTAGACAGCTGTGAGGTTTGCCCTGAGCCTCCTCTTCTCCAGGCAACCAGGCATAGATGATGTAGAATTTTGCTGATGGTTTTATCTATATTTTTTTTCAATTACAATGGCAGTTGCTAATGTTGCATATGTTCGAACTACCTATTGAAATAGTTTTTCTGATACTTGTAACTTTTTTATTGTCCGACAGCAGTTTCAATATGTCTCTTGAGAGGGAGAGAAATCCTAAATATCTAACTTTTATTTTTAAACAATCCATGTATTTGATGAAGGCAGGCATATCTAATACAGTGCAGAGCAGATCTGGTATTTTGAAAGGAAAATTCATACAGTTTGTTATTGGAATGGGCTGCCCAGGGAGCTGGTGGAGTTGCCATCCCTGGAGGTGTTAAAAAAAAGCCTGCATGGGGCACTTAATGCCATGGTCTGGTTGATTGAACAGGGCTGGGAGCTAGGTTGAACTGGATGATCTTGGAGGTCTTTTCCAACCTGGTTGATTCTATGATTCAATGTCAGCTAGCCAGCACTGAGGAGGAAGAGAAAAGCTGTTAAAACTGGAAGAGTATCTTAACTTTCCTGTAAGAGGGAGCACGTAGCTGATCAGCCTCTGCTTTCCTCACTCCTTATTAATGGCCTCCACAGACAGAATAACATATTCATGTGGGGAATGAGAATTGTTTGAGTTCGAGAAGGCAGAACTTAAAATCAGTCAGGGTTGGAAGGAACCACAAAGATCATCTAGTTCCAACCCCCATGCCATGCCCAGGGACACCCTACCCTAGAGCTGGCTGCCCGCAGCCTCATCCAGCCTGGCCTTAAACACTTCCAGGCATGGGGCCTCAACCACCTCCCTGGGCAACCCAGTCCAGGCTCTCACCATTCTCATGCTGAAGAACTTCCTCCTCGTGTCCACTCTGAATCTCCCCACCTCCTGCTTTTATCCATTCTCCCTAGTCCTGTCACCCCTGAGAGCCTAAAAAGTCCCTCCCCAGCTTCTTTGGAGGCCCCCTTCAGATCCTGGAAGGCCACAAGAAGGTCACCTTGGAGTATCCGATTCTCCAGACTGAACAGCCCCAACTCTTTCAGTCTGTCCTCATAGCAGAGGTTCTCCATCACTCTGATCATCCTCATGGCCCTTCTCTGGACATGCTCCAGTATCTCCACATTCCACTTGTAATAGGGGCTCCAGAACTGGATGCATTACTCCAGGTAGGGTCTCAGCAGAGCGGAGTAGAGGGGGAGAATCCCCTCCCTCCACCTGCTGGCCACACTCCTCCTGAAGCTGCCCAGGCTCTGGTTGGTTTTCTGTGCTGCAAGTGCACACTGCTGGCTCCTGTTGAGCTTCTCTTCCAGCAGCACTCCCAAGTCCCTCTCCTCAGGACTGCTCTCCAGCCACTCAGTGCCCAGCCTGGATTTGTGCTTGGCATTGCCTTGACCCAGATGCAGGACCTTGCACTTGGTCTTGTTGAACCTCATGAGCTTGGCTTGTGCCTGCCTATCCACGTCCCTCTGGCTGGCATCCCTGCCCTCCAGCCTGTCTGCTGCACCACACAGCTTGGTGTTGTCAACAAACTTGCTGAGGGTGCTTAAAAGGCAAGAGCATTTCTTGCAAATATATAACCATCATTTTTTTCTCCTCTTTGCCAACTGTTCATCTTAACAAATAACAGAATCCATATTGCAATCATTTTGCATCAGTGATAACCTTTTCATAGCATTTCACTACTAACTTTAAAGGCAAATATGCAGGCTTAAGGAGATAAGACACCAGGAGAAAGATAGATATGTGGGGCAGAAGGTGAGAAAAAGTGGAAATAATGATACAAATACAATAAGCTTCAGGAATGCAAAGGGACAGTAGGATGCAGGGTAGAACTGAAAACTATTGTGCCAGTGATGAAAAATTGTTATCCACAGGTTTGATCTGGTGAATGACAATTCCCTCAGGACTCAATACAGCGTTCTACTGAAATCAGTTCAGTTCTCCAACTGTGCTTTCTCTCCCTTTTAATTTAATTTTCCACTTTCTCCTCTTGAATCAGTTTCTCCTCTAGCTCTACTTCTATTTGCTTTTTTTTTTTTTTGCACATTTTTCTTTAATCTTCCACCATCTGACTCACCTTTTCCTCCCTGGCTTTCTTTCAGTGAAATGCAGCTGTACAGCCAGAGGAAAAGAAATTAAATAAACCCAAAGGCTCAAAACAAAATAAAACCAAAACTGACAAACCAAAACATCTTGATAATTCTCACAGAGTCTCTACAATGTAATTTTTTATCACATGATTACACAACCTCTATGGTATTAAATTTACACACAGAATAATGTTCTCTTCAGACTAACCTGAGCAACATAAGTTCTGGCACTGAGTACATCCTCAGCAAGTTTGCTGATGACACCAAGCTGTGCGGTGCAGCAGACAGGCTGGAGGGCAGGGATCCATCCAGAGGAACCCAGACAAGCTGGAGAGGTGGGCACAAGCCAAGTTCGTGAGGTTCAACAAGACCAAGTGCAGGGTCTTGTATCTGGGTCGGGGCAATGCCAAGCACAAATGCAGGCTGGGCAGTCAGTGGCTGCAGAGCAGCCCTGAGGAGAGGGACTTGGGGGTACTGCTGGACGAGAAGCTCAACAGGAGCCAGCAGTGTGCACTTGCAGCCCAGAAAGCCAAGCAGGGCCTGGGCTGCATCAGGAGAAGTGTGGCCAGCAGGTCAGGTAGCTCGATTTACTGTTCAAATATCTGGCACTGGAGACATCTTTGTCATACCTGTTTCTTTCTTATCATGGAAATAGGTGTATTGGTTAGATTGGGTCATTTTGTGTTATCCCCTACAGTGTTTTGTATAAAACACTATCTTAATGCTTTTCACAATGCCAACCACGGCAAACAATTCCTCAGGTAGTTCTGGAAAAACAATGCTTATATGAAAAATGTTTTCTAGGCTAAGACCTTAAAGAGGCATTTGAAAAATAGATATCATAGTTAAGCCTCTATTTAATCATGCCTGTTTCTTAGGCATCTGTCATGGTAGCTAAAGAAACAGCAATGAACATATGCACATGAGAGGAAATACATTTGGAAATATCTGCAGTTAGATTCATTGCAATGAAACTGTAATTGCAGCAGTAACAAAATTGAGGGACACTGAGGTGCTGGAGCAGGTGCAGAGAAGGACAACGAGGCTGGGGAGAGGTCTGGCAAACATGACCTATGAGGAGCGGCTGAGGGAGCGGGGGGTGTTTATTCTGGAGAAGATGAGGCTGAGAGGGGACCTTATTGCCCTCTACAGCTACCTAAAAGGAGGTTGTAGTGAGGCTGGAGCTGGTCTCTTCTCCCAAATTAGTAACAATAGGACAAGAGGAAATGGCCTCAAGTTGCATCAGGGGTGGTTTAGGTTGGCTGTTGGGAGGAAGTTCTTTTCTGAGCAGGTGGTCAGGCACTGGAACAGGCTGCCCAGGGAGGTGGTGGAGTCACCATCTCTGGAGGTGTTTAAAAGGAGAGTGGATGTGGTGCTTGAGGCTATGGTCTGGTGATGAAGGTTGGACTGGATGATCCTGGTGGTCCTTTCCAAGCATAGCGATTCCTAGTGATTAGATGTTGTGCTGAGGGATTTGGTTTAGTCAAGGACTTGTCAGTGTGAAACTAATGATTGGACTTGATGATCTTGAAGGGCTTTTCTAATCTAAGAAATTCTGTGATTCTGTGAAAGAAATGCTATGAGTATTGTTTGTCTTTCTCAGATACTATATAAAAACTTCTTTGAAAGCTACCTGTAATGTAAAATTACACTAGAATTGGGTTCTTTGCAGTTAAACTGTAATTACAGCAGTAAAGAAATACTATGAGTATTGGTTCTGGCTTTTTCAGACACTACATGAGAATTTCTTTTAAAGCTATCTGTAAAATTACATTAGAATTGGGTTCTTTGGAAAGCGTTGAAAGTTCTCTTGCATACAAGTTCTGTTTCCTGCCCACAAACTGAGTGTTTTCTTCTGTTCTTCCCCTCCCTGTGTCATAGGGGTGCTGGAGAAAGATCACTGTCGATGACACTATGCCCTTCAACACAGAGGGTAATTTATTACTACCAGCTACGACCTGTGAAATTGAACTTTGGCCAATGTTGCTGTCCAAAGCTATTATCAAGCTGGCAAATACTAGGTATGTTTAGTCATTTTGGTTTTGCTTTGCTTTGTGAAGTCACGTGCCATTTGCAAAAAGTTGGATTAGTATGCATAAGAAACATGTTTTGATAACTGTTAGTAATGACAAATATCCAATTTTCTGGAAGTCAGAACTGTAAGTCAATAAAGCAAAAATCTGCTGTACCTACAGAAGGTGCAGCATGTCCTGTTCAGGCATGTTTGAAAATTCGTGCACAGAAAACTTTGCAAGCAAACTGGAGTGCTCGCCCAAACTGGAGTACTCTCCCTGATTGACTTATCTGTTTGCTTAAAAGTGTGCCTGTAGTTGTCTGCCAAATGAAAATGTCCAACAGATTTTAATGAAGTTTTGTGAAGTGGCCTTTCAGTATCTCTTCAGCCTGCAGAAGAGAAGGCTTCGAGGAGACCTTATAGTGGCTTTCCAGTATCTGAAGGGAGCCTACAGGAAGGCGGGGGAGAGATTATTTACAAGGTCTAGTAATGTCAGGAAGAGGGGAAATGGGTTTAAGCTGGAAGAGGGGAGATTTAGACTGGATGTTAGGAGGAAGTTCTTTACAGTGAGGGTGGTGAGACACTGGCACAGGTTGCCCAGGGAGGTTGTGGATACTTCCTCCCTGGAGACGTTTAAGTCCAGGCTGGATGAGGCCTTGAGCAGCCTGCTCTAGTGGGAGGTGTCCCTGCCTATGGCAGGGGGTTGGAGCTGGATGATCCTTGAGGTCCCTTCCAAGCTAAACCATTCTATGATTCTATGATTCTATCTGAAGGGGGCCTACAAAAAAGCTGGGAAGGGACTTTTTAGGCTCTCAGGGAGTGACATGGCTAGGGGGAATGGAGCAAAGCTGGAGATGGGTAGGTTCAGACTGGATGTGAGGAGGAAGTTGTTCAGCATGAGAGTGGTGAGAGCCTGGACTGGGTTGCCCAGGGAGGTGGTTGAGGCCCCATGGCTGGAGGTGTTTAAGGCCAGGCTGGATTTGATTCTGGGCAGCCTGATCTAGGGTAGGGTGTCTTGAACAGCTGGAGGTGTTCAAGAAAAGACTGGATGGGGCACTTAGTGCCATAGTCTAGTTGATTGGACAGGGTTGGGTGATAGATTAGACTGGATGAGCTTTCAGGTCTCTTCCAACCTGGTTGATTCTATGATTCTGTGCAATATCTATTTCTGTCTTCTAGTATACATGAAACTGGAAAAAGAGAGATGGAGGAATTTACAGTTCTACATACACTGACTGGATGGATACCAGAAATTATTCCTCTCCAGTAAGTTCTTCTAACAATGATTTGCTTATTAGTTGCTTAATATTTAGTTCTATAAGGAATTATGAGAAATAAAGCTGAGCTCTAGATATGCTCCAGCATCAATTTTGGGAAATGTAACATTTTTAATTTTGGTACTTGGGAAATATGCCTTTAAGGAATCCAATTTTATAGTATTTTTCTTTGCATGTCATACAGTTGCTTGTAAAGCTGTTTATGATGTTAAACTGATGTATATTTATTATACAATTTATAACTAATACTAACTTCATATCTGAAAGTACTATAGAAAGTATACATCATGAATATCATAGAATCA
>WAAF01006723.1:0-12786 GCA_013400475.1 Tricholaema leucomelas
ATAGGCTGAGCCAAAGTTACTCACAGATGAGCCGGGCTGGCTGATTAAGGTGGATGTCGTCCTTCGGAGCTTGTCTTTCGGAATGCCAGGGGCTCCTTCTGCAGAAGCTATCCAGGCGGGGGAGAACTCCAAGGCAGGAACGAACTCTTAAGGTGGGAACCCCAAGGCGGGAAGTCCCCCCGATATTTATATCCTTCCTAGACAAAGAGCTGAGCTACCACTTCCTAGGCGTGAAGACCACAGCCAATCCCCAGTCCTATTCCAGCACAGGCCCTACATGGGGCACCCCTGGTGCCGGAAGGGTCCCTTGCTCCTCCACCTTCACACCTGCAGGGCAGGGCGGGGAACAAGTCTTTTCATGCCTTTTCTTCTCCCATTCAAATCACAGAGGGACAGGAATTTTGGGGTACACAGGACTCCACGAAAACCAACATATGTGAAACCAGGCCCAGCAATCCATTAAAGCGTGATTTATTGAATACGTGGGTGATGGGATGGGAAAACCAATTAATATGAATCAGAATTGTAGTATTAACTAGCAGCCAATTTAAACAGTTATTGTTTTCCTGCTTTTGTCTAAATACATAACAAATATACATGTGCCAAGCAGAAGGAGGTATAGAAACCAATATTCCAATTACATATGCTAATCTCAGCTTTGGCATATCGTGACAGCAGATTGGGAAGCACAGTAAAAGTAGCTATTTAGTTTTTGGTATTGGTAAAATGGACTATAAATATTTACTTGTTATCCCCTTTTATTTAGCTACATCTTTATTATATATCATTACAATTGTCTTAGGAGTTGTTTCCTTTGTCCGAACTGATGTATGTTCTAGGTTATGTTCCCTTTGTAACCAAGTGGGGAAAGCATTATGTGAACTTTTGTTAGCTGTCGATTCAGTACGTCACGCTACCTTGCAAAATAGAGCTGCAATTGACTTTCTGTTATTGATACATGGACATGGATGTGAGGAATTTGAGGGAGTGTGTTGTATGAATCTCTCTGATCATTCAGTTTCAATACACAAGTGCATTCAAGAACTTAAAGATGGACTCCTCCTACACCTTAAGGAAGAAGATGCTGGATGGCTCGATAGGTTGTTGCCACAGAGGGGGATTCTGCCGCCTACGCTGATTTGTGGCAAAGGGGAGAAATTAATTGCTGCAAGATAATTATGTATAAAAATATATATTTATTAAATCAAATATTCTGAACTCTCATCACCCNAGAGAGAAGTTTTCCCCACGGCTCAGTGCTGCCTGGGGTCAACACACGATTTGCCCAGCAGGGTGGGCTGAAACACTTTCTGCTCTATGGCAGGAGATTATAGATATTACAGAGGTATTAAAGCTTTTCACAATTCTGATTAATCATCAATAATCATTAATCACCCTCCGGGGCTATATCAACAGCCTATTTATCTAATGTCCAAACCTCAGGGGATCTCTGCCCGTGGACTTAAGAGGCTGGAAATCTTCCCGGTTTGAGGGGAAATGGAAATCTTCCTAGCTCTCTGGGGAAATTAATAAACCTCCCAGTTTCTGGGGATATGAATACAGTCTCTAACCTCGTTCTCCTGGCGAGGATGCTTTGTCTGCCTTGTCTCTTTCTGGATGCTTTGGTCCGGGGACTGCTGGCAGGACCTCTGGTGCTGGAGAAGGATGGGTGCCGTGCAGTCTGAGCACGGTTCTCACGCTGGCTGCCAGGCTGATCGCATGTGCAGACAAACGGTTCTGCTCCTGGTATCTCGGCAGCAATGGCTCTTACCAGGTAATGAAGGCAGCGGGCATACACAGCTGCATAGGAGTCTGTGCTCCACAAATATATAGGCAATGCAGGATCAAAGTCCTGATTAGCTCATCACAGCTGGCTGGGAGATTCTATCTCCATAACAGCATAAGCAAAGGCCAGTGAGTCTAAATCTAATAATATCAAGATGTGCCTGAATGTTAGCAATCTTAAGTAGGGGGGGCCAAGTATGGGGCCTGAGCGTGAGTGTGAGCACACTTGTGAAGCGAGTGCGTGAGTCAGAACTAATGGGAACTTGCAGAAGCTCGCAGAAGCAGCAAGCAATGAGCAGCAAGCAGCATATCAAGTTAGAAGCTGCATATCAAGAAGCATAACAAGACAGAAGCAGCAATCAGGAAGCAAGCACAACAGCAGGCAAGCGAGAGCATGTGTGAGCTCCCATTGATGAACTATGGGCCCGAGATCAATTGCCTAATTGGCCACAGTGACCAATCGGTTTGGCAGTCAGCCAAAGAATACCATAATAGGCTATGTCACTTGCCTTGTACCTCCAAATATGGAGAGAGCATAGGCTAGGCCACACAGCGTGGGCTTATGCAACCTGTTTACTACTTGCTTATATAACTTGTTTACAACATAGGCCTTAGACAGGCCAGACATTGTGGCATCTAGGTCTATTGTACCTTTTTATGCCTTTAATGTGTTTACCCCTGGTTTGGGCTTGTTTACCCCTGGTTCGGGGAGGAAAACATGTTTGGGCAGGCAAGGCAAAGTGAGGCATAAGATAAGCCTATTTTTTGGGCCTACAGACCCTCCACGACAGTTGTCTAAAGGATGGGGTCTCATAGGATGGGTTCTGTCATTAGATAAAACAAGGATTGTTGTACTTCTTGTAACTGTCACCGTTCTCTTAATGCTGCCTTGTCTGATTGGCCTGCTGCGAAGGGCCCTGCAGCGGATCAGTCTGTGTTTGTGGCATAGAAACAAAAATGGGGAACTGTGGGAATCAAAAGAGAGAGTCAGCTAAGTGTGATAAGTAATGTATCTCTGGAACGCATCCTTGTGTACCCTTGACACAGTAAGATTAAGGATAATAATTGTAAATTGGCATTCTCGCCTTGTGTAACATTTGCATGGAAGTGACATAACTTAGAACAAAGAACTGAAAGTAGTCTGTGCCGAGATAGCCAACACCTCACTGTTATCCAATAAAAATGATAAAAACAATATTTTTACCTAATCACTGTATTTCTTAACTTGTAGAGTTACCACAGTCTGTAGAGAGGCGTATAAAAAGACTGCTGATATAGTAATAAATGGCTTTTGGCTTCTGGCTTCAGCTTCAGCTTTGACTATTGTGTTTACTTACTGTTGTGTCACTGTTATTCTGTCCATCGCTAATTAATACATACAAAGACAGAGGAACAGCATGGGCTCTTTATGGTTCCACAAAGCTGTTGGATGTCCACATACTTGTAGAAGCAGTCTTTATGATGATAGAGCATTTCTGCCTACCCTATGAATCCCAGAAATGGACACATTAATCACAGATTCGTTATGCCTGCATGTAACACATATTTTTAGAGCTAGAATCACAGCAAGGAGCTTCATACTGGCGTGCTTGCTTGTAACTAAATCTAGAATCTCTTCTACCACTGCCTTAATACTAAAAGCACTACATTAGCCTGTTTTAGATACCTGTGGGTCACATTTCCCTCTGCAGAGATAACCTCTTGTGACAGTTGCATTCCACTGTACCCGGAAGACTACTGCAGAGCTAAATCTCCTTACTGGAAGAACAAAATCTGTGATGGAAGTACTGAGAAAGTAAAAAGGGACATAGAATGAAGGGATCATATCACAGACAGAAGTAAAAATCAAATTTATATTTAGCATTTTGAGTTCAGTATGAGTTTGAAACTAAGGGCAAAAATAATCCCTGCATGACAGTTGTGAAAGGTCTGGAATATAAATTCACAAGTCGGGGAGTAAGGCTTTATAAGAAAACTGTGGAAACACCATCAGCTTTACAGGTTCATAGTTCATAATTTGTAGCTAAGAGAAATCAAGCGATCCAAGCAACTTACTCTCCCAGATGTTGATACCATTTTGTGGAGAAGATGAAACAAAACCACCTGGGTTTTAGTGAAGCATCTGATGCCCTCTAACTCAGAAAAGCATCAATTAAGGTAGCGACTAATATAAGAACTGTGAAGTTGGCAGTAACTGGCTGAAAATGAGGTGGAGGTATGCTCTTTTTAACCGGGGATTAAACACCTGCTCTAAGGTAAGGCTACTTTCTGAGAGGTTGCCACAGGGAGTGATATTACTTAGTAATCATTGCACAAAAAGGTATGACAGTTGTTCAAGGTGCAGGGCTGAGAGGAACTGTCAGCAGAAGGAGATCTGAGTGTCCCACAGAAGCACTCAGCTAACACTGAGAGTTACAGTAACAGAGGAGAGGAAAGAAAAAAAAATAAAGGTAACAATCACAAAAAGTGATGGATTAGAAATATAAGTACTAGTAAAAACCTATTCTACAACTGAAAGGCTTTTTACTTGAAAATGAGAGAGGAAGAGAAACAGAAGTGTGTGTAGACCACAATATAATCCTTAATCATGTACAAGAAGAATAAAGAATGATGGTATAGTATACTAGAAATATTGTACAGTAACATTGTGCAAAGACTTGCTGAGGGTTCACAGGGGTGTACATGGCATATAAAGTTTTAGTATTTGTTAAAGATAAATAAAATGTGCAGGTGTTGACAGAGGTGTTCCAAAGCAACGCACCACTTCCTATTATTAAAGGAGAAAACATCAGTAGATGATGCTCTATGACCTTTTCTAGAACTCACCTTGGCTGTAATTTTTTTGTGGCTGATATACTTCAGCCAAATGGCAGTGGTAAACACTAAACACAGGACCAAGCAGGCACAGGTTGCCAGCACTGCAAGAGGACCTCTGAATCCACATCCTATGGGCTGCACCAGAACCAAGGAACTAGCTACTACTCACTGGCCAGATGCACCGGGAACAGATCATTGCCAGGAAGAAAGGAGAAGCTCACGCTATTATCCCTCCAGATACACGAGGAGAAACACAACAAGCTAGTGTGCAGGTGGGCAGTGAGCTCTAATATTGAGCAGAACCTGAGCAATGGAATTCCTAAGTTTCTAGAGGAAAAATAGTTTTCCAGGCTGAGCCTAGGAGAATCTGAGATCCACCAACTGAATACAGATGTAATTGCTGAGTTTGGCTTATGGGGTTGCTGTTGTCCTGCGGATTATCTATTATCTTCTTCCTCCTGCCCTCTAGTAATGTTGGTGCTGCTAGGAGTGTGAAGCAGCACTGGCCACAGTGACAGAGTGTCTCCATTTCAGCACCTTGCAAGTGTTATCAAGGATTGTTGGTGTTAGAGGACACTGCAGGTCATGATGATGTCTCCACAGTGTTAAGGTGATTTCCCAGTCTTAACCTGGGTATTGAGGTGCTATTAGACACCAGTAGGTAAAGTCTGAGCTTCAGACTTCAAGTGGTAGGAGATGATGAGTTATGATCGCAGATCCTTTTGCTTCGTTCTTGAAACATACTGGTGGTACTTTGGAAACATTAATACAACTTCAGATCTCCTGCACTGCTTGAAATCAGTATGTCAAAGGCTGGACCAGATAAGGTCCATTCCAACCTTTTATTCTGTGATTTTGTGTTCACAGGAAAGAGGAGTAGATTGCAAAGCTATCCCCCTCTACCTTTGTCTATTTGAAGAGAGTTTCTGCACTCTTGACTCACTCTTGATGTCACAAAAGACAGCTTTTTGTCCATGGATTTGAAATTGTCATTAAGTTTGCTGTTTGCAAACTACTCTTTCATGCACATGTTCTTGATGTTCTTTTTTCAAGGACAGGTCCTTCAGAGCTCTTTTCCAGTGGTGTCTTCTTTCTGAAGCATGGAAACGTAGTCTTCACTTTTGCCAAAGTGTTTCTTCTTGCCCTGTTTGTAAACTCCGTCTAAAATGTTTCCTGTGTGCCATGATAATATCAGTGTTAAATCATGGTTCTTAAGTTATACAAGAGAACAGCTTCAGGTTAGGAGTAAATGTGTGGCAGATATCTTTGGATTGAAATAGAGGGAGGCAAGTGAAGAAGATTAAGGTTGCACAGAAAATATATTAACCCTCTTCTTATGGTGTGACCAGCACACAGTGTGGCATGAGCAGGATTTTGTTTTATGTGCCAGAAAGATCTTTTCTGTAGATTTAAAATCCTGTACTGGGTAGGATGTTGTGATGGTTTGGGTATTATCCACCCCCCCTCACTATAGAAATCACCCACACTAGATTCAGATGGTTCTGGAAATTGAATGAAGCTTTATATTTACAGCTTAGCACAACATACAAGCAGATATTTACAATATATACAGTTATATACAGAAATATACAAGGTAAAAGGTAATACAGAAACACAACAGCCCTCCCAGAAACCTGAGTCCCCAGGAGGGGCTCTCAACCACCCCTCCACCTTCTCCCACCCCTCTCTACCTTACCCCAGACATTGCCTTATGCCCAAGGAAGACTGGAAGGTCAGCCAAGGGGGTTAGGAAGCAGGTGTATTAATCAGAGAGATGGCAGGTTTGGTTAGAGAGAGAAATGCAGCCCACAGCCCCGAAAGAGAGCATCTCCCCAATCTATGTTTGGATTCTTGTTCTTATACATCTCAGCAAGTCTATGAGTGAAGTAGACATCACCATTGTTTCCTTTTCACAGCCTGTAATCAAGTTCTTCTCACCAAAACATTGTAGCTAGCTTCAAACTAGCACAGATGTATTTTTTTTAATGTGTATTGAAGCATCAGCTCACAAGAGAATGTCTTTGCCTCATGGAGCACTTGGCATCTGTATTACAATAAAAAAATTAAAACATAAAAGTAAGACTTCAGTGTCACTCAAACAGGCAATTAAATCTGCTTTGTGCTACCAGAATTTCTATTACTACTGGTGTATATGAATATATATACATTCACATATGTGAATATATATACATTCACATATGTCAAAACGAGTTTTGCTCCCAACACAAACTGTCTGTATTGAAAGTATACGGTACCATTTAATTAAAAAAAAAAAAGTACAATTTTTCTGTAACATAAGTTCATGTACACTAATGCTTTGTTGTCTTTTATATCCTTGTTTTCTATGTTTTTCCACATCTCCTTGCTTCCCAGGACATACACAAATTAGGTTAAGTATATTTATATGGCAGAATAACTAGTTTTAAACAAAGAAAAAGTACATTACATGTTGTTTTCCTTGAGGCACAGTTTTAGTCTCTAAATGTTTTAATCATTATCTCCTAAATTTATATCCTACCCTTCTAGTCTTCTGGATCAGAGCCTGCCTTAATTTTAGAGTTCTGATGGTGAGACACAGTCCTACTTCGTAACTTGTGCTTGAAGAGTGTATCCACTGCCTGAGTATCTCCTATGATGGCCACAGATTCCCTGCACTTCTAACACTTTAAAATGCCCCACTAAGTTTCTCCTCTTTTCACACAGGGTCAAAGGAAAAGAATGACAAGGAAAGTAATAGACGGCAGTGCTTTAAGGCATAATCAAACCCTCCTGTACCTATGCCAGCACTGTGATTAATTATTTTAATGGTTTAACAGAGTGGTTTATTAAGGTACCATAGTATGCAAGTCCATGCCATTCAAGTATATTTTATTCTAACACATCTTTCAAAAGGGAAGAAAAGGTATGACAGACAGAACATGTGATTGCTAACAAGAGCTGATACAACTTTCAAAATGTGACATGGCAGGCATCTCTTCACACTCCGGGCAAATGGCACATGGTACCGGGAGACATTAGGTTTTTAAAAGTGAAGTTAAACTGATAAATTAGACCTCGTTTATTGAACAGCAGTTACAGGCAATTGCCCAGGGAGTCATTTGACACCTTTGAAGACCCTGCTAACTTAATTGGTGATAGTTTGGGGGCTGAAGGAAACATTTAAGCCTGTAGCAGCAGGACACCATGCAGCATGAAAATGGGGAAGACAGGCATTCTCACTGACAAGGGGAGTCATATATAGATTTTTGTGTCCATTGTTTTCGCTTATTTGTGTGTGTGCTTTACTCAGTCAATCAAATATAATTGACACCACTGGGTTCTGTTGTTTTGTGGATGACAGGAGCTAATGCAAGGAAAAAAAGCTGGAAGTAAACTTCCCTCTGAAAGGCTGTGTAAAGGTTTTTCCACTGGGCTTGTGACATTTTTTGCTCAATTGTATTAATTGATGTAGTGACAAGGCAGTTGGAAAGATGATGGATACTGATCACTACACTTTTTTTTCTCCTTTTTTTTTCTTTTTTTTTTTTTTTTTGTCTCTGGCTATTAACATAAACTCTGCTTTTGTGAAAGTGGTAGGAATACAGCCAGTGAGAATGTAAGATGAAGGTTTAGGCACCTGCAGACTCAGTTGATCATACTCAGCAGGCACAGAAGGAGATTACCACAGAATGAGCAAGCGATGCTGCCTTGGAACAGACTTTTAGTCAGGACACCCATGCCCCCCCAACTTGACCTTTCTGTAATTTTTTACCCTTTGTGTTGAAGTCCTCTGGATGTACCAACTTCTTGCATCAACTCAAAAAGCATATTTAATTAAAGCAAATTTACCTCTTCCTTGGATTTAGAGTGTGTCTTATTGTGATGATTTGGGTGTTCCCTGCCCCCCACACTTTGGAAATCACCCAGAGTAAACTCAGCTGGCTCTGGAAATTGAATGAAGCTTTATATTTACAGCTTAACACAATATACTAGTAGATATTTACAATATATACAGCTATATACAGAAATATACAAGGTAAAAGGTAATACAGAAACACAACAGCCCTCCCAGAAACCTGAGTCCCCAGGAGGGGCTCCCAATCACCCCTTCACCTTTGCCCCCTACCCCTCTCAACCTTACCCCAGTCCCAAGGAAGAATGGAGGTTAGGACAGGGGGTTAGGAAGCAAAGTGCCTTAATTAAAGAAAACGGCAGAGAGGCTAGAGAGAGAGGGAATGCAGCTCAGCCCATTCCCCAGCAGAAGTGCTGAGTGAGTTATCTATGTTTTGATTCTTATTTTTATACATCTCAGCAAGCCTATGAGAGAAGTAGACATCACCATTGTTTTCCTTCCACAGCCTGTAATCTAATTCTTCTCACCGAAACATTCTAGCTAGCTTCAAACTAGCACACTTACTCAGATTGGAATTTTTTATTTTCTCAATGAGGTGACAAAGCAGGTCACAGTTTAGTTCTCACTATGGTTGGTCACCATAGCTAGGTAACTGGCTTCCAGCTCTACAGAATAAAGGTGTGGGTGAACCCTTGAAACAAATTATGGTGTAGTAACCACCCTGTGCCTTTTTGTAAGGATGCTGACAAAATCACACACACATTCATTATTCTGTCTCACAGCTTTTCAAAGAGGACCCTGTAGGTTCAGCTCAAAGGAGATGGCTGCACATGCACACTTCAAGTGCAAAGATGGTGGGAATGTATTAACACAAGCAGAACCTAGCCTTTGAATACAAATGCTCGGTCTGGGTAACACAAACATCAGTTTCCTAAAGGTCACCTCTGGTTCACTTCCTATATAGTAATATTGGTTCTTCTAAAAAGACACCAATGTCAGTTCTTTGGTTCTGGCCATCGTTCAAAGGAGGTGGCTTAAAGTGGAAATTTGTAATATTCCAGACTTCTAAAGGAGAAATTCTGAGGCCTTGACACAAAAAATGTCAGTACACCTCTGTTACAGCTTGAATCAGCATCAGGGGGAGCATAGATATCATCTACGAACACATAGGCTGAGCAAACATTAAACCAGTCATACTCTTCCCATTACACATTGTCTGTGGTTGTGGTTACTAGACTGGGAAGATGAACACATTTCATGTACTAATCTTCTTATCATAAATCTGGCTTTAAATGTTCCCCTATCTTCTTCTGAATCCTGTTAGCTAACAGTGGGTTAAGACCTATAGGTAAGAGGAGGCATTGCCCAGGGAATATTGTCCCCAGGCTTCTCATCCAGATACAATAATTCATGAGGAAATCTCAGGAAAACCAAGGCACTTTTTTTTTTCCCCACATAAATAAATATCCCCATAAGTGGCTCTATCCCATACATATTTGCTTTAGCAATTTGAAGTAAAAGAGTTGTGCCAACACTTTAAGTGATCTGAATTCACTTCCTTCTCTATCACTGACACTGTGTATAATGGTGGCAATTTAGGGTGAGAGCCATAGAAGCACTCAATAGCTTGCTTCTTCTAGAAATCATTAGCTAAAATTTAAGCACTTTTCCCCCCCTCCCCCAGTGCAGAAAGGCACTAAGAATAGAATAACCACAAAAAGGGAAACTGGCTAGAAAGGGCCCAAACTAACCAAAAGGAAATATGTGAACGGGAGGGAGAGATTCTGTTTTGCTCTTCATTGTGAGTCAGGGAAAACAGTACATCTCCTCTAGCCAGGACTATAGCTAGGTACAACTTCCTTTCTCTAGATTTCAAAGCCTCTTCTTTTCACACATGCTTCAGTGGTGCATTGGCTCACAAGAACTGGCAATGGGTTCACTGCTCTTCTCTTTTTGATGAGGAGCAATGTTCTTATCTGTGCTTGGGGAAGCACCATGAGCCCAAGTCAGTACAACACCTCATGTAGGCTGTCTCATTGGCTGTTGCTGGACTTCCTTCAGGAGGAATGGATCCAGCCAGCATGGAGCCCATCTTTTGTGGGTAGTAGCTGTGGGAAGTCATTCTTCTCTTTGAGCAATGAACAGCTGGGTGTCAGGGCTTGATTTGTTCTGCAGCACGAACAGTGAGAAAGAGTTTTACTGGTGGATATGTGAGCACCAAGAGCAATTCATGCCTGACAAACTTGGTGGCCTTCTATGACAAGGTCATAACATCAACAGACAAGAGGATAGCACCCAATGTAATTTTTCCAGACCCAAGCAAAGCCTTTGACACTGTCCCACATGACATCTTGATCTCCAAGCTGGTAAAATATGGGTTTGATGAATGGACCGCTTCGTGGATAAAGAACTGACTTGATGGCTGCACCCAAAGAGTGGCTGTCAAAGGGTCCATGGCCAAGTGGAGGCCAGTGACAAGGGAAGTCCCTCAAGGATCAGTACTGGGACCAGTCTTGTTTATGACATGGACAGTGGCATTGAGTGCACCCTCAGCAAGTTTGCTAATGACACCAAGCCTTGTGGTGCAGCTAACATGCTGGAGAGAAGGAATTCACCCAGATGGACCTTGACGGGCTGGGCCCAAGCCAACCTCATGAAGATCAATAAGTCCAAGTGCAAGGTCCTGCATCTGGCCTGGGGCACTCCCACACACTGATATAGGCTGGGCAGTGACTTACTTGAGAGCAGCCCTAAAGAAAAGGACTTGGGGGTGCTGGTGGATGAGAAGCTCAACATGAGCTTCTGATGTGCACTTGCAGCCCAGAGAAGCCACTGTATCCTAGGTTGCATCAAGACAAGTGTGGCCAGCAGTTCAAGGGAGGCAATTCTCTCCTTCTGTTCCACTCTGGTGAGACACTACCTAGACTACTGTGTCCAGTTCTGTAAACTCTATTACAAGAAAGATATGGACGTGCTGGAGTGTGTCCAGTGAAGGGCCACAAGGATGATCAGAGGGCTGGAGCACTTCTCCTATGGAGACAGGCTGAGAGAGTTGGGTTTGTTCAGCCTGGTGAAGAGAAGGCTCTGAGCAGACCTTCTTAGGAAGAAATGCTTCACCATAAGGGTAGTGAGACACAAGAACAGTTACCCAGGGAGGCAGTGGAAGCCCCATCCCTGAGTGTTTTTAAGGTCAGGCTGGATGTGACTCTGAGCAATCTGATCTAGTAGAAAGTGTCCCTGCCCATGGCAGGGGGGGTTGGAACTAGATGATCCTTGAGGTCCTTTTCAACCCTGACAATTTTGTGATTCTGTGAAAAGGAATCCATTGTTTCCCTCTGATTTCAAGTTTCACAGGTTGGGTGCCTCAGTATGCCTTGTCACAGTGCATAGTGTGAGATGCGGAAAAGAGTCAGATCTCCTGGGAGGGCAGGTACATCTAGAAAAAAAGGTGGAGATAATAAAAGACAGATACTAAAACAGTTTAAAATGTCAGTGTGGATTTGCCCTAACAGTTTAGTCAAGAGTAAGAAATTCTTTCTTGTTATTTCTTTGGTATGTATTGATACAGTTTACCTATTTGGAAAGTGAACATTCATCACGATAAACCTGCAGTTAGTTCCAAATATTTGATTGTTCGAATTTCTAGTTTCAGTCAAAAGCAAGTAATGGGCTGCATGCATTGGACTATAGATGTTTGCATTGTGAACTTTCAGAGTACAAGCTAAAAGGAGATGAAGGGCCAGCCAGAGATGTATTCCGGCTTGAAGAATGCCAAATAACTAACAAGGGGAGAGCCATGAGTTTCACACTTCATTGAAGGATGGAGTTGTCTACCAACAAGTTCAGACTTTCAAACTCCTGCTATTCAGATTTATATTTGCATACCTATGGAAATTTGTATGTATAAGCATTCTGTCTGATTATAGGTTAGAGACATGTGAAACATTTCAGGTCCTCAGGAGATCCTCCATGCTTCAGCCAAAGGATATTAGATGTCACTTTGAGATGCATGGGACTGTCCTGGAGGTCCCGTGTACCCCAGAAATTTCCTCTCCCTCTGTGGTTTGAATGGGAGAGGAAAAAGGCGCGAACAGACCTGTTTCTCCCTCCCTGCCCTGCAGGCGTGAAGGGGGGAGCAGGCGGGACCCTTACGGCACGAGGAGTGCCCCGTGCCGGGCCCGCGCTGCACTCGGCTGAGGATTGGCTGTGAGCTTTTCGCGCCTAGGCAGTGGTAACGGCTCTTTGTCTAGGAGAGGGTATAAATATCGAGGGGTTCCCGCCTTGGGGGTTCCCGCCGTGGGGTGCTCCTGCCATGGAGTTCGCCCCTGCTTTGGATCGCGTTCCCGCCTTGG
>WAAF01006723.1:14356-48763 GCA_013400475.1 Tricholaema leucomelas
GCTGTCTGGGCTGCATGTGCACACTGCCGGCTCATGTTGAGCTTCTCGTCGACCCAGACCCCCAGGTCCTTCTCCTCAGGGCTGCTCTCCAGCCATTCATCACCCAGCCTGTATCTGTGCCTGGGATTGCACCGACCCAGGTGCAGGACCTTGCACTTGGCCTTGTTAAACGTCATGAGGTTGGCCTGGGCCCACCTCTCCAGCCTGTCCAGGTCCCTCTGGATGGCATCCCTGCCCTCCAGCAAGTCAGCTGTGCCACACAGCTTGGTGTCATCTGCAAACTTGCTGAGGGTGCACTCAATTCCTCTGTCCATACTTCTGAAAGTATTGTTGTCACCCTGGAGTTGACCTTATTTATTAATCCTTCAGAAGTTTGATCATATATGTAGCTATTTATGTTTCTGCATGGTACCATTATATGAAGACCATGGCCTGACATCACTGAAAAGTGTCAGTGGACATTTTATGCAATTTCAGAGAGAGAATTTTGTTTTGTACAGCCCTAGCATGAACATAGAGTTATTTCTGTGGAGCTGAAATAGCTCCACAGTGTTAGTACAAACAGCACAAAACATTCTGCAGATGTTTTTTAATTTTCTGGTTAATTCTTCCATAGTAATTGCAGCAGTGTGGGAAACACTGACAACAACCTTTCTGCCTTTCATTGTGAAGTTGGAAAAACTCCTCTGTCCCAGCAAAATAGAATCTGCATAGCCTGGGACTTGTAGCTCTAGAATCTGCTGTGTCTTTGTAGTGGAACAGATTTCACTTTCAATCCATATCCAAGAAAACAAAAAAGTGGATGGTGGTATTTCTTATTGAATTGGTGAATATCCTGTCTCACACTTTGTGACTAAAGTTCTTTCAGCTACTCTTTGCTTGTTTGCATGATAATTAGTTCAGTCCTCAAGAAGAACAACAAATGGAAATTTTTATGCTAAAAATTCAAAGGAAGACTGAATTCATTCAAAGTAAAATGTCTCCAAGAGTACTCAGTAGGCTGTCATTTGTGGAAACTGTGATGCTTTTGGGAAAGCTTGCTAATGCGCAGTACAGCTCATCATTCAATTCACCATTCCTCTATTGAAAAAAAATCCATCCATTTGGATGGGCTAAATATTTTGAAATTGGCATACCTGAAATAAAAAAAAATTCTAAATCTTGT
This sequence comes from Tricholaema leucomelas, assembly GCA_013400475.1. NCBI lineage: Eukaryota > Metazoa > Chordata > Aves > Piciformes > Lybiidae > Tricholaema lacrymosa > Tricholaema leucomelas. The sequence continues at coordinate 15,522 of WAAF01006723.1, forward strand.
ACAATTGGCTGATGGAGTTGCCAAAATTATCTTTAAAATCAGAACCTGCTTTAGTAAATAAATGAAAGGATGTTGACACTTTTTTTAAACTAAATTTATTCTAAAAACCAAAGTCATTGAGGCAGATCAATGAAATTGCTTTACATCTTAAAAAAGAGGGAGAGTCAGGAAATACAAGGAAGCTGAGCCTTTGAGGGGGCTTTCTTAACCTTCTGGGTTTTTTTGCTAAAGCTATGCCAATGTCTTATAGTTCTAAACTTTGTGTAATCACCATGTTTTTGTGTATGCTTGCATTTGTCTAGCAGTATGACTCTTCATCTGAATTATATCATCATATGGAATCAATGGTGTTAATGTTTTGTACCAGTGGAGAATGATGCCTGCAGATGACAGAAAGAAAAAAGAAAAAGCTAGTGTTTTCTTAAATTCACTGTGTTGATTGCCACAATGAGAAGCAGAAATCCACAGTACACCTTGCTCAGTATTTTCATAGGTGAATGAAAGTGTGGTGTGCAAGAAGCCCTTGACATCAGACAGGGTAGGGTCTGCTCTAGCTTTTGACACCTGCTCTTTACTGATCAAGTTTGATAGTGCTTGTATGTTGGAATGCAGCTGGTAGTATCCTTGCAGGCCTTCCAGGAGCTTGTGTTTTCACTTTCCACAGTAATAGATTAAAAACAAGCAGAACAAACTGTTGGTGTGGTTATACCAATTTAATTTCATCTTTCTGTTTATTGTTCTGCAATTGCTTCTTTAACCCACTCTATTGATCTAGGGAGGGGAGGCTTAGTGCTCTGCCACAGTCACCTGCTCCTTGGGGAAAGAATAAACGATCCCAGAAAAAGAAGGGGAAGAAAGGAAGAGGGGAAAAAAAAAAAAAAAGAGCCCTGAAGAGATTGACTGGGGGCCCCAGTGAATTCCTTCTTACACCAGAACATCATTTAAGTCTATGTTCTTCCATCTACCTTGTTTGCAGTAAATAGCTGCCCATTATATCAGGTCAGGCAAGTGCTGTGGCGTCACAGCTCAGCAGCCATGATCAGCTTGCCAAGCATGCAGGGGACAGACTCCAGGGAGCAGATGCATGTGTCAAGTTCTTGAGCTGTCAAGGCTCAAAGCGACAGTTTATCTGGAGGGTTTAAAACATCCTTGCAAAGTTTCCCCTTCTTCCCATCCCCCTTCCTCTTGTTGACAATTTGCCTGATAGAATACAGATGCTGGAGCAGTTTTTCCTTAGACTTCTTTAATTCCACAAGGTGCAGCGCACCAAATACAATTCTACCTGTCTTATTTTAAGAGGCCAAGCTGAGGAGGCAGACATCTTTTTGGGGGTAAGGATAAGGGTTCCGTCATGCTAGCACAAATATTTTCAGGCTAATTTGATGGTGTTACAGTGCCGCCTTTTTGTCCTTTGCTACCAGTAATGAAAATACATTAAAGTTCATAGAGTGACCAAAGAATGATGTCTGGTGTGACATTTTCCTGCACAGTAAATAGGAAGCAAGTAATAGGAAACTCTACTTTGAGGTGATCATGCTACCGTTCATCCCCACAGAATACATACTAAAAGTAGTCACAAAAATCTGAAACATTCCTCCCACCTTTACTATGTTTTATCTGCCTAAGTAATTGCCTTTCTTCATTCTAAGTTAGAGTTTAGAAGAGCTCCCAGCAGGGAGAGGCATAGCAATAGACAGACAGGTGCATCAGTTTCATTCAAGTGCTTTCTACATTCTTCAGACAGGTTAGGAAGTGCCCTTGAGCTGTTTGCAGACCTAGCTGATCAAATACTTTAAATCTGCATGTACATATGTTGCAGAGGAGAAATTAATTTATGCAAGATTATATTTTCCAAAATTAATATAGTTTATTAATTTTGCTATTCAGAACTCTCACCACCCCCGAACACTGATTTTAATAATATTTCTGTTCTTACACGGTCATGGAAACATTCTATGGATAATATCTAGATCTAGTTATAACCAGCAAAATATATAAACATTAATTGAACTGGAAGAGAAGATTCCCACAGTCAAATGCCGCTTGCGGTCAATATGCTGTTTGCCCAGTAGCTGGGCNTCTTCCTGGCTTCTGGGAAAAGAGGCAGACAATGTCTGACCTTATTCTCCTGGCTTCTTCTGGACAATCTGTGTATATGTCCAGGAATTCTAAGCAGGACCTTCAGGTGCAGAAGGCAGGATGTCATGCAGTCTCAGCACGATGTCACGCTGGCCACACAGGCCATATCCAGGGTCTGCTCCTGGTAACCCGTGGCAGTGGAGTTTACCAGGCAAGCAATAAGGCAGTGTGCAATAGCAGCACGGCTGGGCACAGCAGAGAGAGCACGTCAAAGAACAGGGAACCAAAGCACATTGTTCACTTGTGTATCTCCTTTTATCAATGTGGGCCGAGATTAATTGCCCTTTGCACACAAGAATAGCCAATCAGGATGGCAGTTAGCCAAACCATACCGTTATAGGCAAAGCCATAGGTTTGCTTTTCCCTAATTTGGGAAAAGCATGGACCTTGCACTAGGTGGGCTCGAGCTAAGTGGGTGTGGACCTTATACCATAAGACCCTGGTCAGGCCAGACTCCATGGCTCCAGGTTCTTTTGTGTCCCATTTCCCGCACTTGCCTCTCTGGTGGAGCGGAAAAGCATGCCCAGGCAATGCAAGATATGTATAAGCCTATTTTGGGCCTATCAAGCCTACCACATCATTCCACCCCCTAGTCAATGGGCCATTTAATAGAGGACAATTGATTATCCCTCTGGGGACAAGTATCTTGTGTGGATTACCTTGGGTACAAACATGTTGCCTTTCTTGGCAGTGGATACCCTATGATATGGCTTATCACATATGGATTAGATTGCACATATGCATAGTTAGTTACATACAATATGCATCATATAAACAGTGTATACAACCATATTACAGTATTACTCTACGTAGAGCATAACACAAAACAGTATAGAGTTTTATTGCCCAAATACCTGGTACTCTTTATTAATTCTCCACTCCCCTGACCGATGATGAGTATTGGCTTTTGTGACACTGAATCAGAGGATATGCATGGAGCTTTTCTATTCCCCCCCTCCTCCCCCCCCCCAGATGGAGATGGATTTCTGTCAGTGACAGCTATTCCTCAATATCAAGTTGAGAAACATTTGCTTCCTTTCTAAGCACAAATGGAGCTCTTTATATGCAAATGTTCAGTGTCAGCCTCCTCAGCAACCATAAAGGCGCCTGTCTTATGAAATCATCCGGTAACCCGGCATCAACTAGTTGCTGAACACAATATTCTTTTGGTGGATGAAACCGTTCAAAGTAAATCTGTAACTCGTCATTGCTGTTGCCATCATCAGAGCATCTGGGATCCCCAGTATGAGTCCTTCTGGTGTGATGCCTTTTCTTGTGTCTCTGGGAGCACTGTCTTCCAGATTCAGAAGCAGCTGGGGACGCATCTCTGAAGCACACCTTCTTTTTGCCATGTGGTACTACCCTGTGGCTTTCCTTGTGCTGTTTGTTATTTGTGCTCTCAGCTGAGGCTGAAGATTTAGCATCTTTCTGCTGTTTAAAGTTTGTGGCCTTTTCCTGGGATTTCTTTTCTGGGTTACATGGGGATGCTTCGCGATTTTTACATGCCTGTGGCAGGGGTTTGCAGCATGGTGAAACTTTGTTGCGGGATGGAGTCATGGCATGGCTGTCATGAAATGTGCCGCTTGCAGGCAGGCTGGGTTCATGTGCTGAATCGCGGTGAGATTTTTTTGCACACTGTGCCTTTAAGGCTGTGGTTTGCCGGTTCGCTGGTATGTATATGTATAAGCCTATTTTGGGCCTATCAGGCCTACCACAACAATATAACCTCAGTCTCAAGGCCAAAAAACAGACCTGTATGGCATTTTTACTTCTCTGAATGGTTTCCCACTGTGGATTTTGGTGCATTAAAACACAGCACTGAATAAAATGGCACTGGCTCATTCTTCGTTTAAGAGATAGCCAGTTGTATTTGGAGTTAGCATCACAAACCAACGGCAGCTCTGTTCGATTTGCATCTTCTTCAAAACAGACTGCCCAGGGAGGTGGTGGAGTGGCCATCCCCAAGAAGTATGTCGATGTGGTGCTTCAGGATATAGTTTAGTGGTCATAGTAGTTGGGTTACTGTTGGACACAATCTTAAAGGTTTTTTCCAACCTTAATGATTTTATGAAAACCTCACAAAAGCTATGAGACTAATTAGACAAATCCATTATAACAGGTGGCCATCCATCTATCTATCTTTTATTTCTTCAGAAAGGGAATGCTCACAATAAGCATATTTGCAGAAGACATCAGCTAATCTCTGAATTTCTTTATTTCAGCTCTTCAATAAATGTCTTTAGGTGGCTGATACCAGAAGGTCTTGTGTCTTCAGGTATTTGTGTAAGTGACTGCTTTAAGGCAGTACCAGGTCTAGCAGAAACAGCTGTACAAGATCTAAGGGGATATTACACAAGGAAGAAGAATCTTAAGGACAATGGGGACTTTGTAGATAAGACCTGGCAGAGTGACAAAGGGACTCCTCTCACGAGGATGCCCAAAGCCTGTTAAATAAGAACAGAAATTACCAAATAAGGAAGAAGCATCCAGAGGACAGCTGTACATGTTCCTGCAGGGGTCTCCACAACCACCAGAAACCACTGCTTTTTCTTGTTGGGGTGAAAGGTCTGAAACATGAGTCTCCTTGCACCCATACTTGTGTAGATTAAAACTGGAGTCTTAGAGGGTTTCTCTAAATAGATGAATTTTGCTCTATCATGACCATGGTCTTTTCAGCTGATTCAAATGATTTTTATGTGATCTGCACTCAAATTCAGATAAAAGAGTTCTATACTGATGCTGAGAGCACTAGCAATGGCATCACGTCTATTTCTTTGGTCTAGACAGTTTCCTCTCTCAATTTTCTTAAACATGTGATGTTAGGTATTGCAACCAAACTTGAATTGTCAGGTTAGTTACTGCCAGCAGGGCACTTAATCTCACTCAAATATAGCATGGAATGCCTTACAGCAGCTTTACACTCGACACCTGCACCATGCCAAATTGGTAGAATGCATAGCCGGAATTGAAGAGAAGGAAGCTTATTCAAGGTAGTGCAAATAATTTTTATTTTCAATAATTTTAGCAAATTATTAAGAGAATTTTTCTCAAATGAAATGTTGCAGGTCAGTTGTCAAAGGTTGTTTATTGATCGATTGCACTGCAAATTTTTTTGAGTCATCCCATCTACTTTGGCCATGGCACTGAGATGCCACAACATCAGGACTCTGAGTAAGTTTCCACGAAACAAAATGAAATTAAAAAAAAATAACAAACAACAATAAAAAAAGGCAAGCAGGAAAATGTTCCATCAGTAAAATTTTACTAGCAATGCAAACAAAGTAACTTTTTAGCTTCTCAAGCCTACACGTAGTACAGCAGAGGCTCAGTGGAGCACCAAGTCATGAAGTGAAGGTCTGGGGTTACGTTTGGGTAAGTTATCTCCATATGGGTAAGTTGTCTCCATCTTGGTAAGCTGTCTCCAGTTGGTGCTGTATACTGTTTAGACAGTTTTGTTTCTCTGAACAGCTGCTTCACAAGGGCAACATAAGTTTGCCTTCCAGAACTAAGCCTACTGTTTTTTCAGCCCATCATCCACTCTTTCATCTGTTCTACTGTACAAGTGTCAATGACTGACATTCCTCTTGTTTGTTGGATCCAGCACTCTTAATCTTTTCTTCCGTTGAGTGACTATACCCTGTGTGAGAAAGACTGAAATAAATAAAGCAAAGATAATACTCCATGTTAAAATTTCCTTGAATTCTTTGCATAAGCTGTAAGTGGCATAGAAATATTCTTGTGGCAGTTAACCATTTATTTGTTTATGCAACAGAAGGTGTGAAGGATGTGGCCTAAGCATAGGGTTATGGTCTGAAAAATGAAGAGAAAAAATCTTGTTTTCATTCTCTGTACTGAATAATAAAATGAACCAGTTGAAAAATATGTGATTAGACTGTGTATCGCTGGTGGCACAACCTTGAGGCTGGCATAATCAGACTTTTGAGAGCACAATTCACTACACAAGCATGATGTTATTTCAACAAAGTTTTTTTTCTGCAATACAGAAACTGAGCAGAGAGACTGTAGAGATGATACTTCTTTCTTAAATGGCTTTCATATGTCTCTGTGGAAAGAAATGTTTGTCCAAACCACATTGGAAAGCAGGTGCTACAGGATAGAAATTGCGAAGTACTACAGGTGAGTGATGAGTATTTTGAAATTGTTTTTCCCTATTGCACTGAAATCAAGAACCTAAATACATTTCCTCATAAGCAACATAATTCCAAAATCACATTTTTCTTTCTCTTCTGTGTCTTCCAGTAAATTGAAGCAATGAGGTTAACTATTTTATGTGGCATTTAGATTTGTCTTTGACAGTGGCCTATGAACAGTGGCTCTGTTAACAACAATCTGTGGCCATGTCTTTTGAAAGACCTCTTCTATGTTGTTTTGTGACAGCTTTGAAAAATAGCATCACCATCACTAGAAAGCCTTCCTAAGTCTTGATCAGTGTTTTTTAAATTATATACTTGATTTTGAATTTACTTTCTCCACTAAAATTCAAGACTTCAGAGATATTAAGAGAATCCCTGATAGTGTTCTATCACTGTCTTACTGGTTATACAACACAGTGGAAAATTACTAAGCCATCCTTTAGGAAACTAACTTTCTATCCACTTCAGGAATGCTCAGAATTATAACAAGGGAGCATTTCAATTCATAAAAAAAACAGACTGCAATCAGGAAAAGAGGATTTATGAGAATGAAGTCTTTAAGTGTTTTAAAATGCATCAAAGTGAGTAACTGAACTGTATTATTGCTAGTCGAGGAAAATTTACCTAGTGATTAGAAAATGTCATTAAAAAGAAAATTATTGTCTGTAAAAGTCTTTCCCTGATAAAATGTTTTGACCTAAATGATATTCCTCAAAGGTAAGTCAGAGTGTTATGTGATGTTCTCTTATCGATTGTTGATTCTGTGTGTACCTCTTGGGAACAGAAACCACAAAGAAATGTTTTGAAAGGAAAAGGAGTGACCTTTTCTACAGAGGCATTTTAATACTATGTGATGTTGAAATAAATAACTGAAAATATAACAAAGGTAGGGGGGAGAACTTTGGAAAAGTAGGATTTTAATATATTCAGGATTAAATCAGAGTTATAATATAATTGCTACTCTCTACACTGAAAGCTATGACTTCAACCCTTTATATTCAAGCAGTCAATATTGGAGAAGCAAGGTAAAGCAGCAGTCTTTTGCACAGAGAGAATGAAAACTCCATCTGAGATGATAACATATTGCATCATTGTCATAGTTGAGGACTAGATGTTCCTATAGTTGGGTTTTGGTTTTGTTTTTTGCAATCCTTATATTAAATAATATTTTCTGGGTTTATAATTTTACTGTTCGTTCAACAATCCAGTCAAAGAAAGTGTTACTATTTATCAGCCATGAAGACTGTAATATCCTTAAAAGAGGACTGGTAGAGGCTATAGCAGTAGGAGGAAATTAGACTGCTTCTATTTAACTGAAATATATTGGAACCCAGGATGTCTTTTAGTGCAATATTTAACTCATGTTACTGGTGTATTATTTCTGGCCATCTGTCAGGCTGACTTATATATGGTAAATTGTATATAAACCTTACAGAGAGCAGAATGTGACTTATTTTTCATCTGTTTCTTTATGGTTTAAAGAGAAGAAAAAAATCCATCCTAAGCCTAATGTATTGCAAATCCCAAGAGGAGGAAGGAGGGTAAGTGTGGATCTATAGAGGGTTGTGACCTTTAAGAGAACTCTAATTACAGGTACCGTGGGTAGTTTCTCTTGAATCTTTACATGCCTTGAGAATAAGTAGTTGCTATTCTCATGTTTGAGATACAGCTGTATGAACTAACGTTGGAACCAGATTACCTGTGAGGTCACTTCCAACCTAAACCATTCTATGATTCTACATATATCATGAAAGTATTCCAAAACATTTTGTCTGGAATATATTTTGGACAAGATGTTAATGAATCATAGGAATGGTTTAATATTGAAAATTAAACACGGCAGAATAGAAAGAACAAGAGATTTATATTAGAAGGAGTTTTGTAACACAGTGAAAACAGCAATATACTTTGTTTAGACAGAATATTCAGTCTGTGGCTTGTATTTTGTTACTGTTAAATTATGGTAGTCATAAAACTGAGTAGACTGAGATTAGTAGTTAGTACAAGAAGAACTAAATCTGAAGACAGGATGCTGACTCTTGACGGAGGGATAGAGTAGAGGCTTAAATTTTCACCTTCCTTCCAACAAACCCCAAAATTCAAGATTTTTTTATTCTTTTTTGTTTGTTTGTTTGTTTTTCCTTAGAGAGAACTCATTAAGTTGTTTCAACGTATTAAGTGTATTCTGCACTTAAAAAGTTTTGGGTAGAATTAGAAATAAAGCATAGAAAAAGTGCACAATATTGCCTATAGATTTTTTTTAACAGAGAAGTGCGCATACGCCCCGTAGGACTTAAGTGGAGATTTGTAACTTCCTTATCATGGTATCAAAGGCATAGGCAAGCCTACAGAGTTTACCTCCCTCCAGATTCGGACAACAGAATTTTCTCACTTTTATATTAATCAATTTTGTGAATTAACTTACCCTTTAGCTTACCTTTGCACCTACTCATGATTTGAACCCAAGGGCTGTAACCTGGGATGATGTCTTTTTATTTAGGGAAAAGTATTCCCAAAACTCAGAAGCTATGTGGTCAGGGGCACAAAAAAATTATCTCCTTGTGACCAAAGGCATTTCAATTTGAATGTGCAGAAGATGAGAAACATTGTATGATGGTACACTGTTCATGTATTCCAGATAAGAAGAGGTGAGGAAGAGCAGAAGTTGCAGAAGCTGGGGTCTACCTGCCCAGAAAATCAGCTTGTCCCTCAAGTTAAGAGTAAACGAGTGTCTAGGAGGACTCAGCAAGGCAGGTACTTCAACAGTGGAGAGAAAGGAGATGTTTGCTTTTTCTGCTGCAGAAGCTGGCTCTGTGGGATGAGGAGGAATGAGAATGCCTGGCAAAAGGAGAGCACTGCAGAGCAAAGTAGTGTTTTGGTACTAGTCAGGAATTTTTGCAACATCCTCAGGTCTTTCTTGAGTTAAATAGATGGATCAGGCCAGCAATATCATGTCTAGCCAATTATTCTTCTTCTGTCACACCATCCACATGTCTTTTCTGTCACTGGTGTCCCTTCCAGATGGCTATTGAGGTTAGCCAACTTTTCACTTAAGTTCCAACACCCTTCACTACAGGCCACTTGGCTGCTCCTGTCATAGTAGGTAACAACACACCTCCCAGCCTCTCTCATATCCCAGTACCCAGATCTGCCTGAGCTCTGGGAGCTCTCTGGGCTGTCTGAGTCATCTGGGACTCTGACTGCTGTGAAGGCTGTAGCAGTCCCCCTCCAGCTATGCACCGTGCATGTCACCTTCCAGCCTCTACACTTTACCCCTTCTGTGCTCTTACTGGAGCAGCTGTCACCTGGAGAATTGGTTTTGGTAGCCATTACCACATCCAGGGATGATCACTATTTCAGGTGCCAGCATAAGTTTGAATCATTTGCCCCTCTCAGCTTATCTCTTAAATTTTATCTTCCTTTGACATTACCATGAATGTTACCACCCGCATTTTCTCAATACTATAGAATATTTGCACTGTGAGGATTGTCATTGCAATAGAGTTGCTTATTGTTTGTACATAGTTTTTTCATTATATATTCATATATTCATTCTTTTCATTATAATTGATTTAGTTCACTTTTCCAGTTTGCTCATGCCATCTATTTGCATTTAATATCTATTCTTAACTCTTTTTGCATTTAATGTCATCATTTACACAATTCATACCAACTATTTTTTTTCTGGTACACTGCACTGTTTGCAGAAGCAGCCTGCCTTCCAGGTGCAAGGATTAGGCAAAAAGGAGCAGGATGGCATTCAGACTGGTGCAGAGTCCACTGCTTGCCATACACAGCCAGTCACACTGCAAGGAAGCAGAGAGAGGAGAAATGACAAAAGAACAAGATGAGGGCAAACAGGAGATAATGCTGGGGAAAACACAGAAAAACAGAGTCACAAAATCAGAAAATATGACATGTCAAATATTTCAGATTCCCTACAAAACAGTGCTTTAGACTTTTATTGTTCTCATAAGCAGTAGAACAAGGAAAATATATGCCACTATTCCACTTCCAGTGGGACAATCCCAACCACCATATAGAAAAAGAAAACAAAAAAGGTTTAAGAATCAGCTCTGAATACAATCCAAATAGAAACTTCTGCCTTCCCTTTCAGACCACCAGATGCACCTTGTGTTGTCCAGAATTCTCCAAGGCAGTAACTGTGGTTCCTTGGTAAAAGTGTCTTGATGCTTGTGAATGGACAGGGGACACCTTGCCACGGGTGGTATTGCCAAATATACGTAACAGCTTTACAGCTCTGTTAATGTCAAAGGCTCCTCTGGCTTTACAGGGAAGCTTGGCTGAACTCAGTCCAGCTAGAGCTGTGAGACACATGCAACTTCCCATGCTGTCTGCCACTGACGACAGTCACATACCAGTGGAGATTTAATCAGGCCTGAAAACATAACAATACATAACATCTTTTGGCTGGTAAGATGCCTAAGGCCCACAAGAGAGCAAAGAAAGATTAGCATCCTGACCATATCTCTGGAACAACCTTTAAAGTCCATGAACTCACGTGATGTTCACTATTTTGGTAGAGTCATCAATTCACGACAGTGTGCACTGCGAACAAGCAATATATTCTCACAGACTGACAGGAGGAATGATGTCCTTGCTATTCCAAACACCTCAGGAAAAAATTTGGACCTGACAGAGCAGCTGAGAAAAGACTGGGTATTTATCCACCATGACTTCATACACTTTAAAATCTAATATTTTCCTATCAAACTGTTGAATATTTCTAATGATAGATGCTCTGTTTGTCTCCCCTTTTGACCTTTGTTCTTATCTGTAGAAGCAATCTGCAGAGTCACTTTTACAAGACAATAAACCAAGTCCCTGTACTAAAGTCAGCAGAGTTACAGAAATGCTTAACATAGAGGAATCTGTCTGCAGAGGGCTTAACATAGAGGAATCTGTCTGCAGAGGGCTGGAGGTGTAACCACATTTTTGAGTTAGAATTAATTTTTTTTTTACATAAATAAATGAGAAGGAGGGAGAGAGCAGAAGCAAATGTGTACAATGAATCAATTACAGCAAAGACCACAGTCTCATATCAGGTACAATTCCTTAAACTTACAAAGCAGCCTTTAGCACTCCATGGACAAAGAGTCTATGCCCTGAAGAAGATAAACATAGTTTAGAGTTGCCATACAGATCTCTCTCTCTTTTTATTGTTTCTTGTGTTGTAACTGGTGTTTGGATATATCATGATAACATCTTTACCATGTAAGTTCCAGATTGCCCAAGATCAGGGTATTTTTCAGAGTCACATTTTTGCCTTACAGCAAAATGCTGATACAATCAAGGCTGGCTAGATAACAGGCAATCACAATTTTTTTAAGTCTCATTTCATATTAGCACAATAAATCTATCATCTGAGCAGAAAAAAAATACTGACTGGATAAGATCTTATAGTTTATTTGTTTACAAAACTGCCAGCACGATTTTTAGGACCTTGTTTCACTGTGTCCATGTAGACACAACTGATACAAGCTGTGGGTAAGATTACAGTTTTGTTCTCCCTTCAAACAAATATATGGTATTCTTCCTTTCTTGGAAGAAGTTGCTGTGGCTTTTTTTTTTCCCTGAATATCTCCAGGTAGGTGGAAGACTCTTTCAAGAAATTAGGAGCAGCTATAAAACTATATTAATGTTGTGCTTTTTCTTTTTAAGTTGTAGATACTCACTGTGCACTGCTGTAATGGTGGGCAGGAGGGAGTAAAATTAGTCTGTGGGACAGCCAAAGCTGTCCTGTGAACTAGGAAGGAAGAATGACATCCTCTGTCTCAAATTGTGTTTGTTTTCACAGTATACCTGATGAGGGAATGCATCTCATTTCAGTTTCTCTAGGGGTAAGAAGATCATTGCACAATGCCCGGCAGTGGGGAACAGGAGACTTGTTTACACCAAACTTTTTGGAAAACATAAGAATAAATGCATGCAGCAGTCAATATGAAGCCAGGCTTCCACTCCAGATGGTATGCAGGCAGACAGTTGATGCTAGTTGGGCTAGTTACTACCCCTGGTCAAGAGAGCTCAGCACTACTCCAGGTTTCTCCTGGCCATCGCCCATTCTCCTCTCTCATAAAAATAAGTGGAGATGAGCAGCTCACGGCTTCAAAAGCATCACATGGGACAGCTGCATATGCTGCAAAGAAATGTCCTTAAGGTGGCTGCATCCAGGTCTGTGAAGTTAGAGCACACCAGCGGCACCCACAGATGGAAACAGCCATTGTAAGCACCATATTGACTTGACAAAAACAGAGGCTGTAGCTGTATATACTCTGGGTATAGATATCTGGCCAACAGGTAGTTACTGGAGTCTTGAATATGCTTTCTTCTTCGGAAAATAAATAACAGGGCAGAATACTTTTAAATATTTACAGATATAAAGTCTTGAATTGCTTTATTGTATGTTGAACACTTAACTCACTATCAGAATAAACATATCTATCACATAGTATACACAGGTCTGTATGGGTAATATCAGCGTAGTAGTCAGCACTAACAGTAGATGTCTTCAGTAATTAATTATTGCAACTAAATAGCTATTTGTTTAGCATCTACTTTCATTGTAGACCTACATGAAATAAGACTTTGGGATTTTTAATTGAAAGTGTTACCAAATGATCCATTTTGCCATTGTTCAGTACAATAGTGAAAGGAAAGACTTTCTGATTGGATTTGTACTCTTGTACCTTTAATCTGTATACATTCCTATTGATTCAAGTAATGCATCCATCAGGGAAATAAAAATGTTAGGCCTTATTTAATTAAACCAAATTACTTTTGTGGCTTTTACATAGTTTTGCCTTCTTTTTCTTTCCTTCTGGGAGCCTGTTAATATGTGTTGATCTTTGCTTTTTATTGTAACCAAAATAATAAGAGCAGGTGATAACTTTTGTGAATTGCAGTCATACGTAACCTATCAGACAGCACTAATCAAAGATCGTTAGTTGAACAAACTTCAAAGTAATGTTTAACTCTTAAAAAAAATAATTAGAAGGCTGGAAGATGTAAAATCACTTATCATGAATCTCTGCTCCCATATTCTTTTTGTATGTTCAGAACTGCAGCTGACTGCTAAGAAATTGTGTGTATAAAAAGGTCTTAACTGAGGATTAAGGAACAGGTAACTATTTGTAGGTAAATATGCATACGCTATAACTGTCAGCAGCAATCTCACTGACCACATCATATGCAATCTGTAGGGGTGGAGGAAGAGTTTCTGAAAGACCCAGGCTTGCCTCTTGTAGAAGTAAATTTAGGTATTACTTTATAGATCTTGTATCTCCAGCTCTTGCAAATCCATTAACTTAATTCATTAATTTAAGTGGCAAACCTCTGTGTTCCTTGGTTATCCTCATACTGCTGTGGTTTCAGTATTTCACATCTTAGATTTGTCTGCAATTGCCAAAAGCAGATTTAGGAGCTCTACATGAATGGTAATGTGAAAGAAGTCAATTTCTTCACTATACTGAACAATATTATAGTATTAATAGTTTCTCAGCTGAGATATGATTACTATCTAAATCAGAATTTCCTTTCTTCTGCAAATATTCCAGCCTATGCAGCAAAGAGTGGCCTGTTTTTACCCTGTGAAGTTTGTTTCCTAATTGTGAAATACACTTTCCGTGAGTCTCAAACAGACAGAGAGTACAGTGCTTGTAACAGCTGACAATCCTCTCACTGCTCTTTGTTTTCACTTTCATAGCAACAAGTAACGAATACATTACTTACTCAAGAGGACAGTAATTACATTAAAGCATTAATTTGTTTTCAGTAAGAATGTATCTGTAAATGGCTAAACAGCTACTGAATGAAAATGTTAGCAGCAGCTATTATGCAGCAGCTTCCTAAGCATGCAGGAAACAGCTGTTGTAGCTCTTTCCAATTACAACGGGATTTCACTTTCTTACTTGCAGACTCGGTATCATATAGAATTTCTGAACAAAATAAATAGTGTTGCACATTTATTTGCTACACAGCATAACACTGGAAAACAAACTGGGTCTCTGGATTTCAAAATACAGATTAATTCACCCTCTTAAGTCCTCTTTCCCCCATATGCATTATATATGCAGTTATAAACATATTGTTCACAAATACCACTGCATTTCACTAAACAAATTAAGTGAAGAAAAAATAATAATAGAGGCTTTAAGAACTGAAGTGTATTCTTAGAAAATGCTGCCCATTATTGCTACACAAAGAGGAAGTAGCAGCATCTCCCCACTCATGTTAAGGAAAGCAGTAGCTCTAGCTCTGTCCATTGAAGAGAAACTTTTATGTTTTCTGGAATAATTAATGCTCCTCACGAGTAAGAAAGCTTTTTCTTTTTGCTCAAATACCCGTGAAGGCTATCTTAACCTTTGGCATTTCGAAGAGTATCAAGGGCTACAAGTACACAGGATAGGATGGGACAGCCAGGCAAGTCCCAGGAGAGCGTGACTGAAATGGAAAAGTGGCTCAGCACACCACTGGGAGTGTGCTAGCACCACAGCTAACCCAAAGACATTGTAGTCCCGATTAGGCAGAGTGCAGTAATAGAAAACCATCAGATTCATTCAGTATTGAAGGTGGGCAGCTGTATAACAATTTGTTTCACAACAAAAAGTTGACAGAACAAATCCAAAACAACTCTGTGTGCATGTTTACATGGGAAGCTATTGGCATCAGCAGTGCATTTGAAGGTGTGCTTCAAGTCCCTTATGCTTTTTGTAACATTTTCAAATTCATTGCTGTCTTCAGGATGACAGGAAATTCAGGTCTGCCTTCCTCCTGGGAGATCTTTATTCACAGACAAGTCAAAAACCCTTGACAAAAGGCAACCAAGGGAACTTGCTGACCTTTTAGCTGCCTGTCTAACATCAGTGCAAGTATTGCTTCCTGATAAAATGAGAAATTCAATTTAAGGGGAAATGTAGCAGGTATTTGAGTAGGCTCTCATTTTATTTTACTTCTTCGGCTGTCTCTCAAACAAAAAACAAATGTAAATAAACAAGACTCCATCCTTCATACTCTACAACTACCAGATCTAACAATGCTGTACCAAGGTTAACATCATTCTTGCAGCACTGTCTAACCCCTCTATATGCTCTCTCATCCACTCATTGATGTTTATCTTCCCAAAATAAAACTGTCATTTAGAAAGCCGACCTTTGCATTATCCAAAAAAAAAAATTGTCCTTAATTTTAGGAGGAGAGGTCTCTTTCATTGAAAAACCATCAGTACTGGCTCTGATCTTTGGAAATTATCTGACTTGTCAACCATGGTTAACCACAGTAACTTTCATAATTTGAAGGACAGATATAATGGCAGCAAGCACAGTGCATGCTGAGTTGTAAGGGTAGTCTAGATTGGTGTCCAAACATATGCAACACCTCTTCTGTGTGAACTCTTTTTCATCTTCCCCACTTGCCCTAAATGAACTATTTGTTTCTAATACAGTCACTTTGAAGGCCTTGAGCTTTCACATGGGAAATCTTGACCATAAAATGTGTTGAGGACAGAAATATCTATTC
Organism: Tricholaema leucomelas; assembly: GCA_013400475.1. Taxonomy (NCBI): domain Eukaryota; kingdom Metazoa; phylum Chordata; class Aves; order Piciformes; family Lybiidae; genus Tricholaema lacrymosa; species Tricholaema leucomelas. Next base: position 31,349 of record WAAF01006723.1, read on the forward strand.
TATGTAAAGAAAAATTGAGAGAGCTGGGCTGTTCAGCCTAGAGAAGTGATCTATGAAATGATACCTCACAGCATTCAGAGTGTTGTAAGGAAAGGTATATTTATTTGGTGGTCCCAGGTGACAATGGGGATCACCACACCAAAACCCTACACACCTAATACCTTCCTCAGGAAAGGTACTTATGCTACAAAATCATACACATTCAATACATGGATAGGGCCACTACAATCAGTTCTAGGAACTAATGGAGTTATTACAATCAGTTCCTGGAACTCATTTCCATAATGTCCCGCTTCTTCACACATGCTCACTGCCACTTGGTGGTTGTCCTTTGGGGTCTTTTTGATGAAGGCTTGACACCCTCCTTTGTCTGTCCTTTTTACCTTTTGTTCGTCTGGCACCAGTTGTGGGTCACATTCTCAACCAAAGTTTCTGACGTTCTCATCTTTGAATACAGTATTCTTCTTCTCCATGGGAGTGTTTCTGGGCCTTCTCATACTTAAAACATCTTCCTTTGTGTATATCTAATTGATGATGCCTTATACAGTTAATGTATACTTAGGTTGCTACCTTCTGTATTTTGTATCTCCTTTTTCTCGTATCAGAAGAGAAGGCTCAGAGGGATCTCATCATTGTGCATGAATACCTGAATGGTTGCTATCACCTCATCTCCCAGCCTGCATTGATAGTGAGGATTGCTCCAACCCACGTGCATGACCCTGCACTTGCTCTTGTTGAACCTCATGAGGTTCACCTGGGCCCACCTCTCCAGCTTGTCCAGGTCCTTTTGGATGACATCCTATCCCTCTGGTGTATCAACAGCACCACTCATCTTGTTATCTGCAAACCTGCTGGTGTGCACTCGATCCCACTCTCTATATCATTTATAACAATATTAAACAGCACAGATCCCAGTGCAGACCCCTGAGGGACACCAACTGTCACTGGTCTCCATCTGGACTTACAGCCATTGAGTACCACCCTCTGGACGTGACCACCCGGACAATTCCTTATCCACTGAGCAGTCTACCCATCAAATCTGTATCTCTCCAGCTTGGTGAGCAGGATGTTGTAGACGACCATGTAAAAGGTCTTGCAGAAGTTCAGACAGATCACATCCATAGGTCATGCCTTATCTACTGAAATAGTCACTTTATCATAGAAAGCCACTATGTTGGTCAGACAGGATTTGCCCCCAGGAAAACCATGCTGGATGTCCTGAATCACCTCCCTGTCCCCCATGTGCCTCAGCATGGCATCTAGAAGGATCTGTTCCATGGTCATCCCAAGCATGGAAGTGAGGCTGACAGGTCGATAGTTCCCAGAGTTCTCCTTTCTACCCTTTTTTAAAAATGGTGTAATGTTTCCTTTCTTGCAGTCCCCAGGGACTGCACCTGACTGCCAGGACTTTCCAAATATCATGGAAAGTGACGTAGCAGCTAATTCCTTCAGGGCTCTCAGATGCATCTTATCAGGTCCCAGGTTCCTCAGATGGTCATACACCTTATCTCTGTTTACAGTGGGAGGGACTTCATCTTGATCTCCATCTTGTGGGACATCAGCACAAGAGCCATGAGGAGAGAGGTTGCCAGTGAAGACTGAGGCAAAAAAGTTGAGAATCTCAGCCTTGTCCTCATCCATCATTACTAGTTCCCCACTGTTGCTCATCATGGGCCTGGGGTGGGGGGGAGGTTCTTTAACCTTCCTTTGCAGATTTATGTACCTGTAGAAGCCTTTCCTGTTTTTCTTTACATCTCTTGCCAAGGTCAGTGCCAGCTGTGCCTTGGCCTTCCTGACCTCATCCCTACATAACTTGGCAATGTCCCTATACTCTTTCCAGGATGCCTGTCCTCTCTTCCATTTCCTCTGCAGTCCTATCTTGCCCTTTAATTTGATCAGCTGGTCTCAGCACAGCCATCATGATCTCTTGCCTTCCTTGCTCAACTTCTTACAACTGGGAATTGAGATCTGAATGGAAAACATCCTCAAAGATCTGACAGCTCTGTTCTGCTCCTTTGTCTCTGAGAGCTATTTCCCAAGGGGTCCCATTCACTACCTCTTTGAAGAGCTGGAATTTTGCTTTCCTAAAATTTGGAGTCCTGACTGTGCTTCTCAATGGCTTCATACCCCATTGGGACAGTGAACTGCACAAGCACATGATTGCTGCAGCCCAGGCTGCCTTCGAATTTGACATCCCTGATGACCTCCCTTGCATTTTTGACCAGATCCAATAATGCATCCTCTCAGGTAGAACTGTTAAATTCTTATCTGAAGAAGCTGCCATCTAGGCACTGCAGGAGCCTCCTGGATTGCCTACATCTAGCCATTCTACTTTTCCAATGGATGTCAGAGTGGTTGAAATCCCCAGAAGGATGAGACCCTGTGATGGTAATGTCTCCTCAAGCTGGAGTAAGAAGGCTTCATGAATAGGCTGTGCTTGATTGGGCAGCTTGTAGTAGACTCCTACCACAAGGCTTTCTTTGTTGTCCCAATCCCTAATTCCTAACCATAAGCTTTGACCTGCTCATGGCTATTCCTTAGTGATAACTCTTTGGACTCTACCCAATTCTTTACACAGCATCTCCATTCCTTCTTCTTCCACTGTCCCTTCTGAACAGCCATTGATAGCTACACTCCAGTCATAAGATTCATCCCACCAAGTTTTTGTAATTGCCACTGTGTTATAGCTTTCCTGTAGCAGGGTAGCTTCCGGCTCCTCCATTTATTGCCCATGCTTCATGCACTGGTGTAAAGGCACTTCAGCTGGGCTGCCAGCCATGTCACCTTCTTAGAGGGGCACCTCACTGTTTCCCCAAGGCGTTTCATGGGAGCTACCCTCCTGTCTCCTGTTACTGTGGGAGACCCTGGCTCACCTCTGTAAGGCTTTGCCTTTGCTGTTTAGAGTGTCAGAGTATTGCCCTTGCAATGAATGAGTGCAGAGACAACATCTGTGTTCAGTGCAATCAGAAAAATGACATCCTCAGCCTTACAGCAGACCTGAAAGAGGAAGACAAAAGGCTGAGGACTATTAGGAACTATGAGAGGGAGTGAGACTGATGGAATCAGACTCCGCATTCTCTGAAAGAGGGAGACCTTAGAGCGGCTGTACTTGAATGGGACATACAGAATACCTGGAGAGGGGTTTTTACAGAGGCATGTAGTGACAGGGCTGGGGCTGATGGCTTTAAAATGGAGGAAACTGAGATTAGATGTGAGAAAGAGATTCTTCACCATGAGGGTACTGAGATACTGGGACAGGTTGCCCAGAGAAGTTGTGGAGGCTCAAACCTGGATGTGTTCAAAGACAGGCTGTATTGGGCCTAGTCTGGTAGGAGGTGCCTGTGCCTATGGCAGAGAGGTTGGAACTAGACAATTTTTAAGGTCACTTCCAAACCAAACCATTTCAGGAATCTATGATTTCTATATACAGTATGTGCAGGTCTGCAATGCTGATTTCTGATCCTTCTGAGTGAGCCGTGAAGATATTTTCTCATTAGTATTTTAGTTACATGTTACTGTTCTCCTTGTTTGGGCAGTAAGAAAGAAAAGAGTTTATTTAACAGATTTATGGGAGGCAGGAAAAGGAATTTTGAAGGATAAACTGGAAATGTAGAACTGCCTCATTTCTCCTATGCTTTCAAAAGGTCCAGGTAAACGCTGCAGAGATACTACAGAAACAACATTTCAGATTGATACCACAGAACTCTCTAGCATCCCTCCTAATTATTACATATAACTCCCTAAGACCAATGTTTTTCAATACGTCATTATCATGAATCTTGGATTGCTGATGACTTTGACAACTAAAATTTGATGATTGAAATGCTGTCTGCATGCTCCATCAAAATATGAAAAGGCTTGTCCCTGGAAATGAAAACCTTATTTAATACTCTCTGTTCTGCATTGCTTCAGTGATGATGGGGTGTTTGGTTGTGTTTTTCTTTAAGGGACTTCTTCAGTATACTGAAGATACACTAAGGACATACAACAATCAGATCTTATCAGCTGCTTCATATTCAGCCCACACATTCTTCAAGGAGTGGAAACTGCACTTTCAGAATGGCCTTAGCTTCTCTGTGGACAAAGAAAAGGCAAAACAAATTGTCATAACTGACAAAAATAAGCCAGTGGCCTTTCCAGGGCAAGCTGCCTCTTGAAACTCACATTCGCTAAAATGGTCCACTTGGTGCATTGGAGGGGATCTTTAGCAGTGGGATGGTGGGGCAGTTTGTCAAATTCACACACCTGCTAGCCCTTCTGACATGGATTACCACTCAATCCTAGAAACTAGGTTTTTGAAAGATTTAGAAGAATCTGTTTCTTCAAATGTCAAGTTGGAAGCACAAAATGAAGAGGTAATGAGGTTTTTTGATACCCTCATGAGATTTTTTTCACTTTTGTTCTCTGTGCTAGATGAAATTCTGCTGCTGCAGGAAACCCTGATAGTTGTGGTTATGTGTACCTGAAATAAACACTTGAACTGAGTTGTGGCTCTTCTGACATCTTTATACCTATTAATATTCTAACATGACAGAGAGAACACCAGGGTTAGAAACACGGAATCCTACTCCAAGTTTTAGAAAATTAGGTGATTACTTTCTTCATTTGCATTGGTATTTTGCTTTAGCTAAAAATGGGGTCATATTTAGAGGAACAATTATTTTCCTTATAATTGAATTCAGCTATTATGTACTGCCACAGTGCTGCAATACATGAGGGCTTTTCGACGACCAAAGCAGCATTAGCTAAGAAAAAGCAAAACCAAAAATTTCAGAGAAAAACGACTATTCAAGACCACTCTAAAACAAGCATTGTTCACTTTTACTTTTCAAATACCATTCACATATACCAGGAGTGCAAATACTAGTTTCATGCAGAGGCACATATCATCTTCTGGTAAACTCATAAGTGTAGATTGACTTTTTATGTAGTCAGTAGCAAGATTTTATCTAAGCAGAATACATTCCCACATAATGTCTTCAGCTGTCTGTGATTATGTTGTTTATGCTACATGCATAGGAAAATCTGAAGCAAGTCTTCCACAAGGGTGACCTGAATGACCCTCTTTGAACCTGTAATGGTTGCTGTCACTGCAGTGTTCCTGATTGCTGAATCATTGGCATTGAAACACTTCAGTGGCCATCGAAAGAAGAATGTTTTTACTCTCTGGGGATGCAACAGGCGGTTGCATTGCCTATGGTTCTATGGAGAAGAATAATTGTTGCTCTGCCCTCAAAAAGGTACTTTCACATGGAATAAAGATGTACTGCATAACAAAGCTCCCTTGAAGAAGACAGTCATCTTATTTCTACTATGCTCCATTCTGCAAAAGCTTTGCCTTTCAGGGTGTGGTAGCAGTGTCATTACAAAACCTGAGTCATAACAAGCTAAACTGTTTTCTAAACCTGGCTACGGCACTCACTGTCTAGGAGAGTTCAGAGGTATTATGTAAAATGTGATCTCAAAGAAATGTCTCACAGCAGTCTCTTGGTGACATTAACCACCAAGCATGCAAGATGTGAACGTATACGTTGAAATGAGGAGAGCATGGGAAGTACTAAGAGGGCAGATGTAGCAGTCACATAACAGGCATTTACTGGAGTGGCTGAGATGCACTTATTTGTAATCTCGAGTGGCAAAGCTGTCATTCACCTACTGCTTCAGCTTAGTTGCTGTGCTCAGGACATGTTGGCCTACTCTCCGTTGTAAATAAAAAGGCTTCTTTTCAGCTACTCTCTCTTTCTTAACCACAGGTGCCACAACATCCCTTTGGTGCCAGCTGGCAGACAGGCACCTATGGAATAAAACTGCTTGAAAGCAATTTTCACCTTTTTTCACAGCAGCTTCACTTGCCCTGGGGGCACTGCAAAGCCACTGAGCAAGTGAAGCAACCCTGCAAAAAGATTTGTTTGGAGTGACCTATCTGAAGTGAGTTGCCAGGTTCATCAGAGATGATGTATTTATGTGGGGGGTGACCCTGATAAGGTCACATGAAACTTGACAGTGTATTCCTTAAAGAAGGAGCTTATGTAAATGTACTTGTTTGTTTGGGCTTTAAAAAATGCAATTTATTCTATGTCTTGCTACAATCACTGAGTGGTGGGTAATAGGTAAAGAGAGACGCAGAACTTGCTGCTTTAAAATGAAGAGCACTGCTCTACAGAATGAAAAAAAAAACCAACAACCAAAGAAAATGTACATCCCAGGCTCCTTGTCCCACACAGTTCCCATGCCTTCACAGCACTTCTGCCAACGGGCAGGGCCTCTCATGTTGCCACCACACAGGATGTCTAGATTTAAAGGAGGGGGGGGAAATGTAATTTTCAGTAGATCTAAAGCCTGCAAATCCAATGCACCTGATGGTTCTCCTGCTGTTAGAGATTGGGTTGAATTTTGGTAGAATGAAAGGAAAGTCTGTTCAAAAGATTTTTAGCTCAGAGCTATCCCAGAGACCACTCTATTTTCAGCCTGGAACAAGGCTGAGGATGCTGTGGCTTGAGACAAGGAAAGCAGTGCTTCCCCCAACTTTTCATTTTTCTGCTGTTTGCAAAGAGGATGAGAGAATACCCTGGAGACAATTTACAGCTCAGTCATCTATGCAACCTGCAGAATTCAAACTGAATTTAGAGATAAATCAAGAGTAATCCAGTGGGGTTTTCACAGTTTATCCCTGCAAAGCTTGTCAGTCCCTTGGTATATTTATTGCTTTTGAGTCTGGTTTTGACATGGAATACTAATTAAGTATTGGTATATTGGTAAATTATTTAAGTTTAAGTCACATTTGATGGAGTAAAGTGGTTAATATTTTATTACGTACATCTAGAAATAATATTTTGTTCTAATTTTTCCAAATACTTTGAAGATCTCTGCACCAGGCACAAAGAAAACACACCATCTGTGTGCCTGCATGAAATTTGCTTTCTGGCAGTTCCCCCAGCAGAAGTGCAGGTTCTCTGGAGACCATAGAGGAGACCCAGATCGCTACACACTATTGATCACAGATGAACAGGCTGCAATAACAAATCCTAGAGATAGCTCACCAGGCTTTTTTTCTAAAGACCTTTTCAAACCTTTCTCTAATCACTGGGTAGAAAGTGGTAAATTAAAGCAGCAAGTTCAGGGTTTGAAAACACTTAGCAGGCAGGATGCAGCAATAGAATGCATAAGAATTAGAATTATTGTATGCTGCAACTTCACACGTTTACATTTGAGTCATAAGTTATGGAAGTGAGCATAAGTAATAATTAAATATCTGCAAAGCCTTGTTTCTTCTGTTCTTTGATTACAGGTCTCTTTCATTTACCACTCCCAAAACGGAGACAAACTTCTACTACATGACATTTGTTCTGTAAATTGTTAAAGAATCACAAAAATTAAATACTTCACAGCAGGGTTTTCCTCTGTTGCTACCCACCTATGATATTAACTTGGTCGCTATTCCAACCTTCTCTTTAGTAGGTGATTTTTTTTTCTAGCAGGGAAGAGTCTTATTATTGTTTGACTGTCTCTTACTATAATTTTCTCTAAAGCCAGGTGATTTAGCTGTACAAGGTATTTGATGCTTCTGCCATTTTCCAGACTGTTGTAATATTTTCATTGTTAGTATCTGAAACACCTTTTTTTAAAACAAGAAAACCAAAGTAAAATCCTTTCATGAACGTATGACAAGTTCTGTATTGATCACAGTTTGATGCTATGTGAGTTCTCATGCTGCTGGTCAAAACAGCATTTTCTTGTCCCTATCACACATCTGGGGCCATTTTTTTTGGACCTCTCTGCTCTGACAGAAATTATCATTTGAATTTCAGCTTCAGTTTATTTATTGCCAGGTCATATTTCATTTTCCTTGTATCAGGGCTCTCCTTCAACAGCTCTTCTCCCTCACAGGTGTATTTATATCCCTCACCTAAGTGTATTTATAGAATTGTCTTTTCTATTGGCTCTCATTTTGGTAGACTAAAGAGCCCTAAAGTTATAGCAAATTATGCTATAAAGGGCATAAAACCAAGCACACAGTTTCTAAAACTGTATAGGCTACTGTATCAGTTTTTATTTCATTCCCCCCAGCAAAGCTCTGTCTTCAGTACTTCAAGCATGATTACTAATCTACCTCATTTCCCTTATTTCTATAATACTTGATTTCATCTCTTAACAGTGGTCATGGTTGTTCCTGCAGCGTGCTGTTTTTGCTTCTTGTGACAATATCAAAGCATTTCAGTTACTTCTCTCTGGCCGCACTCAAATTCTTCAATGAATTATATCCAGCCTTTCTGTTGAGGCTCTTATCTGCAGGTCTTCTGCTGTTATCCATATTAGTCTTGATTTTGCCTATTACCCTTTCTCTGCTCCCTTTTAGTCTGCTGTTTTGCAATTCAATACTTGATTTTTTTAAAAATTAAAACTAGGTTTAGAGGACATGGAATGACTTTTGATTTAAAGTTCCCATCAGTTATGGTAGCATCCATTTTGAAATGATAGTGTCCGGGGTCTGTCTGTCAAATAGGGACACTTCTCAAGAAAGCAGCTGTACAGTTGACTTCCTCATTGCTATCCTTTCTTCTAGGACAAGATGACAGTTTTGAGCATCTTCCCTTTTAATTTCAAATTCCTTTCCCAGAGGATTTATTCATGTCATTTGCCCTGGTAGGAAAATGTGCTGGGTTAGCACAGCCCACTCTTACAAACCCCCCTACCCACAAACTGATGGGAGGGAAAATTACACAGAAAAAAAAAAACAACCTGGGTCTAGATAAGGAATTTTAGTAGAATGATAAAGGTGTGCAGGTAGCCTACTTGAAGAAAAGTGCAGCAAAGAGCAGAAGCAACAGCAGAAGCCTCTCCATATCCCAACCCACACTCTGCCCAGCAGAAAACCCCAACACCCCAAATCCAGAAACTGAAAGCAGCAACCAGAAGGAAGAGTCTCACCTTGCAATCTGATCTTCAAGGCCCATAATACTTTGCACCAGCCAGCACTTTCATTTTGAATCTAGCATGACAGCAGCATGGTATTGAATATCAGCACCAGTTTCAACTCAACTCATGACAGAAAGCTAACATTAGATCAGGATAATCTCCTTACCTTATATGTGTGCCTATGTCGTATTCTTGCTCCTGGCAGTCTGTGGCACTCCCGGTGCTGCTTAGGTCTCAGCCCAGCCCCTTGCTCCGTTCAAGGAGTCCTTGAGATGCGGATCAGTTGCTGCCTTACGGTGGCAGCACAGCATTTTTGCCTCATAGTTTGTTACTGGTCAGAGAGCAGTGCTCCTTACTATTGCAGTATTAAACTCCAGACTATTGGCCATCCTTGCTATTCTACATTTTGCAAAGGTAACAAACGTTTTTTCACTCTCCTTTTTTCTCTTTTTCAAAGGTGTAGGAGCTCAGAAGTGTAAACTCTGAGTGGCCACCTGCAGCAGTCAATGGGATGCTGAGTGCAATTCCCACGGAATTGCAGCTTCGACACAGTGGTGCTAGTTGCTACGAGCTGGTTACCTGTCAGAGGTTTCCTGCAAAGCTAAAATCTGTGCACAGACACTATGTATTTCATCCTCAGTGTGAGCCTCAGGTTTACAGTATAGTGACTGGACTGCCTTCATTCTTACTTTTTAAAAATTTGCCAACAAAAAATATCTTTGCTTTAGATCGCTATTCTCTCTCCTGACAGCAAGGAATCTGGTGAATGTCTAGGAGAAGAATGTGCCATTTCGTAACTCCGTCTAAGGTAGTTCAGTCAACCACATACAGAGACTCAATGACCAGCTTTAGTAAATTTTTTCCGTATGTGTTTTTTAGTAATTTTAGTTACATTCATTTACATGTTTATTGTTTCTGTATTCTTTTGAGAAGACACTTGTACAATGAGTAAAGGAAAACCGTGCTTAGGCAATATTCCCAAATTTAGTTTGAAAACAAAATAGAATTAATAAAAATACAGACTGGACTTTTATGAAACCTCTGTTTTACTAGTTCCTAATTTCTGCCTGTTTCTGGCACAACCTCCTTCTGACCTGTATTGTAACAGATCTGATTCTGAGAAATATTAACATCCAAAGTGAGATTAGCTTTTGCACAAGCTCACATTGAAGAGCTAGCCAGGTTGCAATGGTTAAAAGGCAAAACACAGCTCGAGCCCTTGTTGCACCTATAAATTCCTCTTTTCTTTTCTTTCCTTTTCTTTTCCTTTCTTTCTTTTCTTTTCTTTTCTTTTTTTTTTTTTTTTTTTGGTGGTAAATCACAAATATAATGTTATGTAAGAAATTATTACTTAATGATAGCTGCACATATAAGTCATACATTTTGTTCCACACTGCTGTCTTCAGCACACAGCTTTGACAGGAGATGACAAGAGAAGATAACTTGCCCTCTGACACCTTATATCCTTATGCTGAGTCCATTATCCTAAATGCTGGAAGAGTCTGAATGGAGACCTCTTTGCCATCTGGCTGTCTTTCTCCTACAACACCTATCTCCATTCTATTTATGGATTAAAGGGCATATAAGGAGCTGACTAACCACCCCACAAACCTTTCTTGGGTCTATTTCAGAATGTGATAATAGCAGTGTCTGAACATGGACTCTACATATGCACATCAGTAACCCTATCAATACTATTAATATTGCAAAGAAAAGTGAAATCTGGGGAGATCTCTTCAGTCTAGAATTCCTGTTGCTTCTAAATGCAGAAAACAACCTGCAGCAGATAATAACTCATGCACAAGCCCAAACAGTAAAGGCAAAAAACTCCTAGCATACAAACACAGTTTGAGTCAAGCTGCACACATTGGAGTTATTTCCACCTTTAATTCATTAGCAGTATGCTATCAGTAAACTCGCAAATAAAAGTATATCACACTGTCATCATCCTTTTCTTAATGTACTTTGAGAATATTCATCATCTACATCTGTGCCTCTCTCAAGCGCAGCTCTGGAAGTGAATCAACAAGATTAAACAGAGCTCTACCAGCTCTGGCTGTATCGTAACAGACTGACAGCAACTCTCCCTCTTCTTCCTGTCTCTTGCTCTGAAATGTTTTCATAAGTGAATTTATTGATATTAGTTCTCATTAGCTCTGCCAAGTTGGGGAAACACATTGCCCCAATTAAGATGCAGGTTGTCCACATGTTTCTTTCTGGGAATGCTGTAACAGATTTTCAGAAGAATTGTGTCAGCAAAAGGAAGAGACCATCAACATTCCTCTTTTCTTGGCTGAGAAATTGCCCCAAGATATCTTCGGTGTGCAAGCTGCATAAAAATGACTGTAATGCAGTGGTTTCATCAGATAACTGTTGTCTCCTCACAATTGATATTCTGTGTCTGGATATTTTGCTCATCAGCCTAACCTCACATCATACAAATCTCAGCAGCCTTCCAAGTGTCAAAAGGTACCTTGTTTGCATTGCTGCATTGTTCAGTGCTGACTAAATATTTTCTCTACACAAAAAATTTCTTTACCTATACAGCATACAGCAAGGTCTTGGGGTAAAATAATTATCACTTGCAAATTACTAGCATTATGTTGCTTTCATATGTATTTTTATCTTCTCCTCAAAACAAACAAACAAACAAACAAACAAAAACTTTACTGATTTTAGTCTGTAGTGATTTTTGCTATTCTCAAGGTTCATGGTTCTCAGCGTTGTGTCATGTAAACTACTCAATATCAATACCTAATGTGTTCTCTGACAGAATCATATTTTCCCTCTCTTAAAAACTGAGTTGATAATTAAAAACTGTACTTTTCCTAAGCTCATAGAAAGCTCTTTCTGTCTTTTTTTTTTTTTTTTATTCATGTGATAGCACTCAGAAACTAAACTCTTTTTCTTACTTGGGGAAAAGTTATAGCTTGGAGCACTGATTTGCTCATTCAGTTTTTCTGTCATTATTAGACAAGTGGGTCATTAAATACAGCAGAAGAAAGAAATCTCATATTTTCAAACTAATATTCTGGACTAGTGTTTAATACTGTGGACTATGCATCCTTTCAGGAAAATAGAAGGATTTTCAAAGATGCAAAAGAAGCAAACATTCCTGTTTTCTAATGGCATGTCAGATAATTTAAACAACGGTCAGACTCAATTAGATGATAAAGCAAGCCATTACTATACCTTTTTTAAGCATTTAATGCTTAGGTAATGTTTTACATCAGATCATTTTTGCTGTTTGTAGAGCACAGAGTCTATCATACTGGGTAAAAATCCAGTCCTTGTAAACTCCAAAATTCAGACTTAGGATGGGGACACAAAAAAATCTCATTATCTCTGGTAAGTGATATAGACACTGGCCAGTTTTTCCAGAGATGGGAGTGTAAGTTGAACCAATTTGGCACAGCAGTGGTGCCCAGGTAGTGTAGCTGTGGAAGGATGAGGGTACCATGATCCACCTATTAAACTACTGGCAGTAGAATTAGTGTGTAAATCCCATGTTAATGGCAAACAAACCATTTAGAGAATAAGCCAGCAGCATTCAAAGCTTCCACCCTGAAAAATACAGGAGATAAGACGTTCTTGCCTGTAGGCTAAAGAAGCAAGAACATCTGACAGTCTGGGCTTACTGGGTTGGCATTTCCTAGCAAAACATAGTACTCCCTTCAGCAAACAGGTAATGGATGTGACAAACTAGCTGCAGCATATATTAAACCACTGAGATCCTCTGGGATGATTTCATTGCTGTGATTTAATTCCCTTGCTGCGTTCAATGCTGATAGCATCTCTAGATCTTAGAAATATTTTCTTCAGGAGCTGCCTTCCAGGAAGTTCTGGCTCAAATGGTTTCAGTTTGCGCTACTGACTATATCAGAAATCCCATCCAAACAAGTATCAGAAGAATGAGCTTCTACACTGAAAATTAAAGTCACGTACATTTTAGTGGTCATGATAAATAGTATACCTTCTTAAGGGCCTAATCCCTCTTTGCTTTGTACATATCTCATCCATTTTTGACCAGCAGTCATAAAGTATAAAATGCTACTTGAGATTTGTGCTGCAATTAGATGAATGCCAACATTCATATTCTGTGTATACACATTTGAGACCTGACACTCAGCTTCCCTTAGATTCATATCTGGCAGGTGAAATGTCTTCCTCCTAGCCATGGGGAGTAAAAGCACACTTTTTTACTGTTAACTGCTTTGTGCTTACCCATGTCTGGCTTTTTAGCAGTCCTTCCCACTCCCTTTTTGTCTCTTGGAAATCAGACTGGATATGTAGCCACCAAATCTTTCTGTTTTCACATAATCTAACAGATGCTTCTCTAAGGGTTTAAATCACACTCTTGTACCTATTGACTTGAGCAGAGGGCTGCGGAACTGAGTCTGAAATCTGAAAGGCTCAGTTTCTTTAAAGGTTTTTCTCCCTGTCTGAGCAGTATCAATAATTTTTCATTCTGTCTCTGATGATCTAAATGTCTGAAGAGCAAATTGCTCCATTGTCAGTGCTGCAACAGAGTTCTTGCTAGGCTCAAACTAGCACACAAAGATGTACCATAATAACAGCTTGTGCAAACACTTAGAACGCTGGCATCTTTAGTGCTTTTAATATCCCTGCTCTGACACAAGATCCCGTCCTAGATGGCAGGTACTTGGCTGCTGGGGGAAAATGTGCAGATATATTAAGAGATTAGATATGTCCATCTAAGTTCCAAAGAAATGGAAACTAAACGTGATTGAAACATGCCAAAATCTTCAGCTTCTGTCCCTTCTCAGGGCGGTTGGGCAGTACTCAGGCACAAGCATTTCAGCTGGATGAAGCTGTGGCAAGAGCGCTGTGAGGAGCAGCCCCCGTTCACCTTTCCCCACTGCCCTGTGCGGCGCTGCCAACCCAGAGCCCTGGCTTCCCCACATGGCTGCACTGCTCAGAGCATAAGGTGGTGCCAGGCCCATGGGGCTGATGGATGGTGTGGGTGGCCTGGGGGGGCGAAATAGCAGCCTGGAGCCTACCCCGCAAGTGTGCTATGGGAGGAGATGCTCCCTGTTATTGCCACAGCCCTATCTCCCATAGCTGTTTGGGAAGGAGGTGGGGGTCTGCCCCTGTGTTTATTGTTACAAGAGCATTTTGAATGCAAAGTCTTACCTGTGAAAAAGATTGGAAAGTGAGTCATACCTTCAAAAGCCTTTGAGGGCTTTCTGAACCACACATGTACTCCTCCATCACACTCCTCTCATTCTTTGTTTTCCTGCTTGCTCAAGCACAAGGATCCTGCTGACTAAAAATGTGTTCTGGTAGGTTATACCCCTGCCTTGCTGCCACTTCACACAGGTCTAGTTTCACCTCTTCTTGGTGTTGTGATGAAGGAAACTCCTCCATCCCTCCTTGTTTGATTTCTTAACATGATCAGGAGAAGCCATTGAGTCTCAGTGTTTTACAGTATCTAATTCATTGTTGCAACTGGTAAAATTCAGGATAAACCAGGAAAAGGAAAGAGGTTCTGTAAATCCTTTGAAGAAAACAGTGCAAAAGGAGATTTCCACAGTTTTCTTTCACCTTTTCTAATTTCAGAATTCTTTCTGCTACTTTAAAAGAGGTGGGGGGGGGGGGAAGTAGCAAGAGAAAGAAAGAAAAATTAAAACCTTCCCAAGCTTGGGAGGAATCCTTGGCTCTTACTAGTAAGTTGTTAATATTGCTGCTGTCACAATGATATCTGCAGAGATGAGGTTGCAGGATTTTTTTTTTTTTTAGTAAAATTTAAAAAAAAGTGTTTTTTTCAAATGTGGGGCTGTGGAATGTAGGAAATAAGAGCAGATCAAATTTGTCATTCTTTGAAGAGACTTTCAAAGTTATCGGCTAAAGCCAGTTGATGGTCTCTTCTCAGGAGAGAAGTCTCCTCAGCAAATGAGTGTTTAATAATCCTCATGCTCTCATTTTCTAATCATTTCAACCTGATGTTAGATATGACTTGTTCAGATGTCTCTCTGATACAAGGTATGTATGCCAGTGTTTGGACAGAGAATAATTGGATTCATATCTCTGCTGTGCTTTCAAATTGCTAGGTCAGATTTGGGTCTCTGGCTGTAAATTCTTCAATTCTATTCAAAGTCAAAGGAATGTGACAGATTTAATACCTAGAGTAAGTTATTAACTGCAATGTTGCATAAACCAATGGCAGAAATAGTAGTCTATGCTGCTTCTGTTTCACAAAGAAACAAATAAAATATAATCTAGGTTTTTTTTTGGGGGGGGGGTGGTGTTTGTAGTTTGTTTAAACATTTTTCTTGATTAATCCACAAAGAACTTGTAACTGTGTCCTGATAAATACAAACTTTTGTTTATTTTTTATTACAGTATTGATTTCTGTTTGGATTAGTTTTCCTTTCAACATTATAAAAGCGAGAGGAATTTATACGTGTACAAGACACTGAGGCATCATTACCTATGAACAGAAAGTGCCTGTTCCTACCACAAACTGTTCATGAAAGATTTATACAGGGCTACAGGTTGCGTGGAAAGAAATCAAGAATGATTGCGCAAGTAGGGAACTTCACCAGCCTATGCATGTGCTCAGCTAAAAAAACAGATAGAGTGGCCTGTTGACTTTCTAAGACTGAAAATATTTGAGTTTGCTTGTCCCACAAGCTGGTTAGTCATGGTGTGCTCATTCTTTTCCATGTCAGCCTGTGTTACCTTGCTGTTGCAGCAATCCTGGTATGGAACTTTGGTTCCTGCACACAATTTTATTACAAGGCCCTCTCCTGCCTGGCATTGCTTATGAGAACAAGTTATTATACTTTCCACTTTAAGGAATAGGTGATCATTGTTGGCAATGACTGAGGGCTTAGAAAAGCCAGCCTACTACACTTGCCAATAAATATGCTTTTGTTTTAAGATACGGTCTTAGGGAATTTGCTCCTCAGCAACAGGGCTACTCTGAATATCTGCATGTGGAGGAAATGTAGTAGTTTTTTATTACATAAGCTGATACAATCCGGGATAGGGAGGGTGGATGGAGGAGGGAAGAGAGAGAGAGAATACGGTAGCACTCCAGCACACAAACCATATCTAGGAATTCTGATACAGGAAACATAGATGTATCTATCATCATCTGCCATTCATTTAATATAAGCTAAAATACAACCACCATACATCCTATTTCACATCCCAATAGCCTCAGAAATTGGTTACAGCACTATCCATATCACACTTGCAAGATATCATAGAATCATAGAATTGATGAGGTTGGAAGACACCTCCAGGATCATCCAGTCCAACATAGCACCCAGCCCTAGCCAATCAACTAGACCATGGCACTAGGTGCCTCATCCAGTCTTTTCTTGAACACCTCCAGGGACAGCGACTCCACCACCTCCCTGGGCAGCCCATTCCAATGGTAAATCACTCTCTGTGAAGAACTTCCTCCTAGCATCCAGCCTATACCTGCCCTGGCACAACTTGAGACTGTGTTCTGTTGCTGGGTGCCTGGGAGAAGAGACCATCCCCCACCTGGCTACAACCTCCCTTCAGGTAGTTGTAGACAGCAATGAAGTCACCCCTGAGCCTCCTCTTCTCCAGGCTAAACAACCCCAGCTCCCTCAGCCTCTTTTCACAGGGCTGTGTTCCAGGCTCCTCATCAGCTTCGTTGCCCTTCTCTGGACATGTTCCAGTATCTCAACATCTCTCTTGAATTGAGGAGCCCACAACTGGACACAGTACTTAAGGTGTTCTTCTTGAAGCTATTTGGCTGAATAATTTCAGAAACAAAACAATTCACTTTTTGTTTTTCTTTCTTTTTTTTTTTTTTGACAAATCTTGTAGTTTTTTTTCAACTAGGATGAGGTTAGTTTGTTGTCTAATGGCTGGGACTGGACAACTAAGTTACTGCAAGAAAAAAATTAAGTAGAGTGTGGACTTGTATTTAGGGCTCATGTGTCTCAGATGAACAGCAAAATTTCAGAATTATGTCCCTCATATTGAATGTGAAATTTATCCTAAATCTAAAAAAAAAAAAATATTTTTAAAAATGTGCATCTTAGTATCTGCTCTCAGAAAACGTTTTTACCAAAATGCAGCAAATTAACCTTAACTAGAATGCATAATATGTAGCATAGAGCAACTCTAGAAGAAATTAATGAATGCTATGTGTTTTTTCTAGTACAACTGTGGTGTTTTGGGAAAACTGCTTGCTAGGCTAGATCCAAGAGAAATTATAAAACTGTCACAAAAGCCTATGAGAACCAGCCCAGTTTACCTGAAAAGGGCACTATTCCTTATGGATAAGGTATTTTACAAACAATTGGAGGCTGTCTCAAGATCATCAGATCTTGTTCTTGTGGGTGACTTCAACCTGCCAGGTATCTGATGGGAACTTAATTCAGCAGAGAAGAGGCAGTCCAGCAGATTTCTGGAACGCATGGAGGACAGCTTCTTGACGCAGCTGTTGAGTGAGCCTACTAGGGGCAAGCTCTGCTTGACCTGCTGTTCTCC
>WAAF01006730.1:0-15099 GCA_013400475.1 Tricholaema leucomelas
TCCCTTGTCCTGCTGCCCACACTGTGCCTGATGCATAAATGGAGACTCTTTCTTTTTGCTGATGCTGTCTTTTTAGTTGAAAGATTTCCTTACTTCTTCTGTTCTGTGGACTCTTGATTTTTCTCTGCTGGTCCTCAATTTAAAAACCTGGCTCTAGTGCTGTGTCATGGTTTTGAGAGTGGTTTGTAGATTTGTCTAAGGTGATACTGGAGGAGTTTAAGGTGATAGTGCTCTTTTACTTCTCCCTGGATGTTGTGTATTAGGTAGTGTCTGTCAGGTGACAATTCCATTTACTTCGTGCTTTTGTTTCCACCATGTTTCATTTTTCTCTGCATTAGACTTTGCATGGCCTTGTGATTGTGAGTGCTAGTAGAGGGAAGAGTTAGGAACAAATAGATGATTAGGGGAGGAAAGAAAAGCTTTCTTTATACCAGTGGTGGTATAAAGGCAGCCTCCTCCCTGGGTAATGCTCAAGAAACTGATCTGAGCTTCAGTTACTGCTGTTCCGGTGAGAGAATGCTTTATGCAGCTGCTGAGTCTTTTTGGCAGAATGACTGAAAATGGGAGAAGCCTCTGGAGATCATCCTGCCCAGCCTCCCTTTGTCCAAACTCCAGTCAGCTCGATGGCTTTGGTCAGGAGCATCTCCAGGTGGTGCTGTTGGTCTCCAAGGATCAACCACCCTCACCCTTGTTTAATGTGTTTCCTTCCTTCCCTTTGGCTGTTGCTCAAAATGGTTATCTTCTGGATCGTAGCACTGGTTACTGTGGAGGTTGTAATGTTGAAGAAAAGGAATTATGCCTTTGTGTAGAGTAAGGGCCAACCTAAATTTAAACAGGAAGATTTTCCTTAATAAAACCCCTACAAATAAAACAATCACCATACAAGTAAACCAAAAGGAAAGGAAAATGCAAAGTGAAGAACTTTGCAGTTAACAAGTGCTAATGTCTGCAGGGAGACCTGGGCTATTAAACTTAGGTTTTGGTGTGTAGTGCTTCAAATATAAATACAGATTTATTACCACCATCGTTATTCTTACTTAACCTTGCTTTGATATTGATTGAATTACTAATACTGGAGCACAGCAGTAAGCATTTCATATGTTGAAAAAGTGCTTTAGCTCTATTGAAATGATTAAGTCTGAGTTAAGAAGGTTCATCTAGTGAAATAAATAGAACTGCCAAACTAGCATTGGATTAGTTGTCTGCTGAAGTGCTATGAAGGAAATAAATGAAATATACTTACTTGCCTCTTGTACCGAAGTTTTACAACTTCTAAAAATGGCAAACCTGGAAAAGCAAGGATGTTCCCTACCACCATGCCACAGCATGCCAGTGCAGGCTCCTGTACCAGCAGAAAGAGCTTGGAGCCTTGGTGGCTTGCCCCATGCCAGTGCAGGCTCCTGTACCAGCAGAAAGAGCTTGGAGCCTTGGTGGCTTGCCCCATGCCAGTGCAGGCTGTACCAGGAGAAAGAGCTTTGAGCCTTGGTGGCTTGCCCCATGCCAGTGCAGGCTCCTGTACCAGCAGAAAGAGCTTGGAGCCTGGTGGCTTGCCCCATGCCAGTGCAGGCTCCTGTACCAGCAGAAAGAGCTTTGAGCCTTGGTGGCTTGCCCCATGCCAGTGCAGGCTGTACCAGGAGAAAGAGCTTGGAGCCTTGGTGGCTTGCCCCATGCCAGTGCAGACTGTTCATTGGCTACTAGAATGGGCTGCCCAGGGAGGTGGTGGAGTCGCCATCCCTGGAGCTGTTCAAGGCAGGATTGGACGTGGCACTTGGTGCCATGGTCTAGCCTTGAGCTCTGTGGTAACAGGTTGGACTTGATGATCTGTGAGGTCTCTTCCAACCCTGATGATACTGTGAGACTGTGATGCCAGTGCAGGCTCCTGTACCAGCAGAAAGAGTTTTCAGCCGTGGTGGCTTGCCCCATGCCAGTGCAGGTTCCTGTACCAGGGGAAAGAGCTTTGAGCCTTGGTGGCTTGCCCAGACACTCACTGAGGAGTACTCTCTGCAAGAGGGGTGTGTGTGTGTACTCTGCCCCCAGATGGTGTGTGTTCTGGGTGAGTTGCTTCTCCCCATTAGAAGGGTAGCACAAAGAAGGAGCCGATTGGTACATGAGACTCCTTGAACGCTGGCCAGCGCTAGCACTGAAGTCTGCATTGCTCTGAGCAGGCACTGCATGTCAAAATGGGAAGCTCTTGCTGCTTCCCAGCGTGAGAGGATTACTCTGACACCAGGTGAAAGCACGGCCGAATGACCAAGCTTGTTTGTCTGATTGATTAGCAGTGTACATCAGGGCATAAATCCTGTCTAGTTCTATTGTATATGTGCAGATCTCAGTATGCTAACTTCTCTGGGTCTCAGGTTAGGTACTTTATTAGGCATAAGGGGAAGTGAGAGACCTTTACTGGCCAGGTCTATGGATTTTTGTATCATCTGTCAAATTTTATTGTCTTCTAGGCCACTAGAAATGTATTTTCTGTCACGGGCTTGTCCTTCATCACAGTTCAAGATGCACAATTCTGTTCTGTTCCTAGGGATTTCCCCTTTCTGTGTAATTGATTACTTTGAACTCTGCCCCAAGGCAGAAATTTACCAGATTGTCTGATCTCCTGGTGTAACAGTCTGCTTCACCACGCACCTGAGACAATTGATACCAGAGACTGTCTCTATAAAGCCTCTGGATTTTCTCCATTGTTTGCTCATATCACTTCCCTGAGATCCTCCCTTACATGGAAGTCAGTGCCTATGCCGGGGGGTTGGAACTGGATGATCCTTGGGGTCACTTCCAACCTAGACCATTCTGTGACTCTCTAGGGAGAATTTCCTCCTAACATCCAGCCTAGACCTCCCCTGCCACAACTTGAGACTGTGTCCCCTTCTTCTGTTGCTCATTGCCTGGCAGAAGAGCCCAACCCCACCTGGCTACAGCCTCCGTTCAGGTAGTTGTAGACAGCAATGAGGTCTGCCCTGAGCCTCCTCTTCTGTAGGCTGCACACCCCCAGCTCCCTCAGCCTCTCCTCACAGGGCTGTGCTCCAGGCCCCTCACCAGCTTCTTTGCCCTTCTCTGAACACATTTCAGTATCTCAACATCTCTCTTGAATTGAGTAGCCCAGAACTGGACACAGCACTCAAGGTGTGGCCTGAGCAGTGCTGAGTACAAGGCAAGAATAACCTCCCTTGCCCTGCTGCCCACACTGTTCCTGATCCAGCCCAGGATGCCATTGGCTCTCTTAGCCACCTGGGCACACTGCTGCCTCATCTTCAGCTACTGTCAACCAGTCCTCCTAGGTCCCTTTCTGCCTGGCTGCTGTCAGCCACTGTCCCCAGCCTGTAGTGCTGCTTGGGGTTGTTGTGGCCAAAGTGTAGAGCCTTGCACTTGGCCTTGTTCAGTCTCATCCCATTGGCCTCTGCCCACCCATCCAGCCTGGCCAGGTCCCTCTGCAGGGCTCTCCTACCCTCCAACAGCTCCACACCTGGTCCTAACTTGGTGTCATCTGCAAACTTACTGATGCTGGACTCAATCCCCTGCTCCAGACCATCAATAAAGACATTGAACATGACTGGGCCCAGCACTAATCCCTTGGGGACACCACTAGTGCCATCTGCCAACTGGATGTGGCACCATTCAGCAGCACTCTCTGGGTCTGGCCCTCCAGCCAGTTACTGACCCCTATCAGAGTGAATTTGTCCAAGCCACGAGCTGCCAGCTGTGCCAGGAGCTTGTTGTGGCAGACAGTGTCAAAGGCCTTGCTGCAGTCCAGGTAGACTACATCCACAGCCTGCCCCACATTCACCAGTTGGGTAACCTGATCATAAAAGGAGATCAGGTTGGTCAGCAGGACCTGCCCTTCCTAAACCCCTGCTGGCTGGGCCTGATCCCTTGGCCATCCTGTAGGTGCTGTGTGATGGCACTCAAGGTGACCTGTTCCATGACATTATGTTTCTGGATGCAGTCCTAGAATAAATGACTGTAGGTAAAAATAGAATTTAACTTCAGAATCAATTGAACTTCACTTGGGGGTAGCTTTGTCCACCTTTTCCAGTGACTACAAGGAGTCAGTGCTCTGTGAAGACAAATTATTGCTTACCTTTGCATCTTGGGTTGTAATGTTGCTCACTCGGAAACATCGGAGCAGTCCAGTTCTCTGATTATTCCAGTGAGTGTCTCCTGGAGTTTTAGTAGGATTGTTGTTAAGTTAATCTTTTATTGAGGAAAACTCCTCTTGCACTAGACTATGCTCTTATTTGGATCATGTTGGTTTCCCTTTCCTGGTATTCCAGTTTGACTCTGTGTTTAAAACACCTTTGTATCTACTATGAGTATTAAAGGTTAACATACATTCACAGAATTTAATGTTATAATACAATAGACAAAAAGCACTTAGATTCCTTTGTAGGTTTGGGTATTTCATTTTCACAGAGTTAATCAGGTTGGAGGAGACTTTCAAGATCATTGAGTCCAACCTATCACCTGACACCCTCTAATTAACTAAACCATGTCCCTAAGTGCCTCATCCAGCCTCCTTTTAAATACCTCCAGGGTTGGTGACTCCACCACCTCCCCAGACAGCCCATTCCAATGCCAACCACTCTTCCTGTGAAGAACTTCTTCCTAATCTCCAGCCTAAACATGCCCTGTCTCAGCTTGAGAATGTGTTACCTCATTCTGTCACTGGCTGCCTGGGAGAGGAGACCGACCCTCACCTGGCTACAACCTCCTTTCAGGTAGTTGTACAGGTCAATAATGTCTCCCCTGAGTCTCCTCCAGACTGAAATTAGTGGAATGAATAGAGGAAGAGTCTTGATTTGCCATCTTAAATTTTGCCTCCAAATTAGGGGATTTCTATTGATAACTCTTACATCCTTAGGACATTCCTCTGTACAGCCATCAAGCTGAGTGGTGTGGTTGATAAGACTGAGGGACAGGATGGGGCCAGGACTGGCTGAAGAGAGTCTCAGTGAGGTTCTATAAGACATGGTCCTGCACCCAGGTCAGGGCAAGCCTTTATATAAATGCAGGCTGGGAGATGAAATTGAAAGCAGCCCTGCAGAAAAGGGCTTGGGGGTACCGATGTAAGAAAAGCTGGACCTGAGGCAGCGACGCACACCTGGCAGCCCAGAAAGCAGATTGCATTCAGGGCTGAGTTAGAAAAAGCATGGCCAGCAGAGCAGGAGAGGCGAGTCTGTCACTCTGCACTGGTTTGGTGAGAGCTCGCCTGGAGTGCTGTGTCCAGCTGTAGGGCCCCCAGTATAAGGGAGACTTGGACCTGCTGGAGTGGGTCCCAGGAGGGCTGCAAAGATGATCAGAGGTCTGGAGCACATTTACTGCAAAGACAGGCTGAAAGAATTGGGGCTCTTCAACATGGAGAAGGCTCAAGGGAGACCTTGTAGTTACATTTCAGTATCTGAAGGGGACTTACAGGAAGGATGAGAAAGGAGTGGTTAGGAGAGTTTGTAACAATAGGATGAGGGGCAGTGGTTTGAAGCTGGAGCAGGGAAGATTTATGTTAGCTGTAAGGAGGAAGTTCTTCACAACAGGGATGGTGAAATACTGGAACAAGCTACCCAGAGGTATGGTTGAGGCTCTGTCCCTGGAGACATTCAAGATCAGACTTAGTGCAGCCCTGGGAAGCCTGATCTAGTTGTAGGTGACTGCAGGAGCTTGGACAAGATGACTTTGATGGTCCCTTCCAACCCAGTGCAATCTGTGAACTCACTCACAGTGTCTGTTGCTATAGCTTCAGAATTTTTGTAGGCCCACGTAAAGAGAAAGAAGCCCATGTAAAAGCAAGCAATATTCAAACCTCCTCAAAGTTATGTAGTCTCCACAAAGCAGTTCTAAGTGCAAAATGTATGGAGAGAGCATCTATCATACCACAGGAAGCCAGAATACATTGTTTTGTTGTTCAGATTAAGACATTTTACATCTTGGATGTGGAAGTCTGAAGCAAGCTGCAAAAAAGGAGACTGTTGGTGTTAGCAGGCAAGTTTTGCATCTGTAGTTCATACTTCCTCTAAACATCTGCATTGGAATTGCTAGCCATAGTAACACCTGTGTTGGTAAGTTTGTTTAAGGGCTTGGGCTAAGGGATTCTGTGTCAACCTTCTACTTCCTTCATGTGTTTTGTTGAAGACAACATTTTTTGGGCTCCTCAGTTGAAGGACAAGGATCTGCTGGAGAGAGTCCAGCGGAGGGCTACAAGGATGATTAGGGGACTGGAGGGCATGGCTTATGAGGAGAGGCTGAGGGACCTGGGGCTGCTTAGCCTGGAGAAGAAGACTTAAAGGGGTCACAGAGCACTGGAACAGGCTCTCCAGAGAGGTTGTGGAGTCTCCTTCTCTGGAGTCTTTCAAGGCCTGTCTGGATGTGTTCCTGTGTGCTCTGTGTTAGATAGGATTGTCCTGCTCTGGCAGGGGGGTTGGACTCGATGATCTCCTTGGGTCCTTTCCAACCCCTAACATCCTCTGAGCCTGTGAAGTGTTAGTCTGAAAATACATTCCTACTGTGATCATGAATGTTTGTAACCAGACAGCAGAGGCAGAGGGTCCCAATCCCTTGCTGGAGTAAAGGATACAGTGCAAACTCTGGGGAGAGTTAACACCAGCTCAGCCAAATGCTATACAGCTCCTTACCAGAGAGAAATCAACAAAGCAGAGAGGTTTCATTAATTCCTAGCTACAGGATTAGCTTCAATTGGAGTGCTTACTTACTGGACATCAAATAATTCAACCATGAAACATGAGGCTATAGGAAACAGAGTATCATTAGTTCTCTTGCTTGTGAAGCCATTTGTCTTTATAATATATGGAAATAATTTGTTCATCAAGCACTAAAATATGAAATTGAAGAATATAAATTAGGAGAAGTCAAGGAAAACTGAAGGGAAGGAAATGATTCAAAATCATGCAGATGGAACTTGTGCAAGAATTATGTTTTCTTTCAAAAACTTGTATGTGTTTTTGAATTATTACTTATTGAGAGCTTTCAGTACAGACCTACTGTAATGAAAAGGGATCTAAGACTACAGCCCTGTTCTCCAAGAGCAGGAAGCCGTAAACATTGCATCCCAAAGTTTGTCTGTTTCAGTATTCTGAATGTTTCATTTTGTTATGTAGTGATATGTGGTGTTTGTTAGGTAATGACCTGTTCCCTATGTATGGATTCAAGTCAAGGGAGAATTAGTTTAGATTGGATGTTAGGAAGAAAATCTTCACTATAAGTGTGTCAAAACTCTGAAATGGCTTGTCCAGGGAGGTTGTGGATGCCCCCTCCCTGCAGATGTTCAAGGCCAGGTCAGATGTGGCCTTGAGTAAGCTGGGCTAGTTGAGAGGTGTCCTTGCCTGTGGAGGGAGGTTGGATTAGATGGTCCCTAAGATCTCTTCCAGCCTATTCTTTGACTCTGTCACTTAGTAGTATTGCATCTACTGGATATCCTGAACACTTTGTGCTCTGCTGTAGTTGGGGGTACTTAAAAACCAGAAAATCTTGAGCTAAATCTACTGATCACCCCTAGTTTCTTCACTTGGGATCAGTTATCAAAGTCTGTTATCAAAGTGCTTGAAATCCTTGCATATATCTTGAAAGAAACAACACCCTAAGCTGCAAGTGTTCTCCAGCTAACCCTGCACACCGCTCCATGGGCCTGGGTTAGAACAAGTCATGTAGCTGTGATAGGTCTTAAAAGGAAGACCTGCGTCTGTGCCACTTCAGCAGTTTCTTTCCATATTCCAGTGTCTGAAGGGGGCCTGCAAAAAAGCTGGGCAGGGACTTTTGAAACTGTCAGGGAGTGCCAGGACTGGGGGGAATGGAGCAAAGCTGGAGGTGGGGAGATTCAGACTGGCCGTGAGGAGGAAGTTGTTGAGCATGAGAGTGGTGAG
Organism: Tricholaema leucomelas; assembly: GCA_013400475.1. Taxonomy (NCBI): domain Eukaryota; kingdom Metazoa; phylum Chordata; class Aves; order Piciformes; family Lybiidae; genus Tricholaema lacrymosa; species Tricholaema leucomelas. The sequence goes on from WAAF01006730.1 coordinate 7,875, forward strand.
AGCCTGGAATGGGTTGCCCAGGGAGGTGGTAGAGACCCCATTGCTGGGGGTGTTTAAGGCCAGGCTGGATGAGGCTGTGGGCAGCCTGCTCTAGGGTAGGGTGTCCCTGGGCATAGCAGGGGGGTTGGAGCTGGATGATCCTTGCGGTCCCTCCTAATCCTGACTGATTCTATGATTTTATATCCATAAGCAAGCATCTTGGTTGATCTATCATAGAATGGTTCAGGTTGGAAAAGACCTCAAAGATCATCTAGTTCCAACCCTCTGCCATAGGCAGGGACACCTCCCACTAGAACAGGATCATCCAGCCTGGCCCTGAACGCCTCCAAGGAGGGAGCATCCACAACCTCCCTGGGCAACCTGTTCCAGTGTCTCACCACCCTCTCTGTAAAGAACCCTAGTTTGAATCTCCCCGTGGCCAGTTTAAACCCATAACTCCTTGTCCTGTCATTACAAGACCTTACTCTTTCATCTATCATTAGGGAGTCCTAAAAGAAAAGTTAGAGGCTTTTTCCCCTGAGGCTGTAGAAATTAGTGAAAGGTATTTTTGTCGAGAGTCATCATCCAACAGAAGACAGAGGAAAGTTCTTTGGCACTTTTCCCCAGCAGATTGAAGGTAGAGAGAGAAATAAGTGGTCTGAGAGATCAGTGCTTCTACATCTTGGAAGAGTATTACAGGTTTTCTCTGTGACTATGTGGACAAGTTCTATGTCTTGCTGCTTCCAAGAAGGTAAGTGGGAGTCTGTAGGAGTCTGTTTGATGAAAGTCACACGAACCCTACCCAGATAAATGACTGTTGGGTCACAACAACCCCAAACAACACTACAGGCCTGGGGCAGTGTGGCTGGAAAGCTGTCTAGTAGAAAGGGAGCTGGGGGTTGTAATCACCAAGCAGCTGAATAGGAGCCAGCAGGGTGCCCAGATGGCCAAGAAAGCCAATGGCATCCTGGCTGGCATTAGAAATGCTGTGGCAAGCAGGAGCAGGGAGGTGATTGTCCTCTTGTACTCAGCTCTGGTGAGGCCACACGTCAAGTGTTGTGTTCAGTTTTGAGCATCTCAATAGTGCTGGAGTGAGTGCAGAGGAGGGCAAGGAGGTTGGGGAAGGGCCTGGAGAATGAATCTGATGAGGAGCAACTGAAGGAGCTGGGGCTGGTTAGTTTGAAACAAAGGGGGCTGAAGGGAGACCTCGTGGCTGTCTACAGCTACCTGAAAGGAGGCTGTGGAGAGGTTGGTGGTGGTTTCCTCACAGGTAATTAGTGATAGAACAAGAGGGAATGAGCTCAACTGTGACTGGGTAGGTTTACACTGGCATTAGGAAATTTTCTTCATGGAAAGAGTGGTCAGGCACTGGATAGGGCTGCCCAAGGAGGTAGCTGAGTCACCAACCTTGAATGTGTTTAAAAGTAGTTTAGATGTGTGTTTAGGGATATGCTTTAGAGTACACCTGGTAGAGTAAGGGTGTTGGTTGGACTTGGTGATCCTGAGGGTCTCTTCCAACTTGAATGTTTCTGTGATTCTGTGGAGTTCCCTTGAATTGAGGATGGTCTAAGTAGCACCTTTCTGTGCCTGACACACAGAGCCATGACTGTGCAGAGAAGGTGTTGGTGGATGGTTTGTTGGAGCTGAAGATGTGGTAAAAGCAGGTCAAGAACAGGCTGGATGCACTCTAGGAGAAGTCATGGCCTGCTATATAGTTACATGACACCAAGCTGGGGGCTGATGTGGCTGGGCTGGAGGGCAGAAGGGCTCTGCAGCGGGACCTTGACCGCCTGGACAGATGGGCAGAGTCCAGTGGGATGGCATTCAATAGCTCCAAGTGCCAGGGTCTGCACTTTGGCCACAATAACCCCATGCAGAGATACAGGCTGGGGTCAGAGTGGCTGAGAGCAGCCAAACAGAAAGGGATCTGGGGGTGCTGATTGATACCCGCCTGAACATGAGCCAGCAGTGTGCCCAGGTGGCCAAGAGAGCCAGTGGCATCCTGGCCTGCATCAGGAATGGTGTGGCCAGCAGGAGCAGGGAGGTCATTCTGCCCCTGTACTCTGCACTGGTTAGACCACACCTCGAGTACTGTGTCCAGTTCTGGGCCCCCCAGTTTAAGAGGGACATTGAGATGCTTGAGCGTGTCCAGAGAAGGGCAACGAGGCTGGTGAGAGGCCTCGAGCACAGCCCTACGAGGAGAGGCTGAGGGAGCTGGGATTGTTTAGCCTGGAGAAGAGGAGGCTCAGGGCAGACCTTATTGCTGTCTACAGCTACCTGAGGGGTGGTTGTAGCCAGGAGGAGGTTGCTCTCTTCTCTCAGGCAGCCAGCGCCAGAACGAGAGGACACAGCCTCAGGCTGCACCAGGGGAAATTTAGGCTTGAGGTGAGGAGAAAGTTCTTCACTGAGAGAGTCATTGGCTACTGGAATGGGCTGCCCAGGGAGGTGGTGGAGTCGCCGTCCCTGGAGCTGTTCAAGGCAGGATTGGATGTGGCACTTGGTGCCATGGTCTAGCCTTGAGCTCTGTGGTAAAGGGTTGGACTTGATGATCTGTGAGGTCTCTTCCAACCCTGATGATACTGTGGGACTGTGATACATGAAAAGGAATGGGACTGTAGAAGGTTGTAGAGCCCATGTCAGGGAACTGTTGAGCAGATTAGGTAGTGAGAAGGTAAGGATGAGAAAGAGACGGTGAAGTATCAATACTGGAATTGGGGGAAGATCGATTCTGAGGCTGAGCTCCTCAGCTGTGCTGCATGGATTACTGTGTCCAGGTCTGGGCCCCTCAATTCAAGAGAGATGTTGAGATACTGGAAGGTGTCCAGAGAAGGGCAGCAAGGCTGGTGAGGGGCCTGGAGCACAGCCCTGTGAGGAGAGGCTGAGGGAGCTGGGGGTGTGCAGCCTGCAGAAGAGATGGCTCAGGGAAGACCTCACTGCTGTCTACAACTACCTGAAGGGAGGCTGTAGCCAGGTGGGGTTGGTCTCTTCTGCCAGGCAATGAGCAACAGAAGAAGGGGACACAGTCTCAAGTTGTGGCAGGGGAGGTCTAGGGTGGATGTTAGGAGGAAGTTGTTGGCAGAGAGAGTGATTGGCATTGGAATGGGCTGCCCAGGGAGGTGGTGAAGTCTCCGTGCCTGGAGGTGTTCAAGCAAAGATTGGATGAGGCACTTAGTGCCATGGTCTGGTTGATTGGACAGAGATGGGTGCTAGGTTGGCCTGGATGATCTTGGAGGTCTCTTCCAAGCTTTTTGATTCTGCGATTCCCTGCTGAGTCCCAGCCTGAAGGTGTATTTTAACGGAAAGGATTTGCATGTGCAACTCCACTGCTGCAATGAACTGCAGTGAAGGAAGAGGAGCTGGAAATTCAGCCCAGTGCTATCTCCTGTTTCCCGGCTGGTGGCTAAGAGAATATGGGTTATTGAGTTAGCAGCAGCCAAAGAGCAGAGAGAGGCTCTTGCACCTTTAACATTGGGCTGGGTTAGTGACAGCAGCTCAGATGGCAGACTTGCACGTGGAACTCTCAGGCTGTCGCTGCAGATGCTCTTGTTTATTCCAATATTGACTCAATCTTTTCCTATTTACTTGATAAGGTCTAATTAGATCACAGCATGCAGTGATACAGCTGTAGTGTGCTCTGTGCTGTTTGTACATTGTTTAAACCCCAGTTAAGTATCAAATGAAGAATGAAAAGAAGGGGGAAAAAGCAAGTTACACCTGGGATGATACTTTACCCCGTGAGTGAAAATAAACAACTTCCCTCTTTCTTTTGGATGAGGAAGATTTTCCCTACCTCTTCCAGATTTTAGGACTTTTTTTAGGAGGCTGCAGAGTTAAGTAAACAAACTGTAGTTAAGGACTGTGATGCTAATCTTGTAAGAACAGCCTCGCGGAGTCGTCCCCGAAGCGATATAAAAGCAATCAGTTGATGATAAACCATTTTGAAATAATGAGGCTTTGGAGTGTAATCAGCAATTCCAGGAGCTGCTGGCTCGTAGAGCAAAGAGCCAGCAACGCCTTCTAGGGTGAGCTAATCCAACAGGACAAATAAAGCCCAAGATTCATAGCGGTATTATTATTGCAGTCTATTGTCTACTATTTATGAAGATAATTCAGTGCTCATTTAAGCTCTTCAGAGTGCATTATAACTTCAAAGACAGCTGCAACGTCACCAGTCTGCTCAGAAATCCTGAGTTCTCCTGTGTTAGGTGAAAGGCAAGAGAGTGCTACTTACTGAGCCTGCATAGCTGGCACGTGTGAGGCTGGGGAAGTGTTGCATTTTGTCCCTGGAGTATCACTGAAAGTACCACGATTTTCAGAGCAGAAGTTGTCATACTGGCTCTTACAAGTTCTTGTCTCGAGTGTCAGAAAACATTGGGGGGGTTGCTGCATTCTTGGGTTCTGCTCCCACTGCTTTCCCTGTTTCATAGAACCACAGAATCAGCCAGGTTGGAAGAGACCTCCAAGATCATCCAGTCCAACCTAGCACCCAGCCCTGTCCAGTCAACTAGACTATGGCACTAAGTGCCTCATCCAGGCTTTGCTTCAACACCTCCAGAGACAGCAACTCCACCACCTCCCTGGGCAGCCCATTCCAATGCCAATCACTCTCTCTGCCAACAACTTCCTCCTAACATCCAGCCTAGACCTCCCCTGGCACAGCTTGAGACTGTGTCCCTTTGTTCTATTGCTGGTTGCCTGGCAGAAGAGACCAACTCCACCTGGGTATAGCCTCCCTTCAGGTAGTTGTAGACAGCAATGAGGTCTGACCTGGGCCTCCTCTTCTCCAGGCTAAACAACCTCAGCTGCCTCAGCCTCTCCTCATAGGGTTTGTGTTTATCAGTTTGAAAGGCAAAAATATGTGACTGTCACAGCAGTGTGCTCTTGTGGTCAAGAGGGCCAGTGCTATTAAAAGGACTGTGGTTAGTAGGTCAGGAGAGGTTCTCCTGCCCCTCTACTCTGCCCTGGTGAGGTTGCATCTGGAGTACTGTGTCCAGTTCTGGGCCCACCAGTTCAAGAGGGACGTAGAATTGCTTGAGAGAGTCCAACACAGAGCCACAAAGATGATTAAGGGACAGGAACATCTCTTAGGAGAAGAGCTTAGGAGGGAGCTGGGGCTCTGCTGCTTGGAGAAGAGGAGACGGAGGGGTGACTTCATTCATGTTTATAAAGATGTGCAGAGTGAGTGCCAGGAGGATGGAGCCAGGCTCTGCTGGGTGATGCCCAGTGACAGGACAAGGGGCACTGGGTGGAAGATGAGGCATAGGAAGTTTCATGGAAACATGAGAAGGAATTTTTCCCTGTGAGGGCGTCAGAACACTTTAACAGGCTGCCCAGGGGGGTTGTGGAGTCTCCCTCTCTGGAGATATTCAAAACCTGCCTGGACATATTCCTGTGTGATCTGTTCTAGGTGATCCTGCTCTGGCAGGGGGGGTTGGACTGGATGAGTTTTCAGGTTCCCTTCCAGCCCCTGACACTCTGTGATTCTGTGGCTGTCCCCTTTGTGTAGAATCAGGTGGTGCTGAGGAGGAGCTGTTCCTGACCACCGCTGTTGGCAGAAATTTAATGGGGCAGAGCTTCACTCACACTGCTCCGCAGAGCCTCAGCTGCCATCTTCCTCCTTTTACATCATAATTAGTAATGCTGCAAAGGGTTTTGAGGGGTTTTACTGCTTTTTAGGAGTTGTCATAGAATCTTAGAATGGGTTGGGTTGGAAGGGACTATAAAGATCATCTAATTCCAAGCGTGCTGTCGTAGGCAGGGACACCTTCCACTAGTACAGGTTGCTCAAGTCCTCACCCAACCTGGGCATGAACATCTGCAAAGAGAGGGCATCCTCTACACCCCATGGCAACCTCTTTTAAGGTTTTGAAACCCTGAAGGTTTTGAATGCAGGAAGGAGCAAATATGTAAAGAAGTAGTAAAGACCCTCACAAAACTTTGTAAAAAAGAATTAAATTTCCCTTTTAAAAATTATTTAAAAAGTCATAACATCATTGTGATGCTTTGGGAGTTACCTGCCCCCCACTCTTATAAAATCACCCAGACTAGACTCAGCTGGCTGCAAGTTAAGGAATGAAACTTTATAGTCACAGCACAATATACAAGCAGGTATTTACAATACTTTACAAATATCTACAGATACAGACAGAAATAGACAAGTTAAAGGTAATACAGAAACACAACAGCCCTACCAGAAACCAGAGAGCCCAGGAGGGGCTCACAACCACCCTGTCACCTTCTTTCCACCCCTCTACCTTATCCCAGAGTTTGCCTTACGTGCAAAGTGAGTTTGGTGGATTGACAAGGTGGGGTAGAAGCAGAAGGATGAGTTGCACAGAAGCAGCCCAGGGAGAAACATAGACTCAAACAGACAGAGACATAGACACACTCTGTCTTATCTATGTTTTGTGTTCTTGTTTTTTATACATCTCAGCAAGCCTATGAGTGCAGTAGACATCACCACTGGTTTCTTTTCACAGTCTATAATCTAATTTTCCTCACTCACATATTCCAATTAGCCTCAAACTAGCACAGTCATAGAATTTGTCTGTTCCTACCTCTGACACAATGCAAAGCTTCCTTCGCAGTTCGATGGAGTTGCACAGGCCTGCGTCGTATTTCCGAGTCCTGTCCTTTTGGTGATGTAGCTGTAACCTTCATTGCTGTAAGACTACCCTCTTCACAATAAAAATCACTCTTTTCTGGTTGCTTTGCCAAATCCACTGCTAGGGTGGGAGGTATTCCCTGATTTCAGTGATTCGCACACGTACCGTGAATAGATGATGTACACCAAGAGGCGTCGAAGAAAGATGTGGTTGTAGAGAGGAATGAAGAAATGTTTAGTAAGTAAGAGTGTGTGGACTTAATTGGGCAGGAGGTGTTAAGAAATCCACAAGAGTCTGTGGGTATAAAGGGAAACTCCCCGTGGAGAAGCAGTTGAAATTATGGTGGTTTTGTTCAAGTGTGTGGAAGAGCATCCCAGGGTTAACTTTTTCGATGAAATAATGTATTTTTAATAAGCTTTGTTACATTATCCCATTCCTTAGAGGGCAGTGGCTGTTAAGATGGCTACTAAACTACAGGATCATTTGACAGAAAATAAACTAGAGACCAAATTCTAAAGTAAACAACGTTGATTTCCATCAGCAAAACCAGTACAGATAAAATCAGATACCATGACAGGGTGAATCATAGAATCATAGAATGGTTTAGGTTGGAAGGGACCTCAAGGATCATCCAGCTCCAA
>WAAF01006730.1:15683-40953 GCA_013400475.1 Tricholaema leucomelas
CCAGGTGGACATTGTGCCATTGATCACCACTCTCTGCATGCCACCATCCAGCCAATTCCTTATCCAGTGAGTGCTCCACCCATCCAGTCTGTGCTTTTCCAGTTTGGTGAATGTAAATGGCAGAAGAGTTTGGGATACAACATATCAGATATGTATTTTAATCAACTTGATGGTCATGTGTAGATGAATAATTTTCATTTGAAGCTGGTATTGTACAAATGTTCCCTTTTCACATGAAACACAAAACTGTTTCATCTTGGGCTTCTGTTCCTTAATGACACGCTTTTAGAACCATTATTATGGCAGTGACTTGGCATAACTGCATGTGGTTGATTTTCAGACATTAAAAATTGATTTCCAGAATGTACTGTGCAGTGTCACATGGGTTTGTGGTGTGCTTTACCTGCAGCTCTAAATCTATAGCATTTTTATTTTCCACGTGTTCTGCAGGAAAAAAAACCCAGACAAACAGGGATGGCAAATCTGGACTTGTTTGCAGGAAGTTTCAAATCTGTGCAAGCTCTGCTAATCCTACTGAACGCTGTGATAAGAGGAAAAAACAAGTAAGGACATGAATACATGAGTGCACCCTCAGCAAGTTTGCAGATGACACCAAGCTGTGTGCTGCAGCTGACTTGCTGGAGGCCAGGGATACCTTCCAGAGGGACCTGGACAGGCTGGAGAGGTGGGCCCAGGCCAACCTCATGACGTTTAACAAGGCCAAGTGTAAGGTTCTGCACCTGAGTCGGTGCAAACCCAGGCACAGATACAGGCTGGGTGGGGAATGGCTGGAGAGCAGCCCTGAGGAAAAGGACCTGGGGGTCTGGGTCGACGAAAAGCTCAACATGAGCCGGCAGTGTGCACATGCAGCCCAGACAGCAACCCTGTGCTGGGCTGCATCAAGAGCAGTGTGGCCAGCAGGGCAAGGGAGGGGATTCTCCCCCTTTACTCTGCTCTCCTCAGACCCCACCTGGAGTACTGTGTGCAGTTCTGGAGCCCCCAACACAAGAAGGACATGGAACTGCTGGAGCGGGTCCAGAGGAGAGCCACGAAGATGATCAGAGGGCTGCAGCAGCTCTGCTATGAGGACAGGCTGAGAGAGTTGGGGCTCTTCAGCCTGCAGAAGAGAAGGCTTCCAGGAGACCTTATAGTGGCTTTCCAGTATCTGAAGGGAGCCTACAGGAAGGCTGGGGAGGGACTCTTTACACGGTCTAGTAATGTCAGGATGAGGGGGAATGGGTTTAAGCTGGAAGAGGGGAGATTCCGACTGGATGTTAGGAGGAAGTTCTTTACAGTGAGGGTGGTAAGACACTGGCACAGGTTGCCCAGGGAGGTTGTGGATGCTTCCTCCCTGGAGGTGTTTAAAGCCAGGCTGGATGAGGCCTTGAGCAGCCTGCTCTAGTAGGAGGTGTCTCTGCCTATGGCAGGGGGTTGGAGCTGGATGATCCTTGAGGTCCCTTCCAACCTAAACCATTCTATGATTCTATGATTCTATGAATACAATTTATGTATCTGTGTATGTATCTATCTACTTACACATGCATGTATCTAGTTGCCTACATGTGCATGTATCTACGCATCTACCTATCCAGACATCTGCCTACCTACGCATGCATCTACCTATCTATCTGTTAGTACCAGGAGAAAAGCCACACGCTACCAGCACACCAATGGGTTTGGTCCCCCTCGCCTTTGCCACCTTTACATGTGTCACTAGTAATTTCTTCAGCATGGCTATTATGTGGGATGTGGGTTTGTTTGTTGTTGTTCCTTTGTTGGTATTTGGGGAATGCTCTTTCTGCTTTGTACGAACTCCATAGCAATCATATGCTGGTCATCAGTTTTCCCTGGATGACAAATGCCACAACTGCTCTAGGGAAAATTTCTTGTCAGACATTATTTGAAAAACAAAGAAATGGAAAAGAGCAACATATCAGACAGCTTCTACTAATTCAAGGTAGTTCTACTGTCCCTAAGGTTTTTTTGAATCTGCTGCTCAGGGCTGTCACTCCTGCTCCTGCTGCCACCCCCCAGCCAGCAAAACTTGGGCTCCTCTCCTGTTTCTGCATTGAGTCGTGCTTGGTTCTGGTGGGTGGGATGCATTCATTGAAGAGCACAACTTATTGCGTGGCCATGTGCTTAAGCACTGCCTATGCTCTCTTAGCAGTTCTTTTCACAAGAACAACACCTCCTTTAGGAGGAAGTTCTTTACAGTGAGGGTGGTGAGACACTGGAACAGGTTGCCCAGGGAGGTTGTGGATGCTTCCTCCCTGGAGGCGTTTAAAGCCAGGCTGGATGAGGCCTTGAGCAACCTGCTCTAGTGGGAAGTGTCCCTGCCTATGGCAGGGGGTTGGAGCTGGATGATCCTTGAGGTCCCTTCCAACCTAAACCATTCTATGATTCATTCTAACACAATTCTTGCCAGTTGTTTTGAAATTCCCCTTATATAAATATGGGCAACCAGTGCTGTGCCTAGGATGAACTGTTTTGAGGTTGCAGTGGATTTGTAGCAATTGATCATAAGAAAATATCTTTAACTCAGTCGTGCCTGTGTCTGAGCTAAAACCTTTCCCTCAGGTATGCATCCTGGAAAAACAGTGCTGCAAGGAGAAGCTGACACTCATTTTGGTTTTGTGGAGCACGGTGAGTAAAATATCCCCCTTGTCCTCGGGTGACTGCTTATACGGACGGCTGTTACTGTTACTGCTGCCAAATTCCTGTAGAACTCTGTGGCTGCCAACAGCCATATCAGGTCGCGTTTGTTGGTGATGATTTTCCTCTATGCCCCTGGGTGGTGTTAAGGATGTGTGTAGTCAAAGACTCATTTGAGTATGTGATACTATGAGAATGAATGTAATTGGAGAATGAAGGTAATTTGAGACAAAACAAGGGGGAATGGCCTCAAGCTGAGACTGGGTAGGTTTAGATTGGACATGAGTGTGATGGTTTGAGTGTCCCCCTCCCCCCCAACTTTTAGAAATTACCCAGACTAGACTCAGTCGGCTCTGGAAATTTGAATGAAGCTTATATTTACAGCTGGCACAATTTACAAGCAGATATTTACAGTATATACAGTTATAGACAGAAATATACAAGGTAAAAAAGGTAATACAAACACAATTCCCCTCCCAGAAACCTGAGTCCCCAGGAGGGGCTCTCAACCACCCCTCACCTTCCCCCTACCCCTCTCAACCTTACCCCAGTCCTAAGGAAGAATGGAGGTTCGGCCAAGAGGGTTAAAAAGCAAGGTGAAGCAGCCAAGCAAAAGGAGGGTGAGGTTAGAAAGCAAGATGGAGTCCAGCCAGCAGCCTCAGCTTCTCCCCAGCAGGCAAAGCTCCCCAGCGAAGAGAAGAAGCAAGTGCCCTAATCTTTGTTTTGCCTTTCTTCTTTACACATCCCAGCAAGACTGTGAGGGAAGTAGACCTCACCATTGTTTTCATTTTCCAGCCTATCTTCTAGTTCTTCTCACCAAAACATGCTAGCTAGGCTCAAACTAGCACAATGAGGAAAATGTTTTTTATGGAGTGGTCAGGGAGTGGAATGAGCTGCCTAGGGAGGTGGTGGAGTCACCAACCCTGGATGCATTTAAGAGTCGTTTGGCTGTGGTGCTTAAGGATATGGTTTAAGGTGAATCTTGCAGAGTAGGGTTCTAGGTTGGACTTGGCGATCCTGAGGGACTTTTCCAACCTGGATGTTTCTGTGACTCTGTAATGGAACAAGGGATTTCAAATAAAACACTTGAGTTTATTAAATCTGGACAAGTGTTATTCTGAGCAGAGTAGTCCTGAAAATAATGCTGGGCCATTGCTTATGAAAAACCTCGTTGAGGAGGGGCCACTAATTATGCCGTGGTATTTGTAAGCATACCATCTGGAATGTAAAGATTGTTATCCATTTATAAAGGTAGTCACAACTTGTGAAAAGAGAAGTTTTGAAACTGGATATTTAATGCCTGGATGAGGCACTTAGTGCCATGGTCTAGCTGACTGGACAGGGCTGGGCTGGCTGCTAGGTTGGACTGGATGAGCTTGGAGGTCTCTTCCAACCTGGTTGATTCTATGAAACATGGTCAACAGCAGGGTCCCAAATAAGGAACAAAAGCTGTATTCAGATAATATAAACTATAATGTGAGATTCTTTTCTGTGGTAACCCTGTAAGCTTCTTCCATAACAAGACACTTCTTTCAGAAGTAGCTCTCATAGAAAAAGAATTCTTAAGAAAGGAAATTAAAAAGCCATGCATTTGTCTGAAATGTAGCTTCCTTTGGAGCAGAAATGAAGTGTAGCAGCAGTTGGCAGGGATTCTCAGCCTGTTTAGCTTTTACATAGAGCTGGAGCATAATGATCCTAACAGTTATCATTATTAAAAAGACACTGTAAAGCTGAAGGAGTAGATTTCATCGATAATGCTTTTGTGCCGTGCTGAATTTGGACATGTTTTACCTTTAGGCCTTGAAGATGTCAGTGGAAACAATTTATTCTTTAAATTAAAAGGAGCAGAGAAGGCAAGAATTAATAAGTCTGGAAAGGAAGTGGAGATCCTTCCTTGCACAGAACTGAGGATAAAGAATACATATTAATGAGCAGGTCTGTAGGAGGTCAATTAATTAGATTCAATCAATTTCAAGTGATAAATGGGATAGTTTTGAAAACTGTCTAACAGGCTTTTAAAACCAGCATCAGAATGGGACCTAGAATACCAGTGTAGTATGAATGTGTAGGACCCCTTTGCCCAAAGGGCATCTTCAGAGAGTTACTCATCAGTTAATATCATTTAAATAGCTTCTCAGATATTGCTAATAATAGGACAGTCATTTTTAAGAACATAAACGTGGTACTTGGTGCCATGGTCGAGCCTTGAGCTCTGTGGTAACGGGTTGGACTTGATGACCTGTGAGGTCTTTTCCAACCTTGGTGATACTGTGAGACTGTGATATTAATAGTGGGAGATAAACAAGGAGAAATCGTTCTAACTGTCTGTGTCTGCCATCCAAACACACATTTCCCTGCAGCCAGCGTTGCTGCAGTATGTATCACAGGCTCACAGGATGTTAGGGGTTGGAAGGGACCCAAGGAGATCGTCGAGTGCAACCCTCATGCCAGAGCAGGACAACACTAACACAGACCACAGAGGAACACATCCAGACAGGCCTTGAAAGGCTCCAGAGAAGGAGACCCCGCAGCCTCTCTGGAAAGCCTGTGCAAGTGCTCTGTGACCCTTACAGTAAAGAAGTTCCCCTTGTGTTGATCTGGAACCTCCTGTGCTGCAACTTACACCCATTGCTCCTTGTCCTATCCCAGGGAGCAGTGAGCAGAGCCTGTCTCCCTGCTCCTGACAGCCCTCAGATATTTATAAACATTTATCAAATCCTCTCTCAGTCTTCTCCAGACTAATCAGTCCCAGGTCCCTCAGCCTCTCCTCATAAGCCATGCCCTCCAGTTCCCTAATCATCCTCCTAGCCCTCTGCTGGACCCTCTCCAGCAGATCCCTGTCCCTCTTAAACTGGGGAGCCCAAAACTGAGCACAGTATTCAAGATAGGGTCTCAGCAGGGCAGAGTACAGGGGCAGGAGAACCTCCCTTTATTTGCTGGACATTTATGGCTCAGCTCATATTCAGAGGCAGAAATGCAGCAGGAATGTGAGTTTGCCGTATGTGGTAATGATCAATACTTGAATGCTGTGCTTTGCAATTTAAGAGGTAGAAAATGGAAATTATCCTGATCTTAGTAAAATATTCTAACAATATTCTAGCAGCATTCCCATAGAGAAACCAATTCTAACACTACTCCCAGAGGGACACTTCAGAAATGTAGATTAGATGTGCGTGAGGCAAATGAGGAACATAAATTGCTAAAACAGAAGATGTTGCTATTGTTTGTTTATTGCCAAATCTGATGGATTGAGATTACAGACACACAGAAAAAACCTTTGAGATCATCAAGTCCAACCTATTATCCATCTAATCAACTAAACCGTGGCACCAAATGTCACACCCAGTCTTTTAAACACTTCCAGGGATGGGGACCTCACCACCTCCCTGAGGTGGGCATAGGCCCATTCCTATGCCAGTCGCTCTTTCTGTGAAGAATTTCTTTCTAACATCCAGCCTAAATCTCCCTTGGTGCGGCTCTGAGGCTGTGTCCTCTTGTTCTGTCACTGGTTGCTTGGGAGAAGAGACTAAACCTCACCTGTCTACAGCCCTCTGTCAGGTAGTTGTAGACCTCTTAGTTGTGGAATAATCTGCTAAACCACTGAAGCTCAGATTTCCGCTAGCATTTTTCTATCGGTGTTTTCTGCTCTCATTTTGTCAGAGTGGAGAAGCAGCCAATTCCAGAGCTTCATCTGGGAGTGTTCAGCAGCAAAGAGCTGATGTGTGTTGACACTATGGAATTCCAGGCTCAAAGCACATTTTTTTCACTGGTAGCCATTAGCACAAAGTCCTTAACATTGAAATACCTGCCTTGTGTTACTCTTTTTGTAACAGTCGCTCTGATTGTGATCGTAATTCAAATGACAGAAACAGTTATACTTCCAGAGGGTGTTCCTTGGTTATTCTGATGGGTTGGGCTTTTTAAAAATGAAGTTGGGTGAATGCCTACTCTTGATTAGTATGAAGACAGCTGTTTTTTCCCACCATGTCTGATTTTTTTCAGACACCCTGAGTGCATCAAGAAATGTTTCTCCAGCTGGAAAAATTCAGACTTGGCCATAGCTGTCATAGTTGAATTCAAAAGAAGCTTAACACTGATGAGCTTGCATTGTATTTCTTACAGGTAATTAGTGCTGGAAGAAGAGAGAATGGCCACAAACTGAACCAGGGTAGGTTTAGGCTAGGCAGTAGGAATTTTTTTTTCAATGATAGAGTGGCCAAGCATTGGAAGAGGCTGCCCAGGGAGGTGGTTTGGTCACCATCCTTGAGTGTGTTCAGAAGTCATTTAGATGTTCCACTTAGTAATGTGGTTTAGTGGTGAACTTGTTAGAGTAGGGCTAATGGTTGGACCTGATGGTCTCAAGGGTCTTTTTCAACCTGAATGACTCTATCTCAGTATATAGTCAGTTCTGTACAAGTGGTAACTGGAGATCTACACAGTAAAACCAGCACTGGTCAGTTGTTTATGGATAGAACGATAGGTAGAATGGTTTAGGGTGGAAGGTCTTTCCGTAACATCGCGCCATCTTCAGATCGCCAGACCCTATCTGCAACAGGAAGGGACCTCAGAGATCATCCAGTTCCAACCCCCCCACCATAGGCAGGAACCTCCCACTAGAACAGGTCACACAAGGCCTCAACTTCATGTTGCAGAACTACAAAAGAAGGAGGGCATTGGAAGTCACATCTGATTTTTCAAGTTCTGGAGATATTTTCTTATGTACATTACCTTTCACCTCCTGTCTATGTTGGAAGGAATTCTTTTGTTTCTTAACATGCACCTTGAACTGCATAATACTTCATGTGCTTCTAAAATATGGCCCTGTTATGTAGTCTCCTAAAAATGGACTTACTCTTCCTCTATGAAAAGAACTGTATTGTGTACTAAACTGCGAGTGTAAGCTATACCAGTGCATCCAGCAACAGGGATGCAGCCTCAAGTTGTGGCAGGGGAGATCTTGGCTGGGTGTTAGGAGGAAGTTGTTGCCAGAGAGAGTGATTGCCATTGGAATGGGCTGCCCAGGGAGGTGGTGGAGTCACCGTCCCTGGAGGTGTTGAAGCAAAGCCTGGATGAGGCACTTAGTGCCATGGTCTGGTTGATTGGCCAGGGCTGGGTGCTAGGTTGGACTGGCTGAGCTTGGAGATCTCTTCCAACCTGGTTGATTCAATGATTCTGTGATACCTGTGCTTGGCACAGGAAGGACATCGAGGCACTGAGGTGGGGACAGAGGAGGGTGACTGAGCTGGTGAGGGGCTGGAGAACAAGGCTGTGAGGAGCAGCTGAGGGAGCTGGAGCTGCTTAGTCTACAGGAGAGGTGACTGAGGGGAGACCTCATTGCTCTACAACTACCTGAAAGGAGGCTGTAGAGAGGTCAGCACTGGTCCCTTCTCACATGTAACTATTGGTAGAACAAGAGGGAATGGCCTCAAGCTGTGCCAGGGGAGGTTTAGAACAGCCATTAGGAAAAAAAATCCTACAGAGGGTTGTGAGGCACTGACACAGGCTGCCCAGGGAGGTGGTTGAGTTGCCATCCTTGGACATGTTTAAAAGCCATCTAGATCTGGTGCCTGGGGACATGGTGCAGTGAGACTTGGGAGAGTGTGCAGAATGGCTGCAAGAGGTAATTTTGGAGGTCCTTCTTTGGCCTGGATGATTCTATGAGATGATTTTTTTTTCATAGCAGAAAGGCCAAGAGACCTTAGTTACTGTAGTGAGTATTTTCTCTGTTTTTCCAAACAGAGCATATCAAACACGTGAGGGAGAAGTAAGATTTCCTGTTCTTTTCAGCAAAACTTGAGAGTTCAGCTGTACACCAGAGCTGCATGTACTGCTCCCTCTCTTACCTCTTTCCTTGATCTGCACTGGCCTTTCCTGTGCTGGTTTGTCCATTGAATGTTGGCTATTTAATTGCTCTCTGTGTTCCTTCTGATACAATTCTAACAAAAGAGCATGATTTTCTCCCCTCCTCAAATTAAAAGTAATGAGGCAAAGCAGCTATTAAATGACATTATGCAGCTCCAGTGGCTTAAAAAATTGTTTTTTCTTAAACGTATTACAAGGTGGTTGTGAAATATAGGTGTGCAGGTTCCCCTGCTAGTAATGGACACACGCTTATGCTTGATTTTAATTGCTTTGCTACTGCAGCATATTCTTCACCAAAAGAGAACAGTGGAAATGTGCATTTTTAACTGCTTGCCCAGTGGTGTTCTTTCAGTGCTTTTCCCAACTAAGCAGGAAATATTCACGCCAGAAGACCAGAGAAGGCAGTTATCTGGGTGCAGTTTTAGATGACTACGATGGAGAGAACAGTTTTCTTATGTCTCTCTCTGGGCACAAGTCAACACAGGCTCACAGGCTGTTAGGGGTTGGAAGGGACTCCTGGTGATCTTCCAGTCCAACCCCCCTGCCAGAGCAGGACCAGAAAATCCAGCACAGGTCACGCAGGAGCACATCCAGACAGGGCTGGAAAGTCTCCAGAGAAGGAGACTCCACAGCCTCTCTGGGCAGCCTGTTCCTATGCTCTGTGAACCTTACAGTAAAGCAGTTCTTCCTCGTGTTGAGGAGGAACTTCTTGTGCTGTAGTTCATACCCATTACCCTTTGTCCTGCCACAGGGCATAAGTGAGCAGAATCTGTCCCCTCCCTCTTTACCACCAGCCCTCAGATAGTTGTAAGCATTGATTAGATCCCTCCTAAGTCCGCTCTTCACCAGACCAAAAAGACCTGCATTAGAGCCACTATACTGAAGAGGAGTCAGCTTAACTTCTCTCTATTTTTTTCTTACCATTAGGCAATTAGAAAATAATAATTAAGAAATGCTGTAGAATGGAACTGAGAACAATGTTAATTTGTAGAAAGAGAAGGGGGGTATTAGAAGGGCTGTGGTTAGTAGGTTGAGAGAGGTTCTCCTCCCCCTCTACCCTGCCCTGTTCAGACAAAGGGCAATGGGTGGCAGTTGAGGCATAGGAAATTCCATGTAATCAGGAGGAAAGTGTTTTTTTTTTCCCTGTGAGGGTGATAGAACAATGGAAGAGGCTGCCCGGGGAGGGTTGTGGAGTCTCCTTCTCTGGAGATATTGAAAACCTGCCTGGATGTTGTTCCTGTGTGATCTGCTCTAAGTGATCCTACTCTGGCAGGGAGGTTGGACTGGATGAGCTTTTGAGGTCCATTCCAGTCCCTGACATTCTGTGACTCTGTGACAAAGCAATCTCATGTCTCTCCCTAGCTATAGTGTCTCTTTTCAGTTCCTTTTTTGGCTTGTATCATGTTCCTAGGTCATTGCATGACCTGGCAGCTCTGAAAATGCCAGAAGAAAAGCCTGAATCTGTAGGGTTTTGCAATTGGAGACTAAGGAGACATGCCTGTGTGCTGCCTTTTTTCCTGCCTTTTCTTCAGTTCAATATAAGCATTATTTTTTGTAGCAAATTGTATGGCCCTGCTCTGGCAGGAGGGTTGGACTCCATCTCTTTGGGTCCCCTTCAACCCCTGACGTGCTGTGGTCCTGTGAAAAGGCAACTCCCTAGTATGGCTGTTTACATGGTGTGATGGTTTGGGAGTTACCTGCCACACCCCTCCCCTGCCCCCCAGTGAAACCATAGAATCAGCCAGGTTGGAAGAGACCTCCAAGCTCAGCCAGTCCAACCTAGCACCCAGCCCTGGCCAGTCAACCAGACCATGGCACTAAGTGCCTCATCCAGGCTTTGCTTCAACACCTCCAGGGATGGTGACTCCACCACCTCCCTGGGCAGCCCATTCCAATGCCAATCACTCTCTCTGCCAACAACTTTCTCCTAACATCCAGCCTAGACCTCTCCTGGCACAACTTGAGGCTGTGTCCCCTTGTTCTGTTGCTGCTTGCCTGGCAGAAGAGACCAACCCCACCTGGGGACTGGCTACAGTCTCCCTTCAGGTAGCTGTAGACAGCAATGAGGTCTGCCCTGAGCCTCCTCTTCTGCAGGCTGCACACCCCCAGCTCCCTCAGCCTCTCCTCCCAGGGCTGTGCTCCAGGCCCCTCACCAGCTTCGTTGCCCTTCTCTGGACACCTTCCAGCGCCTCAGCATCTCTCTTGAATTGAGTAACCCAGAACTGGACACAGGTCCAGACTAGAGTCATCTAGCTGGGGGTTAAGGAATGAAGCTATATTAGCACAACTTACAAGCAGATATATCCAGAATACTTAGAGTTGTATACCAGTTAAAAGTAGTACAGAAATACAGTACCCCTCCCAGAAAAACAGAGCCCCCAGCAGGCTCCCGACCCAAACCCCCTTCCCCCTCTTTCCCTCCCTTCAGAAGTAACCAGATCAGTCCCTGTATATCTCACATGATAAATGTGGAGAGATCTGAGTGAGATGTCAAAAAAATGACAATGAGGTTAGAGGAAAAAGAAGGCTTAGGTCGGATTAAAGGCAGAGGCAACCACACAGACCCAGACCCCCAGAGAGAAGGATCAGAAACGAGAGCTGAGCAGTGTGTGAGAAGTGAGCGCCTTATCTATGCAGGGTGGTACAGTTGTTTGTTTTCTTTCTTCTCACAGCCGAGGATTTAATTTCTCTCAGTGAAACATTCCAGTTAGCCTCAAACCAGCACGCATGGACACATTAACACTGCAGCATGATATTCACACTGTGTTCTGTCTGCTTCCAGGAGGTACCTTTTGACACATAGGTTTTATTTCTCTGGAGTTGTGTGCGGTTCAGATCGAATGTGGACTGACAGAACTTGGTGGAGTCTGTTTGGGGTTTTTGTCTGGTTTGGGAGTGGTGTGTTGTGGTGGGGTTTGAGGCTTGCTTCTTCTGTCTTTGGGGTGTTGTGTTTGGGGGAGTTTTTATTGGTATATATGCTGCTGCCCCAGTTTGAGGCCACATGCTACTCAGGACTGGAGGACAGAAGTGACTCTTACTGCTCTTGGAGAGTAAGAACGAGGACACTGCACACTGCTTGGAAGTCTGAAGGCAGATTCTGTTTACAGGTGCATACATGCAGCAGGCAATCAGGCAGAACCAACACATCCACAAGCCAGGCCAAGCCTACCGGACTGAAACCTTCTGGAATCCTCCACCTGTGCCGCCCTCAGCAGGCCTGAGAGTAGGCCAGAAGTGCCCACCCAGCTTAGGCCTACAAGGGCTCAGCAGGCCGCATGAGGCAGCTCACAGCTCCCTGCCAGCCAGCAGCCTTCTCACGCACACTCACCACGAGACACCCAGGGACCAGCTCCGCCTGCAGGGGAGACGTGAGGGGAGGAGAAGAGAAAGAGATCAGCCAGGCACTGCCTTGTAAGGTGTGATGCTGGAAAACAGAAGTTGGTGAGGGGCCTGGAGCACAGCCCTGTGAGGAGAGGCTGGGGGAGCTGGGGGTGTGCAGCCTGGAGAAGAGGAAGCTCAGGGCAGACCTCATTGCTGTCTGCAACTAGCTGAACGGAGGCTGTTGCTCTTCTGCCAGGCAAGCAGCAGCAGAAGAAGGGGACACAGTCTCAAGTTGTGGCAGGGGAGGTCTAGGCTGGATGTTAGGAGGAAGTTGTTGGCAGAGAGTGATTGGCATTGGAATGGGCTGCCCAGGGAGGTGGTGGAGTCGCCATCCCTGGAGGTGTTGAAGCAAAGCCTGGATGAGGCACTTAGTGCCATGGTCTGGTTGACTGGCCAGGGCTGGGTGCTAGGTTGGACTGGCTGAGCTTGGAGGTCTCTTCCAACCTGGCTGATTCTATGATTAGTACACCCTGGGATGACCAGGCAGGTCTTGGTCTCTCTAGTTCTCTTAAGGGAATCTGGGACCCCCTCAAACTACCCCAGCTGTAGTACTAAGTTTTCCATTGGTTACATGATGCTCACGGGGTATCTGTGTAGCATGGACTTAGTTTACAGGTGTATACTGAGTTGCAGTTAGCCAGATTCGTCTATTATTTGTCTTTCTGACAAGAGAGAAAAAAAAGAAATCCATTAGAGCTGTTAAGAGATTCACTTCAGACAGCATCTGGCTCTAGGGGTGTATCCACAGTGTACGACTACGACTGTTCTGTTCTCAGAAATACTTTCCTTCATTTTATGTTCTCTGTTTCACATTCTTCAAATCTGAAAGGACACCATCAGCTAGTTGGTGGGAGTTAGCAGCTGGGGCTGATGTGGGTCCTTTCTGGGTTTGATTTTTAAGGAAGAAATCACAAAGGTGAAGTTCACAGTGCGGGGTGGTTTTAAAAAATCCTTTCATTTCACAGGGTTGGAAGGGACCACAAGGAGCAGCCAGTTCCACCTCCCCTGCCATGGGCAGGGTCACCCTACCCTAGAGCAGGCTGTCCACAGCCTCAGCCAGCCTGGCCTTAAACACCTCCAGACATGGGGCCTCAACCACCTCCCTGGGCAACCCATTCCAGGCTCTCACCACTCTCATGCTCAACAATTTCCTCCTCATCTCCACTCTGACTCTCCCCACCTCCAGCTTTGCTCCATTCCCCCCTCTTCTCATTCCCCGACAGCCTCGAAAGTCCCTCCCCAACTTTTTTGCAGGCCCCTTCAGATACTGGAAGGCCGCAAGAAGGTCACCTGGGAGCCTCTTCTTGTCCAGCCTGAACAGCCTCAACTCTTTCAGTCTGTCCTCGCAGCAGAGCTACTTCAGCCCTCTGAGCATCCTCCTGGCCCTTCTCTGGACATGCTCCAGCATCTCTACATTCCTCTTGTAATAGTGGCTCCAGAACTGGATGCAGTACTCCAGGTGGGGTCTCACCAGAGCAGAGTAGAGGGGGAGAATCACCTCCTTGGCCCTGCTGCCCACACTTCTCCTGTTGCTTAACAATATCATTTAAAAATCCTTTCACTTGCATCACAACATGATTTAGAGATAGCTGGAGATTCTTGGAAGCCAGCTATATATTCAATGGACTTCAAGTCAGCCTGTTGCATAGAGCTGTATTTCCCAGGGCTACTCTGACAGAATTTAGCCAAGAGTCAGAATCTGGGCAATTTTTTGAGCTACCTATGAGCAGAACAATAAATGTTGAGGTGATCTTTAATAGGAACTAAACTGCTTATGAGATAAGTTCTTGGGAGCAGGTAACTCACTTTAAAGGCAGTGAGCTCTATTAGTTGCTGTTGTCTGTTGTTCTGAAGTTTTTCTTGCTTCATGTAAGATGCACACTGCCATTAATGAAAGAAACCAGACAAGCTCAGAACTTGGGCTTGTTTAATAACTCGTAAAATATTTGTCAAGAGTCTTGCCTGTATTTCAAGTCAATCTAAGCTGGTTTTGACTACTGTAAAATTGTGTTCACCACAAGAAGAGAAGATGGGCCTGTATAATATAACATCAGAGGCAAGACTGTGGTTGTATAGGGTAATTTTATTTTATTTTTTTGTTCATAGAATCAGCCAGGTTGGAAGAGACCTCCAAGCTCATCCAGTCCAACCTAGCACCCAGCCCTAGCCAGTCAACCAGACCATGGCACTAAGTGCCTCATCCAGGCTTTTCTTGAACGCCTCCAGGGACAGCGACTCCACCACCTGCCTGGGCAGCCCATTCACGGTACAGTATTGCTGTCTGAGCTGTGTTTTCCACTCAAGTTACTTTGTAAGGATTAAATTAAATCCATTCCAGAGTACATGCTTTCAGAGACCGTAGTGGTTTCTATTTATTTGAAACATACCATGGCTTTCTTAACAGTGAAAGAAAAAGGTCAAAAGACACTTTTCCATCTCGTTGCTTCTTTTCATAACAGAGCTCATAGTTCAGCTGCAGGATTTCATTGAATACAAATTGAAGTGAACCTGTGTCAGACTGGAAATATCAAAATCATACAGAGGCACTGTGTTTTGCTCTTTGCAAGTGAGGGTAAATGTTGCACTACTGTGATTACTTAAGACTCAGAAGGTTTGTGAGGTGTAAGTCCTAGCTGTACATAAAGTACTATGAATGTATAGTGCCCTCTCTACATTAATCTCTACCAGTGTATGAGTTTTACTTGCTTCTGAAGCAGCAGAGACTCTAATATGGCAATCTAGCTGATCTTTCACTGGAAAATGGGAAGCTTTTGAGTGGTGACAGTATCCAGCTCTTCATTCCTAGAAATGACCAAGTGAACAGAAGTACTTTGTGATTTCACTACGAAAAGTAAAAGTCAATATAAATGTAGTTCCAGGCTATGTGGGGATACCTATCTGGCAGGCTTCTATTTCACAGAATCATAGAATTAACCAGGTTGGAGAAGACCTTGGAGATCGAGTCCATCCTGTCACCCAACACCTAATTAACTAAACCATGACACCGAGTGCCTCATCCAGGCTCCTTTTAAACACCTCCAGAGGTGGTAACTCCACCACTTCTGTGGGCAGCCCATTCCAATGTCAATCACTCTTGTTGTGAAGAACTTTTTTCTAACATCCAGCCTAAACCTCCCCTGGCACAGCTTGAGACTGTGTCCTCCTCTTCTGTCACTGGCTGCCTGGGAGAAGAGACCAACCACCACCTGGCTACAACCTCCCTTCAGGTAGCTGTAGAGAGAAATGAGGTCTCTCCTGAGCCTCCTCTTCTTCAGGCTGAACAACTCCAGCTCCCTAAGCTGCTTCTCGTAGGGCTGTGCTCTTGCCCCTGTGCTTCCTTGCCTTTTGCAACATACTTCATAGAGTAAGAGGATTTTTTAAGCTCCAGTTCAGCTTAGAGTTCTTATTCAGGAGCCAGCTCACATTTCTAAAAAGCTTAGCATGCCAATATTTTACACACAGGATGATTGAAGGTCTTGAGATGCCTGCAGGAGTTTTTCTAGCACTTTGAATCCTTCTGTTCCTGTGGAATACAATGAATTGCAGAGTGAATCCTCAGTTGCTCTTATCTGGAACTTCAGAGCAGAGGTCAGAGAAATGTTTGGTAAGTTACTCAATTTTATTCAAAACCACTTTAGCCTTAGTTTATAGAAATGCTGTGCTTCATTAGAAGCTTTTGCAAAGCCTTTATGAGGCTCAGTAAACTGTGTTTGGGAAGGAATCATGAAGGGTTTGTTTTTTTTACCTCATTTTGTATTCTTTTCAGCCACTGACAAAAGCAAAATTAGTTTCTTTTCATTTTTACTGGGTAGCAGGAGCATCAAATGGGTGTTGGAGCTTGGGGGAGCTTCAACATCCAAGAGCGGAGAGGCACAGCGATTGGGGTAGTGGGTGGAGGCTGCAGCCTTCTCCAGGGGGTGGAGTAACCCTTGGAGAGCGAGGTTAGAGTGGGGTCTCAGTTGTGCTGTACAGAGATGGACAAACAAGTCAGTTAAATCCTGATGGGTTTTCGTAGCTGCTGTACCTCTCTAATAGCAGTTTATTTTGATGACTGTTTGTAAGAGCTTCTGGGTTGTACTCGCCAGTGCTTTCCTTTTGGTCCTTCTGCTGAGTGTGTATGTATTGGTTGTGTTTCTCTTTAGGTCACGGTTTCACCTCTGACATAAGTTTTAAAATTGTGGCAGTTTCTCTTTTAACACAGATTTTTAAAAAATGCCTTTTAAACTGTGAGATTTAGAAGAGATTAGTTCAAGGAGGGGTTGTGTCATATTCTTGAGTATTGTGCTGCTGTAAGTACCATTACGATTTTGTTTGAGGAAGGTAAAATCAAAGGCTCTGTGTGTGTATATGCATAGTTTTGTTCTGAAATGTAACTCTGATTGGACTAGTTTACAACGGGGAAAGATCAGAGGAAGAAGTTTTTGCATCTTGAACCTGTGTTCTCAACAAAAGTAAGCTCTGCCTGGGGCAGATCCTGGAGAAACTCACACATCAGTCTGGATTTACTTGTGTGTATGTATCACACTGTCAATGCAATGTTTACTTTGTAACCTTTCTTGTCTGTGAGATAATTATTGTAGTGACTGCTGGCAATATAACGGATTTTATTCCTGGAAAAGCATGTGATTAATGTAGTATCTGAGAGATGATTTAGAGTTTGAGGTCTGTCCTTGATTGCAAGACTCTTCTTCATTCCTAAAGAATAGTTTCCAGAAAATTGATGTTATCATTTAATTCTCTGCAAATGCAGTCAAATATTACCCAGATTTTTGGGAAGTGGAACTCAACTGGCTGGGTGATCACAGGCATTCTTTGTCTTTTGGTTCTTGGGGCTACATGTAGTGGTTTAAGGCTTATTGGAATATTCTAATAAGGGATATTAGGTCTTTGGTTGTGAAAGAATAATAATGATAAAGTCTGTATCATTCATTGGTTTGCTAAATGTTATCAACAGCCAAAGTGTAAACAATTCTTTCTTCTTGCTTTCGGGCACTGGATCTGTTGGCTTCTTTCCACTAACCTTGGCTGACCAGATATCATAGAACCATAGAATCAGCCAGGTTGGAAGAGACCTCCAAGCTCAGCCAGTCCAACCTAGCACCCAGCCCTNGGACACCTTCCAGTACCTCAACATCTTTTTTGAATTGAGGAGGCCAGAATTGGACACAGTACTCAAAGTGTGGCCTTACCAGTGTTGACTACAGGGGAAGAATAACCTCCCTTGTTTAAATTGTATATAATTGTAAATACCTGTAAATATATTTTGCATATCTACTTGTGAATTTAGCTGTGCTGTAAATTGAGCTTTATCTTCCAGTGTGTCCGAGCTGCTCTGTAAATTTTAACTCTGTGTGTGTTTCCTGACCCACCACACTACACATTTTTTATTACAGTGGAAGGGTTTTTTTAATTGTATTTTTTTGTTGCTTAAAAAAAAAAAAGGGCAGACAAACATTTATTGCACAGTGATGTAATTTTGTAATGCTCCTCTGTTTCTTCTTTTGAAAGAAACAGATCACGTTAGGATCACCGTATGTCGCTGTATGTATTAATTAGTGACAGACGAACTAACAGCGACACAAGAGTAAGTAAACAGGACAGACAAAGATGAAGCCAAAGGCCAAAAGCCATTTATTGCTGTACCTGCAGTCTTTTTTTATATGCCATTCTGCAAGTTGTGGTAGTTCTACAAGTTATGGAATACAGTGATTGGGTAAAAATTGCTTCCTCCCTGGAGGCATTTAAGGCCAGGCTGGATGGGGCCTTGAGCAGCCTGCTCTAGTGGGAGGTGTCCCTGCCTATGGCAGGGGGTTGGAGCTGGATGATCCTTGAGGTCCCTTCCAACCTAAACAGTATCACACAGTATCACAGTATCACCAAGGTTGGAAGAGACCTCATAGATCATCAAGTCCAACCTGTTACCACAGAGCTCAAGGCTAGACCATGGCACCAAGTGCCATTCTATGATTCTATGAAAATAGTGTTCTCAACATTCTTACTGGATAGCAGTGAGGTAATACTGAGATGTTAGCTATTTTGGTACGGACTGCTCTAGTGGGAGGTGTCCCTGCCTATGGTGGGGGGGGTGGAGCTGGATGATCCTTGAGGTCCCTTCCAACCTAAACCATTCTATGATTCTATGCTTTCAGTTCTTTGTTCTAAGTTATGTCACTGGTGTGCAAATGTTGCACAAGGTGAGAATACCAATTGACTCTTTCTACATAGGCCTTACACAAGTGCAGGTGTTTCTATCCTTAATCTTACTCTGCGTCAAGGGTAGGCAAGGGTATGCTCCAAGGGTACATCATCTGTCACATTTAGCTGACTCCCTTTTTTGATTCCCACAGATGGAATTCTGTAATGCTCCTCTATTTCTTCTTTTGAAAAACAACTCTAACATCAGGAAGCTCAGAGCAGCCTCTAAGCTCTTGAGAAGCGTGACTCTGCGTTTACAGGAGCATATTTTGAATAAGTCTTTATGAAGGAACAAAAGGAGGAAAAAATATTCTCCCAAATTGCAAATGTTATGCATGGAAGAATTCTCATAATTTTTTCTTTTTGTTGGTTAGCAATGCTATTTAGAAAAATAGGAATAGAAAGACTGTTCTTCATCACAAAGGTCATTTTTGCTTCTGTGGTGGTGTACTCATAGTTGATTACATGAATTCAGAGAATAAAGAGCACAATTACAACTTGCCTCCCCTATGGAGCTCTGCTCTTCTTTTCTCAACAAGATTAATGATGGATATGCTATCAGTTAAGTAATTAAAGTTGCGTTCAGAAGGGCATAGAAGCAAAGCAGAAGTATGAGCATCTATGGAAGATAATCTCATATTTAACTTGGAAAAAAAAAGGTACATTGGAGAATGGCTTCCAATCAGACTGAGATAAAATACCCCAACAGAAACAAGTTATTGAATGCTTTTTTGTAGTGTATTTTTACTGGGTTTTTTTTTTTTTTTTTCCTTACTAAATGAGGCTAATCAAACAGAAAGAAACTGTACCTGGAGAACAATGCACAGCATGTGTGCCCTATTGGAGAAACAGACTGGTTAAAGTTAAAACAGTAGTGCATACATGTCAGTCGTGAGCACTGTATTCTGCAGGAACTCTGCTGGATAATCTACTAAACCTCTCTTTTTCAGATTCCCCATCTGATATGTCTTTATAGTTGTCCTGGAGTCCCATGTACCCCCAAATCCCTCTCCCTCTGTGGTTGAATGGGAGAGGAAAAGGCGCGAACAGACCTGTTCCCTCCCTGCCCTGCAGGTGGTTGTGGGGGGAGCAAGGGACCCCTCCGGCACAAGGGGTGCCCACGCTGGGATCGGCTGGGGATTGGCTGTGTGCTTCCTGCCCAGGCACTGCTGACTCAGCTCTGGGGCTGGGAAGGGGATCAATACTGGGGGGACTGCCTGCCTTGGGGTGTTCCCGCCTTGGGGTGTTCCCGCCTTGGAGTTCTCCCCTCGCCTGCATAGCTTCTGCAGAAGGAGCCCCTGGCTCTCCCAAAGACAAGCTCCTGAGGGACAGGGCTGTCTGTGCTTTGGACTGCTTCACCTTAAGCACCTCCTTTGTGCAGCTTTATAGCTCTTAACGACCCTCGGAGGCTTCTGAAAGACCCGAAGGGAGAAGCCTTTGCACCGCCCTTCCGTTCAAGCCAGCCTGATTGTTCTGTGAGTAACTTTGGCTCAGCCTTATCTTGATAGTGGGAACGCTATACATATTTAATAGCTCAAGCCTTTTCCAACTTCTGACTTCCCAAATAGTCAAGTCTACCTGTGGTACCCGTGTAGAGCTTCTCAACCAATGGAACCTGCTAATTAAAACTCAATTAATTTCTGTATCTAGTTCTGGGGGCAGGTTTCGGGAAAATAAAATAACTCTGTTTTTTGTGTAAATTCTTGACTCAGCCACATTAACTCCCTGCCTCCATAACAGTAGTGCAGTCACCGATTGCCTTCAAAAGACCTTTATTTACAGTTACCTCAGAGCGAAATACAAAAGCTGCCTTTCTGCCTTTCTTCTCCTCCTACCTCTCTTCTTCTTCTCTTTTGCTCGCCCCTTTCCCCCTGCTCGCCCCTTTCCCATTTTATTTTTTAAGAAACTCCTGTTTGCAGTTGTTGGAAGAATTCCACATGGTCAGTTTCTAGAACGCTAATCTCACCTAGATTTGTCTGCTTTACCAAATATTTTCTCTTGGAAATATAGTTTGGTGTATGTATTTTGAGAAGGAGATGACCCACAAATCAGCATATTTTGGGATAAAAATATTGTGTGAGAAATAGATATGGTTTTAAATGCAGGGCTCTGCTCACCTGTGGCAGCCTTTACTTCAAAGGCTTGAGTAGGAAATACTGACAAATTGCTGCGTATTTATGACCACTGTCAAATTGTTTTCAGATTAGTGACAGGTATTTCATTACTTTAGAGGAGTTGGAAAAAGAGTCCAGGAAGAATCTTATGTAGAAAATTATGTGTCCTCAAGAGCAGGTCATATGAAGAAGTGTGAATAGGGTTAGTCTGTTTTATTTATGATTAGAGTTAATAATTCTTACATGACAATCATGGATTGAAGAATGCTTAGGAAGAAATAATGCCTACAAGTTCAAGGGGGGTGAACTTTGCAGGTTAAATAGATACTTTAAAAGCAGTTTACACAAGCAAGAATTCCCATATAAAAATACAAAACGAGTTGTGCAAGAAGACGATTTTATGTACGTCTTCCAGTCTTTCTAGATGCTTTCAGCTTTATCTATTGTATGTATTTATTATATTTCCATATCTGATATGGGAAGGGATAGATTTGGGGACAAACAGAGAATTTAGAAGCTTTTTTTTATTGTCTTTGAGTAACTCCTTCAGAGTAAACCTGAAAATATTTGCATCAGAACTCTGATTCATTACTATTTCATGTTTTCATAGGAAGACAAAATTTCTATTTCAGCATTTCTCTGAGTTTTTCATTGTTCTGTCAGATGGCAAAGCCTTTAAGTTTCCCATGCAGCAGAAATAGACCATGACCAATTAAACACCCAAACTGATACCTAGTATCATTTGAAGTATACACATCTCGAAGTATACACTGCTGTTTTACCTATTGTTTTGCCTTACAGTTATTTTCAACTCCCAGCTTTCCAAAATCTAGCTTTTAACTTTTATTTCCCAAGCATACATGTTGTATGGACTTATAGTGAGACAGATTGCTATTTGCCCCCTTCTGAAGTCTGAATTGGTTTTGCCCTTGTATAGCCACAGTCACTCATTTCTGGATTACTCTTTGCACTTTCTGTCCTACAGAGTAAGCTTTCTCTCAATCTGAACTTCCTCATAAATGCTATGAACAGTGAAATACTGTTTTTGCACCTTTCCTTACTTTATTTCTCCACTGTTGCTTATTTAACTTTGTGCCACTTGAAATAGCTCTAAGCCTTGCCACGTTAAAAGTGCTGTGTCAAAGAAAGCGTTGTATTTATTTGTGTCTTATGCTAATCAGATCTTTAGCGTAAAAACCTTCTGTCTTGGAAATTCTGTGCTGCTACAGGTAGATAAGATGATGTCTGTGGCTTTCCATCCTTGCTCAAAACAACAGTGAGAGCATTTTGAAGTCGTTGCTGGAAGTTACATCAAAATGCATTTGCATTGTCAGCTCAAACGAGGAGTTCATTAAATGTGCAGCCCTCTTCCTGTAATCAGCTGGCTACTGCAGCAAGGCTCAATGCTGTCTGTAGTCTGAGAAAAGCAAGGTGACGTTATATGAGATGAATTTAAATGTGAGATCAAAGCTAAGAGTAAAGAACAAAAGGCACATAAGTGATTTTATTTTCTTCTGAGAAAAATAACATTGAGGTTATTGAATACAGGAAAAGGAAGAGTTAGCAACATATGTTTCTGTATTTTATTGTAAAGATGAGAACTACTGAAGAAAGAAGAGAAATGTTTACATCACTTAAGATCAGGAAGATGTTTGTTATATGGTATGCTAGTTTGAGGCTAATTGGAATATTTTAGTGAGAAAAAATAGATTATAGGCTATGAAAAGAAAGCAGTGGTGATGTCTACTTCACTCATAGGCTTGCTGAGATGTATGAAAACAAGAACACAAACGTAGATTAGACAATGTGAGAGTATCTGTTGGAGTCGGTGTCTATGCTTTTCTCCCTGGGCTTTTGCTATGTGACCCAATTACTTCTCACCCCCCCTTGCCAATCCTCCAAACTCACCTTGCATGTAAGGCAAACTCTGAGATAAGGTAGAGGGGTGGAAAGAAGGTGGCAGGGTGGNGAGTGGGGTTGTGGGTGACTCCCAAACCATCACATGTGGCATTAGAAGCTTTAATTTCATAAAGAAAAGAAAACTTGCAAGGGGTTCTTAAAGAATACCTTCCGTGTTTTCAAGCTCTTTTTTCTTTACCTAATCTGACCTACTGCTTTTTCTGTGCAGACAAATAAATTGTGTACTCCTACACTACTTCTGATTAATAAGAAGCATCTAGAATCTAGTTGGAAACTTTATTTTTAATCATAGAATCAGTCAGAGTTGGAAGGAACCACAAGGGTCATCTAGTTCCAATCCCCCTGCCATTAGCAGGGACACCTCACACTAGATCAGGCTGTCTAGAACTTCATCCAGTCTGTCCTTAAACACCTCCAGGGATGGGACTTCCACCACCTCTCTGGGCAACCTGTTCCAGAGTCTCACCACGCTCATACCGAAGAAGAATTTTTGTAAAAGAATTAAACTGACCCTTTGTGATTTGATTCCAAAGTTGCTAAATAAATTGGCAGCAGAAAATGTCAGCATTGCAAAAGACATATACATATCTTATTATTATTTTAATCATGTGGAATGTAGTAAGGTCAATAGAAGAAAGATTTTTACCAGCTTCAGAAAATCATTGCCATCTTTTTCTCTCTTAATTGCAATTGATTTCTGGACTACAAGAGTTCATGTGACAGTGTCACAGACAGCAGAGTTTCCTGGAATCTGTATCCATCTCAGATTCATAGAATCATAGAATCATAGAATGGTTTAGGTTGGAAGGGACCTCAAGGATCATCCAGCTCCAACCCCCTGCCACAGGCAGGGACACCTCCCACTAGAGCAGCTCGCCCAAGGCCTCATCTAGCCTGACCTTAAACACCTCCAGGGAGGAAGCATCCACAACCTCCCTGGGCAACCCATTCCAGTGCCTTACCACCCTCACTGTAAAGAACTTCCTCCTAACATCCAGTCTAAATCTCCCCTCCTCCAGCTTAAACCCATTCCCCCTCGTCCTAACATTACTAGACCGTGTAAATAGTCCCTCCCCAGCCCTCCTGTAGGCTCCCTTCAAATACTGGAAGGCCACTATAAGGTCTCCTCGAAGCCTTCTCCTCTCCAGGCTGAAGAGCCCCAACTCTCTCAGCCTGTCCTCATAGCAGAGGTGCTCCAGCCCTCTGATCATCTTCGTGGCTCTCCTCTGGACCCGCTCCAGCAGTTCCATGTCCTTCTTGTATTGGGGGCTCCAGAACTGCACACAGTACTCCAGGTGGGGTCTGACGTGAGCAGAGTAAAGGGGGAGAATCACCTCCCTTGCCCTGCTGGCCACACTTCTCTTGATGCAGCCTGTACTTGTGTTAAAGTACATCATCTTCTTTAGGAAGAATTGCAGCATTCTGATAAAAAAAAACTACAGGTGATTTATATTGATTTTGAAAAGCTATTTTAGGGATCATTTATGTTCATTGTCCTAATAATGTTATCTCTGTAGTCTGAATGTGTCTTGCTTTGGTGTTTTGTTCTTCCACTTTCTATGCTCCATTTGGTCGCATTGTCCTATCCCCATGCTTAAATGTCTCTTCCCATGCTTATACCTTTGTCTGTTAAAGTTAAATAACTTCAACTTACTCATCTGAGGAAGATACTGAAGTTTGCAGTCTGTTTTCATGCCATGATTTAACTCATTCAGGTCCTTTGATTTTGGCCTAAGATTTGTTTTTGAGTCATTGTGAGTGTTTGGGAGTTACCCACACACCCCATGCCCCCAACCCTCTCCTTAAGAAAATCACTCAACCTAGACTCAGCCAGCTGGACATTAAAGAATGAAGCTATATTTACAGCTTGGCACAATATGCAGGCAGATATACACAAATACATACAGTTGTATACAAATTAAAACACAGGAACAATCAAAGTCCCCAGGAGGGCTCCTGACCCAAACACCCTTCTCCCTCCCTCCAGAAATAACCAGGTCAACCCATGTATATCTAAGATGATAAATCTGAAGATCTGAGGTGAGATGTCAAAAAAAAAAATCAACAAGGAGGTTAGAGGAAAAAGGGGTTAGGTGGATTAGAGAGTTAAAGGTAGAGTCAGCCACAAGGGCCAGACGGCCAGGAAGAAGGCATAGCCAGAAGTGAGAGCTGAGTGGTGTGTGTGAAGTGCCTGTCTTATCTATGTTTTGACTAGCTGCATTTCTCAGCAGAAGAATGGTGATACAGGTTACAGTTGGTTTTCTTCTTTCGTTTCACAGCTAAGGATTTAATTTGCCTCAATACAAATTAGCCTCAAACCGGCACAGTCCTTCAGCTGTTCCCGTGCCTGTCTGCCGAGCCTTCCAAATTTATCAATACGTTTGTTTAATTTTGGACTCCAGAATGTGACAGCATCTAGCTAGAGGATATTCCAGTGCCTAATATTAATGTAACACAGCTTCTGTATCCTTGCTTTATGTTTGTCTGCTAGACATGTTGAGGGGCCTTCAGTGTAACTCTCAGGTTATGACATGTGGGGAGAGTCTTTTGAAGACATGACTCCCATGATTATAAGCACAACGCAGTTCTTTATCATGTTAAGACTTAGGAGCATTGGTAATAGAAACCACATTGTCATCTTGTGTCCATTTGGTCTAGGTACTTGTTGAAGACAACAATTTAATTTTTTTCCACTCTTTCTCAGTTTACTGTTCCATATTTATGCTGAAAAAAAAAAAAGTTCATTCCCTCTGCTTCTGCTTATCATCGGTATTGTGGAGTCTCCTTCTCTGGAGACTTTCAAGCCCTCTCTGGACGCGTTTCTGCGTGACCTGAGCTAGATTGTATGGTCCTGCTCTGGCAGGGGGGGTTGGACTCGATGATCTCTTTGGTTCCCTTCCAATCCCTAACATCCTGTGATCTGTGATCTAACCTTTTACAATTGTTTCGTAGGAAGACCCGCCAGCAATCTGAAAGATGTCATTTTGCACTCTCTTTATTTGGACATCTTGGTACTGTACCAGGTGACTGCTTATTTGTTGACCCTTCTCATCTTTTCTTTTTCCTATTAGTTTGCTCCCACATTATGGCAGCTGTGCAGCTTGCCATCCCACTGGAGTTTCTTTCTTGTCTGGTACCTTTCTGTT
>WAAF01006731.1:0-16186 GCA_013400475.1 Tricholaema leucomelas
TATGATGCCTGTCTAGTGTGCCATTCCATTTCCTACCCCAACAACACAGCCTGTACAAAGTTTGAGTGTACAGGAAACATCCCTTCTATTTCCTTCAATATTGTGGAGTACCTCAGTGAGGGAGATGTTTGAAAGCAGAAGTCACCGTGGTTGAAGAAATAGGGCATCTTGAGTGAGACCTAGTGCAGCAGGGCCAGCACATAGGCTGTCAGGGATTCAGGTGGGCATATTCCTTCTGCCTTCAGGATGAAGCCTTCTGCCAGGCTGTAATGTTTACATTCTTACAGTGTCTTAAGGCACTGCATTATTACCTTAATATAGGTTTTGACATGTATCTAGTTAATGAACACAAGCTTCTCCTTACTGCGTACTGGAGAATATGGGAAAGAAGATTATACAGTCATAGAATGTCAGAGGCTGGGAGGGACCTCGAAAGGTCATCTAGTCCAACCCCCCAAGAATATATATTGTTGTAATATGTATTGTTATGTATTATAAAAGAATATATGATGGGTGGAGCACTGCTGGGTAAGGAATTGGCTGGATGGTGGCAGACAGAGAGTGGTGATCAAGCGCACAATGTCCACCTGGAGACCAGTGCCAAGTGGCTCCCTCAGGGGTCAGTGCTGGCACCACTGCTGTTTGACATCTTTGTCAGTGATAAGGACAGAGGAATCAGTGCACCCTCAGCAAGTTTGCAAATGGCACCAAGCTGTGTAGCACAGTCAACTTGCTAGAGTGCAGGGATCCATCCAGAGGGACCTGGACAGGCTGCAGAGGTGTGCCCAGGCCAACCTCATGACATTCAAAAAGGCCAAGTGTTGCCACTGTGTGCAGTTCTGCAGCCCCCAGCACAAGAAGGACATGGAACTGTTGGAGCCAGTCCAGAGAAGGGCCACGAAGATGCTCAGAGGGCTGCAGCAGCTCTGCTATGAGGACAGGCTGAGAGAGTTGGGGCTCTGCAGCCTGGAGAAGAGAAGGCTTTGAGGAGACCTAATAGTGGCCTTCCAGTATCCGGAGGGGACCTACAGGAAGGCTGGGGAGGGACTATTGACAAGGTCCTGTCATTACAAGACAAGGAGTAATGAATTTAAACTGGCAGAGGGGAGATTCAAACTAGATGTTAGGAAAGGGTTCTTTGCAGTGAGGGTGGTGAGACACTGGCACAGGTTGCCCAGGGAGGTTGTGGATGCTTCCTCCCTGGAGGCGTTTAAGGCCAGGCTGGATGAGGCCTTGAGCAGCCTGCTCTAGTGGGAGGTGTCCCTGCCTATGGCAGGGGGTTGGAGCTGGATGATCCTTGAGGTCCCTTCCAACCTAAACCACTCTATGATTCTATATATTGTTTGGAGTGTTATAATCAGTTATTTAATTACTAGTTAGTAATTAATGAACTAATTAATCTTTAACAGCGTACTGATGGAGCTCAGAGCTTCTGTGGTATCTTCAATAACTTCGGTGTTCTCTATTAAAATATTTTTTTCTACATCTATTGATACTTCATTACTGATGAGCAATAACACTTCAGCTTTCTCTTTGTAAGAAAAGTGCCCTCATACCTTTGCAAACTCTCTGATTTAACTAGCTGGGAAATAGAAAGCACATATCTGTACATGTGATGGAATGGTTTTATATATATATATATATTTTTATATATATATATTTATATATCTTTAAATATATATTTAAAACGGCATGACAGTGTGTGCTAGTTTGAGCCTAGCTGGGATTCTTAGTGAGAGAGGAATTAGCTTACAGACTATGAAAATGAAACAGTGCTGATGTCAGCTTCATTCCTGGGCTTGCTGAGATGTATAAAAACAAGAACACAAACATAGATAAGAGAGTCACTCTCTGGCTTTGGGTGCACTTCTCTCTCTAACTTGCTGTCTAACTAATCCATCTGCTTCCTAACCCCCCTGGCTGACCCTCCAAACTCACCTTGAACGTAACCAAAGTCTGGCCAAGAGAGCCAATGGCATCCTGGCCTGGATCAGGAGCAGTGTGGCCAGCAGGACAGGGGAGGTTATTCTGCCCCTGTGCTCAGCACTGCTCAGGCCACACCTTGAGTGCTGTGTCCAGTTCTGTGCCCCTCAATTCAAGAGAGATGTTGAGGTGCTGGAATGTGTCCAGAGAAGGGCGACAAAGCTGTTGAGGGGCCTGGAGCACAGCCCTGTGAGGAGAGGCTGAGGGAGCTGGGGGTGTGCAGCCTGCAGAAGAGGAGGCTCAGGGCA
This sequence comes from Tricholaema leucomelas, assembly GCA_013400475.1. NCBI lineage: Eukaryota > Metazoa > Chordata > Aves > Piciformes > Lybiidae > Tricholaema lacrymosa > Tricholaema leucomelas. The sequence continues at coordinate 2,232 of WAAF01006731.1, forward strand.
GAGCTCATTGCTGTCCACAACTACCTGAAGGGAGGTTGTAGCCAGGTGGGGTTGGTCTCTTCTGACAGACAACCAGCAACAGAACAAGGGGACACAGTCTCAAGTTGTGGCAGGGGAGGTCTAGGCTGGATGTTAGGAGGAAGTTGTTGGCAGAGAGAGTGATTGGCATTGGAATGGGCTGCCCAGGGAGGTGGTGGAGTTGCCATCCCTGGAGGTGTTCAAGCAAAGCCTGGCTGGGGCACTTAGTGCCATGGTCTGGTTGATTGGCCAGGGCTGGGTGCTAGGTTGGACTGGGTGATCTTGGAGGTCGCTTCCAACCTCCTTTATTCTATGATTCCATGATTCTGCAGTCTTTCAGAGCTCTACTGAGGCAGCAGTTACTTCCTGCTCTTCTGCAGTGGTCAGAGCCCACTGTGAGCTGGGCACTAGCTTTGGAGACTTTTAGGGCAGCTCCATGAACTTCTCCTTTATGTTTTTTTGTTAAATCATGTTGGATGGGACATAATTCATCCCAGTTCTAATCAACTGAATCTAAACTAGTCATTCTGTTTAAATCCCTTAGGTGGGACATAACTTAGGAAGTACCTCCTGCAGCCTCTCTCTCTCTGTTTCCTGACAAGGCAAGAAGAAGGACATCAAAGTACTTCCAACTTTAGGCCAGACAGAGAAATTTTAGGCAGCTAAAACTAGATAAAGTCAGTTCCAGAATTTTTGGTCTCTATTCACACATGTAAATGAGAGTAAGACTATATATAAAGGAGAAACATGATCCATGCATATGTGGTGTAGCATTGGAATGCATGAAGCAAGGATGGGCATGCCATGAATTTCCTCTGGGGTGTTTGATCTCCTACAAAAGCCATGTCAAAATCCTTGGGCTTTGTGAGCTTTTGATAAAGAAACCTGTGAGCTGTTTGTTTCTTCCCTATCTCAGGTTGCTTCCACGTTGCTTGGGAGTCCCACTGCCTGGTTAGTGTCTCCTCTGGTACTAAACACCATAGAATCGTAGAATCATAGAATGGTTTAGGTTGGAAGGGACCTCAAGGATCATCCAGCTCCAACCCCCTGCCATAGGCAGGGACACCTCCCACTAGAGCAGGCTGCTCAAGGCCTCATCCAGCCTGGCCTTAAACACCTCCAGGGAGGAAGCATCCACAACCTCCCTGGGCAACCTGTGCCAGTGTCTCACCACCCTCACTGTAAAGAACTTCCTCCTAACATCCAGTCTAAATCTCCCCTCCTCCAGCTCAAACCCATTCCCCCTCATCCTGACATTACCAGACCTTGTCAATAGTCCCTCCCCAGCCTTCCTGTAGGCTCCCTTCAGATACTGCAAAGCCACTCTAAGGTCTCCTCTAAGTCTTCTCTTCTCCAGGCTGCAGAGCCCCAACTCTCTCAGCCTGTCCTCATAGCAGAGCTGCTCCAGCCCTCTGATCAAGCAGTGGTGCACCAGTGTGCTTGTGGGTCCTATGCAGCTGTGGACTGGCAGGATAGTTAAGTGCCTTTCAGATTTGGTGAGAAGGAGGGGAAAGGCAGTTACTACCTGCCTACTTTCTTATAAACAAGGTTCAGCTGCACACTAGAGTTAGGAATTTTAAAAGTGGGGGAGAACACTTGGAATCAAATGAAGTTTTTTTATTTTTATAGCCTCTGTTACTTCTGTCTCCTTTTTTTCCTCTAATCACTAGCAGCATGTCTGGACTCTGGTTGACTGAGGGAGAAATGAAACTATTTTCCTTAACTAATTCGTCTTATTAGTTCCTGTTTCATAACCTTTTTGTGTGTCTCCAAATATACAGTATATAAGGCTGAAATCAAAATATGTAGGGGAAAACAGGCAACTAATCCAAACAGTATAAACTTAAATTCATAAATCTGAGGCTTTTAACCAGCCTGCTGTGCAGGAAAACAGATGCCATGCAAGAAATTAATACTGGGCTGAATAATAAACAAGAGCTATTGTAAAAGTTCTTTAATGCAAAGAAAGTGATTTGAGACTTTCATATGCTTTTTTTCCTCTCTTTGTTCAAATGAGGCCCTTGCATGTGTTTCCTTTATTGTTCTCTCTTGCACACATTTGAGCTTTGTTGAGTTGAGAACTCAGTCTCTGGCTGGGCAGCGGTGATTAACTTACACTAAATAGGCAGCAGTAGGAAAGGGATTCATTTCTTTCAAATGAAGGGGGGGGGGGAAACCCCAAGACTGAAGGAAATAGTTTACATAATCTGTAAACTGGTCAAGGAGCTGAATATTTATGCAGGCTGAAATTGAAGCTTAGTTGCCCTCTAGGGGTTTTACATTAATAGAGCATATGCTAGCTTTTGGGTGTTTGTTTTTGTTGTCTTTTTTTTTCTTTAGTGGTGATAGAAACCTTTGGGAAAACTCACCTACTGACAGATCTGTGGTGATGGAGGTGTGTGCATTCAGTCAGTAAGGCTCCTTTAGTTTAGAACCCAGAAGAATACAGAGGAGATATTTTATCTGGATTATATTCTTGCAATTTCAGTGTGCCCATGATGAAGGTACTTGCTGCAATCCATTCCTAGCACTGAGAGGTCCCAGCCAGGAAAACATGTACTCTGCACTGGTTAGACCACACTTTGAGTACTGTGTCCAGCTCTGGGCCCCTCAATTTAAGAAGGACATTGAGATGCTTGATCATGTCCAGAGAAGGGCAACGAGGCTGGGGAGAGGCCTCGAGCACAGCCCTACGAGGAGAGGCTGAGGGAGCTGGGATTGTTTAGCCTGGAGAAGAGGAGGCTCAGGGCAGACCTTATTGCTGTCTACAACTACCTGAGGGGTGGTTGTAGCCAGGAGGAGGTTGCTCTCTTCTCTCAGGCAGCCAGCACCAGAACAAGAGGACACAGCCTCAAGCTACGCCAGGGGAAATTTAGGCTTGAGGTGAGGAGAAAGTTCTTCACTGAGAGAGTCATTGGCTACTGGAATGGGCTGCCCAGGGAGGTGGTGGAGTCGCCGTCCCTGGAGCTGTTCAAGGCAGGACTGGACGTGGCACTTGGTGCCATGGTCTGGCCTTGAGCTCTGTGGTAACGGCTTGGACTTGATGATCTGTGAGGTCTCTTCCAACCTCGGTGATACTGTGAGACTGTGATACATTTATACGTAGAAACTGGAATACATCCTGAAGAACTTTCAGTCCTACATAGACACAGAAGACAGAAAGATAGATGAGGATGTAACAGTTGTGCTTGAGAAGCCACGGTAATGGCAGCAGCAAGACCTTCAGTCATTTTTTGCTTGTGTTCTAGCCACTGAGTGCTGTTTTTAGTTTCTGGTATCCTCAGCAGTCACTGGCTAATGCACAGGGCTCTTCTGACACGATTTGCAGGTTGAGCTTTGTTTATGGATACTTTGACAGGCTGGAGAGGTGGGCACAAGCCGACCTCAGGAGGTTCAACAAGACCAAGTGCAAGACCCTGCAGCTGGGTCGAGGCAATCCCAATAAGACCAAGTGCAGTGTCCTGCAGCTGGGTCAAGGCAATCCCAAGCACAAATCCAGGTTGGGCAGTGAGTGGCTGGAGAGCAGCCCTGAGGAGAGGGACTTGGGGGGTGCTACTGGATGAGAAGCTCAACATGAGCCAGCAGTGTGCACTTGCAGCCCAGAAAGCCAAGCAGAGCCTGGGCTGCATCAGGAGAAGTGTGGCCAGCAGGGCCAGGGAGGTGATTCTCCCCCTCTACTCCACTCTGCTGAGACCCCATCTGGAGTACTGCATCCAGTTCTGGAGCTCCCATTACAAGAAGGATGTGGAGATGCTGGAGTGTGTCCAGAGAAGGACCATGAGGATGCTCAGAGGGCTGCAGCAGCTCTGCTATGAGGACAGGCTGAGAGAGNCTCATGGCTGGAGGTGTTTAAGGCCAGGCTGGATGAGGCTGTGGGGAGCCTGCTCTAGGGTAGGTTGTCCCTGGCCATGGCAGGGAGGTTGGAACTGGCTGATCCTTGTGGTCCCTTCCAACCCTGACTGATTCTATGATTCTATGATTCTTTCTTGAGGGACTGCCATAGATGACAAATGGTGCATTTTGTTTTACTTTGTTGATCTGTCAAGGGCTTGTTTGTAAACGTTTGTCTGCAGTTAATTCCTTTTTACTCTTCTCAGAATGATATCCTTTATTATGGAGAGGTTGCCTCATCTATTAATAGACCTGATTCTGCAGAGAAATTATTTTATCTCCTCATATACATACAGTGCTCTGATGTTTTGAAGGTGTTGGAATGATGGATGGAAAGGAATATAGGGTGAACAGTCACCCATAAAGGAGAGTCACTCCTTTAAAATCATAGAATCATGGAATGCTAGGTGTTGGAAGGGACCTCCAGAGATCACTGGATCCAGCCCTCCCTGCCAAAGCAGGATCATCTAGGCCAGATCATACAGGAACAGGTCTAGATGGACTTTGAAAGTCTCCAGAGAAGGAAACTGCACAACCTCCCTGGGTAGCCTGCTCCAGTGCTCTACACCCTCACAGTAAAGGAGTTCCTTCTCATGTTGGGGTGGAACTTCCTGTGTTCAAGATTATATCCATTATGCCTTGTCCTGTCACTGGGTACCACTGAAAAGAGCCTGTCCCCTTCCTCTTGACACCCACCCCTCATGTATTTATAGACATTAATAAGATCCCCTCTCAGCCTTCTCTTCTCCAGGCCCAGTTGTATCAGTCTTTATTCATAGGAGAGATGTTCAAGTCCCTTAATCATCCTCATACCAATTCGTAGGACCCTCTCCAGTAGATCCTTGTCTTTCTTGAATTGGAGAGCCCTAAACTGGGTACAGGATTGCAGGTGTGGTCTCACTAGGGCAGAGTAGAAGGGAAGGAGAACCTCCCTAGATCTCTCGACCAGGATACCTTTGGCCTTCTTGGCCACAAGGACACATTGCTGTCCCATAGACTGCTGTCCACTAGAATTCTGAGGTCTTTCTCTTTGGAGCTGTGTTCCAGGAGGACACCCCCTAGTCTGTACTGGGGCCTGGTGTTATTTCTCCCCAGATGCAGGACTTTGCACTTGTCCTTATTGAACTTCATCAGGTTCACCTTCATCCAACTCTCTAGCCTGTCCAGATCTCATTGGAGAGCAGCACAACCTTCAGGGGTGTCAGCCACCCCTCTCAGTACCCTCAGTCCTCTCATCCAGGTTATTAGTGAAAATAGTGAACAAAACTGGACCCAGTTCTGATCCCTGGGGCACGCCACAGGCCTCCAACTTAACTCTGCTGCTGATCACAAGCCTCTGAACTCTGTTGAAGAGACAGATTTCAATCCACCTCATGGTCCAATCATCTATCCCACAGTGTTTGAGTTTTTTTATGAGGATATTATGGTAGACTATCAGACTATACAGTGTGCACATGCAGCCCAGACAGCAACCCTGTGCTGGGCTGCAGCAAGAGCAGTGTGGGCAGCAGGGCAAGGGAGGGGATTCTGCCCCTTTACTCTGCTCTCCTCAGACCCCACCTGGAGTACTGTGTGCAGTTCTGGAGCCCCCAACACAAGAAGGACATGGAACTGCTGGAGCCGGTTCAGAGGAGAGCCACCAAGATGCTCAGAGGGCTGCAGCAGCTCTGCTATGAGGACAGGCTGAGAGAGTTGGGGCTCTGCAGTCTGGAGAAGAGAAGGCTTCGAGGAGACCTTAGAGTGGCTTTGCAGTATCTGAAGGGAGCCTACAGGAAGGCTGGGGAGGGACTATTGACAAGGTCTGGGAATGTCAGGACGAGGGGGAATGGGTTTGAACTGGCAGAGGGGAGATTTAGACTGGATGTTAGGAGGAAGTTCTTTACAGTGAGGGTGGTGAGACACTGGCACAGGTTGCCCAGGGAGGTTGTGGATGCTTCCTCCCTGGAGGCGTTTAAGGCCAGGCTGGATGAGGCCTTGAGCAGCCTGCTCTAGTGGGAGGTGTCCCTGCCTATGGCAGGGGGTTGGAGCTGGATGATCCTTGAGGTCCCTTCCAACCTAAACCGCTCTATGATTCTATGACTCCTTTTGCTATGGAATCTCTGCAGACTGGCCGGATGCTCTGCTGACGTGGGCAAAGGGCTCCCCCCTGTGGAGCAGCTGTCGTTTGCAGCCTACCTTTCTCCCCAAATTACCCATTTGTTTAGATTGTTGTTTCAAGTTGCTGAGTTCTCTTAGATAGTTCTTACTGTTTGTGTATAGATTTTGTGACGGTGTAAATTCCAACCGAACTCTCTGAATATGTACATATAAATTGTAAATGTGTTAGGCAGGAGTTTTTAGTTAATAGTAGTTTAAATTAACTACTAATTAATGTAGTTTTTTATACTGTTTCTGCCTGATTAATTATTAATAACTTAACAACCATGAGCACCAAGACACTTCATCTTAAGGCTACTTTCAGTTGCCTCTAGAAGGTCCAGTCAACAACTTCTTCTTGATTAGGTGGTCTGTTTGCCTGTCCCCTGTCTCTTATCCATATGCTTTCAGCACTTTCCATCATCTCACCATAGAATCATAGAGCGGTTTAGGTTGGAAGGGACCTCAAGGATCATCCAGCTCCACCCCCCTGCCATAGGCAGGGACACCTCCCACTAGAGCAGGTTGCTCAAGGCCTCATCCAGCCTGGCCTTAAACCCCTCCAGGGAGGAAGCATCCACAACCTCCCTGGGCAACCTGTGCCAGTGTCTCACCACCCTCACTGCAAAGAACTTCCTCCTAACATCCAGTCTAAATCTCCCCTCTTCCAGTTCAAACCCATTCCCCCTCGTCCTGACATTCCCAGACCTTGTCAATAGTCCCTCCCCAGCCTTCCTGTAGGCTCCTGTCTCCAGTGAGTCTGGTTTTTCCCCTTTCCCCCTTCAAGTCTAGTTTCAAGCCCTATCAACAAGCCTTGCAAACTCACGTGCCAGGACCTTTTTCACCCTCTGAGATGGATGTACTCCACTTGTTGCCAGCAGACCTGGTGCCATATAAAGTTCCCCAAGATCAAAAAACCCAGCTCTGAGCCACTTGTTAATCACGAGTGATTTCCTGTTCCTTTCAGTACTCTTTCTTGCCACTGAGGCTACTGAAGAAAGACTGTGTGCCCCTGTTCCTCCAACCCATCTGCCCAGCACGTTGAAGTCCCTTCTGATTGCATTTGGACTTCTGGTCTCAACCTCATTACTTGCAACCTGCATGACTGCTAGTAAAGGATAGTGAGCAGAGGGTGGTACCAGATTCAGTAGGTTTCTGGTTACATGTCTAACCCGAGCCCCAGGGACTGTAAAGTGTATTAATCTTTTACATTTTATCCTTGCCCAAGTGCCTAGAAGGCCTGGAATGGAATGGAATGGAATGGAATAGAATAGAATAGAATAGAATGGAATGGAATGGAATGGAATGGAATGGAATGGAATGGAATGGAATGGAATCAACCAGGTTGGAAGAGACCTCCAAGATCATCCAGTCCACCCTAGCACCCAGCCCTATCCAGTCAACCAGACCATGGCACTAAGTGCCCCATCCAGTCTTCTCTTGAACACCTCCAGGGATGGTGACTCCACCACCTCCCTGGGCAGCCCATTCCAATGCCAATCACTCTCTCTGCCAACAAATTCCTCCTAACATCCAGCCTAGACCTGCCCTGGCACAGCTTGAGGCTGTGTCCCCTTGTCCTGTTGCTGGTTGCCTGGGAGAAGAGCCCAACCCCACCTGGCTATAACCTCCTTTCAGGTAGTTGTAGACAGCAATGAGGTCACCTCTGAGCCTCCTCTTCTCCAGGCTAAACAACCCCAGCTCCCTCAGCCTCTCCTCATAGGGTTGAGCCTGTTGCATATGTTGAGCCTGTTCTGTACACCCCATCCCACCCCCACTCTCCAGCTGGATCTGATTTCAGTTTCACTTTCGTTTGGAGGAGGCTTCATTTCTTCCAGAGCAGGGCTGCCCCAGGTTAGGGTGGATCCTTCCCCTGGTGGAATAAACTCACCACAACACAAAATTTTATTTGGATAAATCAGGGAAAAATGAAGTTGTATTTCTGTGGTGGTTTGGGTGTTCCCTGCCTCCCCTACACTGAAGAAAATCACCCAGACTAGACTCAGTCGACCTGGAAATTGAATGAATGAAGCTTAATATTCACAGCTTAGCACAATATACAGGCAGATCTTTACAACCTACACAGCTATAGACAGAAATAGACAAGTTAAAAGTAATACAGAAACACAACAGCCCTCCCAGAAACCTGAGTCCCCAGCAGGGGCTCCCAATCACCCTTCCCTCTTCTCCCACTGCTCTACCTTACCCAAGACTTTGCCTTATACTTCAGGGTAGTTTGAAGGGTTGGCCAGGGGGATTAGGAAGCAGAAGGATTAGTCAGGCACGTTAGAGAGAGAAGTGCAGCCCAAAAAGCCCAGAGAGCAACTCCCTTATCTATGTGTTCTTACCCATCTCAGCAAGCCTATGAGTGCAGCAGACATCAGCACTGTTTCCTTTTCACAGCCTATCATCTAGTTCTTCTCACCAAAATACTCTAGCCAGCTTCAGAGTAGCACAATTTCTTATAGTTTAAATATAACAGCAAGAGGAGAAATAAACTACTACAGAGATATAATAACCTTAAGGAAGATGGGGAAGGGGTCAGGCGGCAGCAAAGCAGCAGCAGCCAAAACAGCAGTGGGGGGAAATAGCAGCAGGCGCAGCTGAAGCAGCAGGAGCCAGCAAGGGCAAGGTCCAAGCTGTGCTTCCAGACATAAAGCTCTTGATGCTCCAATGAAACGATATTAACTGATCCATTGTTGCCATTCTATGTCCTGTCTCTGGAATGCTCACCTCTCCCCTATGTCTGAGCTAGAAAATCAGCTCAGATGGCCACAAGGGAGAACTAATAAATTAACTAATTACTTAACCTTTTTTAGAACCCAAAGCTTTGGTGCTGGAACTTCAAGTTAAAAATCATACTTTTCCAAATGCAGTACATTGAACTGAGGGGGGAAAAAAAATCTGTGTGATTCCCAAACCAGCATGCTGTAGCTTAGAGCTGGTGGCATGGTGGAATAGGTGTGAAATTGCCCCTTGGAGAAGTACATAAATGACTGCTCTGTCTCCACGGTGTGGTAGGATGCTACTGCTCTTTCTGCCTGGCACAGAATCGCTGTCAGAAAGAGACTTCTATGGTTTTTAAACTTGGAAGTTCAGCTAAGGAGTCTGTCACTATGGGACAGAGGGAGGGGGATGTTGTTTCTTTTAATCATCTGTTATGCTAACTTCTGAGCTGTCCCTGAGTGGCTCAGCAGCTCTGGAAGGAGGTGGGAGGGTAAGCATCAGCAAGGCTACTCTGTGCAGCTCAAGTTGAATGCACTTGTTTATATAGAAGCAGGCAGTGACAGACAGTAGCCACGGGGGAACTTGCATTTGTTCCAGTTCTGCCTCTTCCAGCGCCTGGTGTGGTAATGCTTCGTGTCAGGGATACTTACTGCAGGATGGGAGGAAAATCAGATCAAGTCAGTCTTAAAGGATGCAGCTGTTTAAAAGGAGTGCAGTTTAAGTAGGTAGCTGTGCCCTTCAGGTGGGCGCTGCCTGAAAGCTTATCTAGAAGCCAATGCTTGTACTTGACAAGAACATTCCTAAACCAACTATCTTTAGTAGACAATCATAGAATCACAGAATGGTTTAGGTTGGAAGGGACCTCAAGGTTCATCCAGCTCCAACCCCCTGCCATAGGCAGGGACACCTCCCACTAGAGCAGGCTGCTCAAGGCCTCATCCAGCCTGGCCTTAAACGCCTCCAGGGAGGAAGCATCCACAACCTCCCTGGGCAACCTGTGCCAGTGTCTTACCACCCTCACTGTAAAGAACTTCCTCCTAACATCCAGTCTAAATCTCCCCTCTGCCAGTTCAAACCCATTCCCCCTCGTCCTGACATTACCAGACCTTGTCAATAGTCCCTCCCCAGCCTTCCTGTAGGCTCCCTTCAGATACTGCAAAGCCACTCTAAGGTCTCCTAGAAGCCTTCTCTTCTGCAGGCTGCAGAGCCCCAACTCTCTCAGCCTGTCCTCATAGCAGAGCTGCTGCAGCCCTCTGAGCATCTTCGTGGCTCTCCTCTGGACTTACCCAAGTGAACTGCTTTACAGCAATGTCTTTACTTTGCTAGAAAGGGTTTTTGGTTTGGGTAATTTCAGTGAGGAGAAAAGGAGGCCTGCTTTTCTCAAACAGCCCAGCACATTTGTCACCTGTGAGCATTTAGATCTGTCCTGTCTGGCAAAATGCAGTAAAGCCTTACACATACTAGTTATGCCCTTGCTATTTGTCCTCTGTTATCACTCTCTTTTTACTGCTGGGCTTTGGGTGTCTTTCTTAGAGACAGGAGAATTTGCTTCTTAGCTCTTAAAGAGCTGGGTTGCTGGAACTTCATAGCGGTGGCAGTGTGTTGTATTGCTGGGGGTATCCAGTTCTGGAGCCCCCATGACAAGAAGGATGTGGATGTGCTGGAGCGTGTCCAGAGAAGGGCCAGGAGGATGCTCAGAGGGCTGCAGCAGCTCTGCTGTGAGGACAGACTGAAAGAGTTGGGGCTGTTCAGGCTGGAGGAGAGGAGGCTCCCAGGTGATCTTCTTGTGGCCTTCCAGGATCTGAAGGGGGGTACAAAAAAGCTGGGGAGGGACTTTTTAGGCTCTCAGGGAGTGACAGAATGGGGAAATGGTGCAAAGCTCCATTCAGGAGTTCAGACTGGACATGAGGAGGAAGTTCAGCATGAGAGTGGTGAGAGCCTGGCATGGGTTGCCCAGGGAGCTGGTTGAGTCCCCATCCCTGGAGGTGTTTAAGGCCAGGCTGGATGAGGCTGTGTGCAGCCTGCTCTAGGCTAGGGTGTCCCTGGGCATGGCAGGGGGATAGGAACTGGATGATCCTTATGGTCCCTTCCAACCCTGACTGATTCTGTGGTTCTAGGATGCAGAGCTGTATATACACATGTCCAGACCTGACATGTACACCTGCATACAAAAAGTGCTGACAAATCTAGGACTCTTGTCAGTTTAGACCCACTGTGCAGGTGATCATAAGGGGGCTGAAAGGCACCTGAGAGCTTTGTACTTCAAGGTGTAAACCAAGCTTCTGTTTGGTTTTTCTCTAATGCTGACTTCCTGACACCTTTTTCTGAAGCAGCTGTCACTGGCCTTTGAAAAAGATGACCAGAGGCCCTTTGTCTGATTCAGGATGTCATTGCCTCATGTCTGGTTGTAAACACTCCCTCAAGCAAAGTATTCAGACTTGTTGCTAGGAAGTCAATAACAAGGATGTTTTACCCCAAGGCAGCATCTTTAGAGAAACAGTTTCTAGGTGTTGGGGGAAATATTCTTCCTCTTCAGGTCACAGTTGTGCTGTCTGTCTGGCAATTCATTCTCTCCTGCCCTGTGTTTAGCTGTCAATCACAAGAGTGACTTTTCAGCATGCTGGTGAATGGTGCTTGCTATTTATGGGACAGCAGTGTACCTTTGTGGCCAAGAAGGCCAGTGGTATCCTGGGCATTAAGAAGAGTGTGTCCAGCAGTTTCAGGAACATTCTCTTGCCCCTCTTCTCTGCCCTGGTGAAGTCACATCTGGAGCACTGTATTCAGTTCTGGGCCCCCAAGTTCAGGAGAGACAGGAAAATGCTGGAGAGAGTCCAGTGGAGGGCTACAAGGATGTTGAAGGGGATGGTTCCATCCCCTTCCTCTCCAGGCTGAGAGACCTGGAGCTGTTGGAGAAGACTGAGAGGGGATCTTATTGATGTTTACAAATATCCAAAGGGTGGGTGTCAGGAAGGTGGGGCCAGTCCCTTTTCAGTGGTGCCCAGTGACAGGATGAGGGTCCACTGGATCTGCTGGAGAGGGTCCAGAGGATGATGAGGGGACTGCAGGGCATGGCTGATGAGGAGAGGCTGAGGGACCTGGGGCTGTTTAGTGTGGAGAAGATTTAGAGGGGATTTGATCAATGTTTCTGAGTATCTGAGGGCTGTCCAGGAGTGGGGGGGACAGGCTCTGCTCACTGCTGCCTGGGATAGGACAAGGAGCAATGGGTTTAAGTTGCAGCAAAAGAGGTTCTGCCTCAACACAAGAGGGAACTTCTTTACTGTAAGGGTCCCAGAGCACTGGCACAGGCTGCCCAGAGAGGCTGTGGAGTCTCCTTGTCTGGAGCCTTTCAAGGCCTGTCTGGATGTGTNGCTCAAGGCTAGACCATGGCACCAAGTGCCACGTCCAATCCTGCCTTGAACAGCTCCAGGGATGGCGACTCCACCACCTCCCTGGGCAGCCCATTCCAGTAGCCAATGACTCTCTCACTGAAGAACTTTCTCCTCACCTCAAGCCTAAATTTCCCCTGGCATAGCTTGAGGCTGTGTCCTCTTGTTCTGGTGCTGACTGCCTGAGAGAAGAGAGCAACCTCCTCCTGGCTACAACCACCCCTCAGGTAGTTGTAGACAGCAATGAGGTCTGCCCTGAGCCTCCTCTTCTCCAGGCTAAACAATCCCAGCTCCCTCAGCCTCTCCTCGTAGGGCTGTGCTCGAGGCCTCTCCCCAGCCTCGTTGCCCTTCTCTGGACACGCTCAAGCATCTCAATGTCCCTCTTAAACTGGTGTGTTCCTGTGTGGCCTGACCTATGTGATGCTGACTTGGCAGAGGGCTTGGACTCGGTGATTTCAAGAGGGCCCTTCCAGCCCTTACCATTCTATGATACTATGAGTGCAAGAGATGCTGCAGTCAGTCAGTACTAAGATCCTCTCTCAGTCAGTCAGTACTAAGATCCTCTCTTTCCGCTGAAGAAGACAAAGCTGGTTTGCTGTGGTTAGAGAGCCCTGGAAAAGATTGGGCAGGAGGAGACATCTTACCCAGTGAATGTTTCCCCTGAGATGTGTAGGTTCCTGGGATTGTCTCTCCTCCCTGGCCCTCTGTTGTGCGCTGCTGCACATCGCTCATCTGCTCCAGGACAAGTGCCCTCAGCGCTATATTGGAGCTACCAAAGATGAAACAGAGAAGCCTTTTTGTGGGGTGGGTGTGGTGATAGGCAAGGAAATGGAAACTCTGTTATTATTTTTATGTTATAGGAAATGAATATTTGTGGAGACAAAGCATTTGAGCTGATAACAGAGGTTCACTTGAAAGAATCAAGGTTATTTTATGTCAATTTTCTCTTTACCCTATATAAGATGCATTTAATTATTTCATGCTATCTCCTTCTATTCAAATTAATCTGCCTTATATATATTGTTGTTCAAATTAGAATAATTCTTTACTCAGCTGTGTTATGCATGCTATAGTAGAAGATAATAGGAAAGCTACTTCTGGCATACTGAGGGTGCATGTATTTTATTTGCTATTGTCATTTAAAAGTAAAATCAGAAATATTGATTTCTACTTGACTGGAGAGATGATTTAGTTTGAATATCAGCCTGATCTTAATCAGGTGAGAATTAATTGAGTTGGAGGTATTAGATATTCAGTGATGTTAACTGAACCATGAGCAATCTAGAGAGCAGCTTTCTTTTGTACTGTGTTGGAAATATCAAACAGCTCCTGCTCTACAATGTCAAACAATCTTTTCATGTTCATCTTACTACTTCCTTTGGCTCATTAAATGCACCACTGATCTGTTCTGTGCATACTGAGTGATCTTCAAAATAATGAGCTAAGAAATCACAATTTAATGCAAAGTGAACAGTAAGGCAACTTGCCATAAAATGATACTGAGAGTATTTTGTATTGTTCTTATGTCTGTGGACAGGTTTTGCAAACATCAGTATAAAAAGGCTTGTCCTTGTTTACATTTTAAAGGTAACTGTGTCCCCCTCCCACCATTTCTCCCCAAACTTCATCTTCCCCTTTCTGTGCCTTATCCCAACATGGGAATTGATTCATCACACTCTGCAGTCAACTTGTTGGTACTTAATTAAATACAAATTGTGATATTCTAGGTGTACTGATTCAGCAAGAGAGTTGAATCTTTTTTTCCTTTGTTGTTTTGGTAGTCCAGGCTGACAATGA
>WAAF01006736.1:9168-40331 GCA_013400475.1 Tricholaema leucomelas
TTGGCTGCTGTCCAGCCACTCCGACCCCAGCCTGTAGCTCTGCATGGGGTTGTTGTGGCCAAAGTGCAGCCCCTGGCACTTGGAGCCATTGAACACCATCCCCTTGGACTCTGCCCATCTGTCCAGGCAGTCAAGGTCCCGCTGCAGAGCCCTTCTGCCCTCCAGCCCAGCCACATCTGCCCCCAGCTTGGTGTCATCTGCAAACTTGCTGATGGCTGACTCGATGCCCTCATCCAGATCATCTATGAAGATGTTAAAGAGGATGGGGCTCAGCACTGATCCCTGAGGGACACTGCTAGTGACTGGCTGCCAGCTGGATGTGGCACCATTCACCATCATTCACCACCAAAACATTCTCACCAAAACATTCTAGCTAGCTTCAAACTAGCACAGCTACAGACATTGATGCTGTAATCTTTTGTAAAGAAAGTTTAAGCTCAGAAAAGCTGGGTGAACACCACCCTGAAACAAGCAGCATCGAGAAACTCAACCTTCCTAACAGATGCTTCAACTGCTATCTAAATAATGTGAAATTCATTAGCCCAAGAAGTATTAAAGCTTGTATTCATTAATTAAATAGAAGTTCAGATGACTAAACAGAACACTGTAACAGACAACAAGCCAGATGAGCAAACCACCATGAAAGACTTCCAAAACCATTATGCAGGACCAGAAAAGCTTCTGTTTGTTTGGTTTAGTTTGTGTGGTGTTTTTTGTTTGGTTGGGTATTTTTTTTGTTTTGCTGTTGTTTTGTGGGTTTGGGGTGGTTTTTTTATATTTAATGGAAATATCCATTTATTGTTGGGGTTTGGGCAGAACTGAATAGTCTGAGAAAATAAGGAGAGTAAGCAGGATTGAGTAACTGAACTGATAAGGAGGCACAGCTGCAGATGGGTAGCCCTGGGAGGCTGGCAGAGAAGCTGAGGGAGTTCTGTAGCTGTGCGAGAAGGCAGGCTGGTCAGCCCTGGGAACAAGCAATGGCACGGTTAAGTTGCCCAAAAGGGGGATTAAAGGGGGTAGCTGGTCAGGTCTGCCTCTGCCTGTGTGGACAGCCCATCTCTGCTTTGTAAGCCTATCAAAAGTACATGCCCCTCTACCGACTATACAGGTATCACACTTAGCTTCACTAAACGGATTGACCGTTATGCATCACACTGGTGTAAGCCTGGTGTCTGCCCCTCTCCCGCACGGCCTAGAAGAGAGGCCAACTCAGCAATTTATATCAGTTGCACGCAGCATTTATAACACAAATTTTAAACCTGTGTCAAATTCTATCAGACATCTAGGACTCCCAGCATACCACAGGTTTATTTCTAACTAATTCATTTCAACAGAATAAAGTTAATGTCATTCAAGACTGTAAGGCCCATAAAGTTTCAACTTGTTTAATCAGTACAAGTCTAATACCAGGTACGATCACATAGAGGTCATGAGCAGATTTCATCTACACAGTGAAAGAAGAAAAAGAATTGAAATTCAAGTCCAGATGTCAACAAATTTGCACGTTTCCACTGACTGAACTACCAGAGTATCAGTCAAACGACCTTAAAAATGCAGAGTTCAGTATTTTCAGGTACACACTCTTACATGTTAAATAAGCATATAAGATCTAGTAACTTTCAAAAGTATTTAGTCATGTTCATATAAGAAAATTCACACAAACATCAGTCATTTTGACCTAGAAGTCTCTGTATCAAACAGCAATGTGACATTTCTTTCTAATAAGCCTGCAACTATTCCCATTTGACTAGATTTCTCAATATTAATTAATTCTTCAGTTCTGAACTGTCAACTATAATGTGATTTATGAAACGCTGTACCTGCAAAATTAGCTTCTTATCTTAGCACAGCAAGGTCTATTGCTAGCTTGTTTAGTGCCAAGTGCCTCCAGTGTGGTAGGAGACAAAGGAGGAAGTTGTGTTGCACAGGACATGTACAATTCAACCAGCTACAGATCGGACTTAAAATGTTCTAAGACCCCAGCCAATGTGGCTATCTGCGGTGGTTTGGGTGTTACCTGCCCCCCCACACTTAAGAAAATCACCCAGACTAGACTCAGCTGCTCGAAATTGGATAAAGCTTTATATGTACAGCTTAGCACCGTATACAAGCAGATAGCTACAATACAGGCAGAAATATACAAGTTTAAAAGGTAATACAGAAACACAACAGCCCTCCCAGAAACCAGAGTGCCCAGGAGGGGCTCTCAACCACCCTTCCACATTACCCCCACCCCTCTACCTTACCCCAGACTTTGCCTTACATTCAAGGTAAGTTTGGAGGGTCAGCCAGGGGAGTTAGGAAACAGAAGGATTAGTCACACAGATGGCAGGTTAGAGAAAGAAGTTCAGCCCCAAAGGCAGAGAGAGACTCTGTTACCTCTGTTTGTGTTCTTGTTCTTGTACATGTCAGCAAGCCTATGAGTGAAGTAGACATCACCACTGTTTCCTTTTCACAGCCTATAACCTAATTCTTCTCACCAAAACATCCCAGCTAGGCTCAAAATAGCACTTAGAACTTTAAAAAGGAAACAAAGTTTACTCACATGTATTACTTTCAAATTTTTAAATCATGACTCAAACTCACAGAGGCTACAGAAGTGTGACTAATATTTACTTCAGAGCATTAAAAGATTAGTTAAACAAATGAAACAGGTAAGAAGAATACATATTGACATTCTCCTCATGTTTTGAACCAGTAAAGCTTTGTAACTGACTTCAGAAGGATGCAAACAATTGTCTTGTGCTTTGGCATCATGCCATTAAGTCTTTAATAAGAGTGAAATACCACCCAAACTTGAAATTCAACAAAACAGCATTCTACTACTTAAGAAGTAAGAACTTAATCTCCCCTCCTAATACACTTTCGGATAGCTTCAGATACATTTAACTCTTCTTTCAAAAACCTTTTGCCAAAAATGAAAGCACGTAAAAGCAGCTGAGCATGTTTTTGCAGCAGACATTATTAGCAATATTACAGGTACATTTATTTTTCACTGTGAGCAGATCTATACACAAGAACAAAAAATAACCTGACCACAGAAACCTAAAGAACATACTTAGAAGCTTAACTACAGCACCTTATTTCGAGCTTAAAAAGAAGTGCTCACTTCACCTCCACTAGATAACCTGCAAGCAAAAAGAAGTTAAAATCTGAGTATAAATACAGAATGGCACTGGCTTGGAAGGGACTTCAAAAGGTCATCTAGTCCAACTCCCCCGCTTTAAGTGGGGGCATGCCCAACTAGATCAGGTAGCTCAGAGGCCCATCAACCTTGAATGTCTCCAAGACTGGGGCTTCTACCACCTCCCCGGGCAATCTGTTCCAGTGTTACACCACCCTGCTCATCTTACGTGTATGTAAGCAGAAGCTTGATGACTTACGCTGCATACTAAAGGCAGCTTCAGGCACTGACAAAGTGGCAGCAATGGGCAGTGTGACAGACAACAGTATTGTACAACAGGTATCAGTATTATGTTCCCATACTGCCTGCTCACCTTGTAGCACAGTACTCCTTTGGGGACAAGGCTGAACCTTGTAAAACTGTTTCACTTTGGTCAGAATAGAGAGAGTCACAGCCCCTCCAAATGGAGTTCAAAGTGAAGTTCCAGCCTGTCCAGTACAGCAGCACAGAAAACAGCCATCTGCCAGCCCAAGCACATCTCCATTGCAGCTATCAACATGTTCCCAGGCACAGTAGAGTAAGCTGCTACGCACCGCAAAAAGCAGCCCCTAATGAGCTCTAAACTCCAATACACAGTAAGGTAAATAAGCCCCACGACAAGCACAGAAGTCTGCCCATTAACAGCTAAACAGCAGTAACAGCTAAAAATTTGATCCAGAGCTTTCCAATCAAATGTGTCATTGTCTCAAATACTTCAAGCCCTGCACAGGGCAGCCTCAGTGGGATGGGGGAAAGAATCAGACGGGTGGAAACAAGAAAAAGTTGTAGGTTGAGATAAAGGCAGCTGAATAGGTAAGGCAAAAGCTGCACATATAAGCAAAGCAAACCGAGGAATTAACTTGCTGCTTCCTATCGGCAGGCAGCTGTTCAGCCACCTCCAGTAGAGCAGAGCTCCATCGGACAGGCGATTACTTGGGAAGACAACTGCTACAAGTCCAAACGTCTGCCCTCCTTTTCCTCCTTTCCTCAGCTTCATATGCCAAGTGCCATGTCATACTGTATTGTCCTGGTAAGGCATAAATCCTGCCAGACCGGTTTAACACTTGTTTTTCCTCCTGCTGTTGCAGGCCCAGGAGTTCAGGGGATGGGCAATAGAGGGTTTAGTCCCAGCAAAGCCTTGAGGGCTGGGAGCTTAGCACCACCAAGTCAGGCGTCCTGTGCTGCCCCTCAGCATGCCGGCACGGTCACAGGAGGCACAAAGCTTTGAATTCACTGGCCAGGACAATGATCCCAGTGCCTACTGGCTAGTTGCATTTTCAAAATGATGTATTTAATGGGGAGTGATTTAGAAACCAGGCTCTTTCCTGTACTGCCTCTCCACCAGGAGCAGCACCTCATTCCCAGCTCATTTAACTGGGAATCATAGCAGCCACGTTTGTAGCTTGCACCAGCAGCTCAGCAGCAGCGAGCCAGTTCTTCTCTCTTTCCCTTTGCCTGGAATATTGTGTACTTTACCCCAGGATCATAATCCTGAGTTCTGGAAGCATCTATGTAGAGGAAACTTACTCAGGGACCAAAGTGTCATGAGTACATATATAATCATAGACTGGTTAAGGTTGGAAGGGACCCCATCTGGCCACAACCTCCCTTCAGGTAGTTGTAGAGAGCAGTGAGGTCTGCCCTGAGCCTCCTCTTGTGCAGGCTGCACACCCCCAGCTCCCTCAGCCTCTCCTCACACAGCTGTGCTCCAGGCCCCTCACCAGATTCATCACCTTTCTCTGGACACATTTCAGTGCCTCAATATATCTCTTGAATTGAGGAGCCCAGAACTGGACACAGTACTCAAGGTGTGGCCTGACCAGTGCTGAGTACAAGGTCAGAATAACCTCCCTCGTCCTGCTGGCCACACTGCTCCTGATACAGCCCAGGATGCCATAGGCTCTGCTGCCCACCTGGGCACACTGCTGGCTTATCTTCAGCTCCTCTCTACCAGCACCCCCAGGTCCCTTTCTTCCTGGCTGCTCTCCAGCCACTCTGTCCCCAGCCTGTAGTGCTGCTTGGGGTTGTTGTGGCCGAAGTGTAGAACCCTGCACTTGGCCATGTTCAACATCATCCCATTGCCTTCTGCCCACCCATTCAGCCTGCCCAGGTCTCTCTGCAGGGCTCTCCTACCTTGCAACAGATCAACACCTGCTCCTAGCTTGGTGTCATCTGCAAACTTACTGATGCTGAACTCAGTCCCCAGGTATGGAATGTCCCTTTGGTCAGCCGGGGTTACCTGTCCCTGCTGTGTTTTCTCTCTACTACTTGTGTACCCTCAGGCTACTCACTGGTGAGGCAGTGTACAAAGCAGAAACGGCCTTGTTTCTGTGTAA
Source organism: Tricholaema leucomelas (assembly GCA_013400475.1). Lineage (NCBI taxonomy): Eukaryota > Metazoa > Chordata > Aves > Piciformes > Lybiidae > Tricholaema lacrymosa > Tricholaema leucomelas. The sequence goes on from WAAF01006736.1 coordinate 14,668, forward strand.
GCACTGCTCAGCAATAACAAAAAAAAAAACCCTGCATCATCAACACTTTTTTCAGCAAAAATGCTGCACTATAGGGCTATGTTTTGAAAGTTATAGCAGCTGAACCCAGCACAACTGTAGTGGAGAAAGCTGCTCAGGGACAGTGAACATCATGAACCATAGGAACACAACCTTCTCACTGTCTTGGTACTTTTCAAGCACAGCACTGTGTTAGTGCATTTCTACAGCATTACTGGCATGGTGTCTACAAATACTTATAGGTTTCATAGGGGTGTAAAACAGCCCTGTGAAACATCAGAGAATATGCCAAGTCTGTGTGTGCCTGTGCCCTGGAGATAGAGAGGCTGCAGCAGAGGGATGAATCAGAATGGAGATAAGAACAATCACTGCTGGGAAGGGGTCACATTTCAGGCTTCAATATAACCACCTTCCTCAATTCCTTCATCTCCACCAGCAGTGAAAATAGGTGATATTTAGGGTTTTAACCCAAACCCTTGTCCTAACTGACTAGACATTAGCTTGGAGACACAGAAATTGGAGTATGCTGCTGGCTTCAATGATTAAATAGGATGCAGTATGATGTCACAGGACCAGACAGAAGAAAATGATCACTTTTCTCTCACCCTGAACTGTCATATCCATCTGATCTTGATGTATGGGGACTGCTCACCCATCTCTCAAGATTCCCATCTTCCCTCAAGTCTTTGAGGCATGTTGAGACAGAGCTGAGAATAATAAAAAGTAAAATTATGTGAAGCTTGTGTCTAACTAAGAACTTAACTTGGAAGACTGAGATGAATATTGACGTTCTCAGCCCATGTTAGCCACATCTGCATTCAGCAACGATCAGAACAAGAGGACACAGTTTCAAACTGCACCAGGGCAGGTTTAGGCTGCACATTAGGGAAGAAGTTCCTCACAGAAAGAGAGATTGGTATTGGAATGGGCTGACTGGGGAGGTGGTGGAGTCAAAATCCCTGAGGTGTTTTAAGAGGAGGCTGGGTGAACCACTCAGTGCCATGGTTTAGCTACTTAGAAGGGTTAGGTGATAGGTTGGACTTGATGATCTTGAAGGTCTTTTCCAACCTGGTTAACTCTGTGATTCTGTGATCTTAAGGACGTGACTAACACCAGCAAGTGCTGACTTTTCTTATTTCAGCTGACATTTTAGGAAGAAATGTGATGCTCTGCTGTCCTACTTTGCTTTCTCTGTCAGATCTGTAGTTGAACTGTCTCCTCTTCCAAGCTAGCTTTAAATGAATAGTCAAACAATCCCAAGTTTTTAACCATTTAAGTCGCAACCACCGAATTAGGCTGGTATTGTAGTTTGAACTTTGAGGGTAATGCTTTAATGATCACAGAAGTGCTCCACATGTGATATCATTAATTTTGTAGCACTATTGGAGATACCTGTATTTCAGCTGATCAGTAGACAACTGAAGATGAGTTAATACACGATTCTCATTTTCAAAGTATACTGCCATTTCAGCATAGAACAGAATACAAGCAGCAACAGCAAAATAACTCAGCAGAGGTGTAATTCTTTTTTAGTAGAAACATTAATATGGGAAGCTTAACTAGGCAACTTGTAAAATAAAATCTGTTATATGTTAAGTACTCCTAATATATAATCTTAACTATATGTTCATACTTAGGTTTGATTTTTATTGCACTCTATGAATTGCTTATTTGATGACACAAGGTAATGCTGCAAGATGATTAGTTAATGCTAGTCACAGCAATCACTCACTCTATCCAGGAGCTATAGAATTCTCCAGCACTTCATAGCAACAACTACTGCTATATTTATAAGGAGACATCTTTGGCTTTGACATTCCTCAATTTAGTATTTCCTTGACAAAAGTACTATTTAAGATGAACAGTCAAATAAAATTCAGCCTACTGAAAAAGTAAGAACATAAAGGAAAAGAGCACACATACAGCAATGCAGTTACTCCATCCAAACCTTAACAATATTTAAAGCAAATCACACTGACAGTGATGGAATTCATTTGCTCCTCCCATTACCAGAGTGCAAGATCAGGGTGTTGCTGCCTGTCTAAAACCCTATCAATTTTCATACTACTATTGCCCCATCGCAAAGGATTGTTTTATCTGGCATTTTATAGTCCTCTGAGAATATGCAATTTCCTTACTAGCAGAAGTCTGCTGAAAATTTTCTAGGCTTGCAGTTATAAAGTCTTCTGTGCTCTAAAAGTGTAAAGCTGCAGATGTACTAAAATGTTCACATCTGCACGTTCAGAAAAAGGCACAATACAAACTAACTGTGAATATTACAAGCTACATGCACGATTCCAGGAGTTAGCTTCTAATGCAAATGTAGATTACAGAATCAATTCTGCCATACAGCATCTAATTAGGGATGACAAGTCTAGATTATCTGAAAAGATAGTTGCAGATTGACTTCACATCCGAGGCATTTTTTGCATCCCAAGCAAAAATTCATTCGGTGCAAAATGCAATGAGGAAGTCCAGTAACACCCACTAAAATGAAGAAACCTCCACAGAATGTTCCGCAGTACATTTTAAAACAGCTGCTTGCCTACACATTATACTGCAAGCACAACACCCTGGAAATCTTAATTCTGAACTCTGTATCTACAAACAAGCAATTACCACAACGTGTTTTGCATATAGCTTTTAAAATGGAAGTACAATAACCCAATCAATCACATAGTTAATTCAAATACACCATGGCAGTACTTCTCATCATGAAAATGCTCACTTGTATTGGGTTTCGAAACACTGGGAAGTGTGCACGCACATTTAAGCCAGTTTCAACCAATCAAGATCAGAATTCTACCTACTGATCTACAGAAATAATTTTACCTACGGACCTACAGAAATCACGCTGCGAGAAGCCCTTCCAACTATCCACAACCCAAGGTCAAGTTGTTACAGACCTCAGGGTGAGAATGGAACAACTAGGCACTGAGCTCTACATATGTAAGACCCAGAAAGATGGAAGGTGATCTTGATACAAAACTGACTAACTCCGCAAAGCTGAGGAACAGCAAGGCAATTTTATTTTGGAAAAATCTCATGTTCCTTTCTTTTTAACTTAAGCTAGCAGCAGCAGAACTAGGTTTAACTAGGTCTTAAATCTAATAAAGACAAAGAGAGACTGCAAATAGTGTCCCAATTGGAACATTTATATATAATCAAGTACTTATGCATCTACAATTTTTCCCCCTGAAACTTCTCTAGACTCACACCTACCACAGATCCAAATTTAGCAACTTTGCACACTAAACTGGAGTTTATGCATCTCACTGGACAACAAACACCCAGGAGTAATGAACACATGAACTCTACTGTGTCTTTCACAAGGGACACAGTACATGTTTGCACAGTTCAGGATGACTGAAAAACAATTAGGTCATGTCCACCAGAAAGAAAAAAGAAGCTTAGAAGCTTTGGCTGATGTAAAATTTAATATTGTCCTAATTCTGACATTTTGGATGGCTCAGTCTTTCTGATTTTACCTCAAAGTATATGCATATGTAATTGCACTTTGTATGCAGAGACAAGCTTCAACTTAACATCAAGTACTTGGTGAAAGCTTTCAAGAGTTGTCTACATTTCGAATTGCGAATTGCCCAACTAATCTTTAGAGGTTTTGTTGCAAGCAGGATCTATGTGAAAAGAGAAACACACATCTTGCAAGTGAACTGTCAACCAGAAATCTAAGGTCTGCAAGAGTCATTCTGAATTTACTCAGGTTTGAAATTGGTCATAATCCTGCTTTTTCTTTCAGTTTTCATAATTCTGAACAAACACATTCACTCAGAAAAACGTTCCATGAAGGATGGATAGTACGGTGAATTAATAAAATGGCAGGAAGTTCTGCAGTGATGTGGCCACCTAACTTCAAGCAAGACGAACATTTCAACTCAGAGGAAGAAGATGTTTCTGTTCCTGGAATCCAGCTGAGCAATGAAACTCAATCTGTTCATAATACCATTAGAATAATCCCCGATGGGGAAGAACAGTGGAAATCCTAGGCAGAAAAAAACAGATGGATGGCACAATCAGAACCTATTTTTCAGGTTCAATATTCAGTCATGCTCAGTGAAAATCCTGAAGAATACCAGAATGATTACAGAATAACCATTAAGAATAACCATCAAAAATATCAGGATGTCCCCAACGTGTTTAAGAAAGATTACAGCACTCCTACTGCCACTACTTGGCATGGCATTTTCACTGCCTGCAGTAAGATGTCACGCTTAGCAACTGCTAAAATCATAAACTGCACGCTGGCAGTAGCTTAATGATAGGAAATTCTACAGGGAATGTACAGTCAGTCCAACTTCTTCAGAGAGCCATGGGCATCTTCAAGATATTTGCTAAAGAGCTGCAAGCTTTTTAAATTGCTCCGTGACCACAGCTTATACTTTCCACGCAATATACCACATCTGAAGCCACAATAGACTTCCTATCATCATTGCAGTGGATGTGTAGAATAGAATAGAATCAACTAGGTTGGAAGAGACCTCCAAGATCATCCAGTCCAACCTAGCACCCAGCCCTAGCCAATCAACTAGACCACAGCACTAAGTGTCTCATCCAGTCTTTTCCTGAACACCTCCAGGGACAGTGACTCCACCACCTCCCTGGGCAGCCCATTCCAATGCCAATCACTCTCTCTGTGAAGAACTTCCTCCTAACATCCATACAGTTTCAGACTCTTCTTCTAACACTTACTAGGTTTTATATTACCTTCTTTCTGTCTTGCTTTTGAGCATTTTGTGTGAAGGCAAATTATTAAGAAAACTGCTAGCTTAAAGTTAAAAATGTACTTTGCCAGTACACTCTGCCATTTATAACATTTAACACCATTTTTGACCTAAGAAGAAAGTGAGGATGACATTTTTTTCTTGAGATAGGAAAAAATCTAAAGAGGTTTCAAAAACAAGATACAAACAGAAGCATTTGAAATTCTTTCATGGGAAATCCACAATGTTCTTTTTATTCTAGAGGACAGTCTCAAACTGCACCAGGGCAGGTTCAGGTTTGCATGCCCATTGGAATGGGCTGCCTGGGGAGGTGGTGGAGTCACCGTCCCTGGAGGTGTTTAAGAGTCAGCTGGGCGAGGCACTTAGGGCCACAGTTTAGTTAATTAGAAGAGTTAGGCGATAGGTTGGACTCAATGATCTTGAAGGTCTTTTCCAACCTGGTTAATGCTGTGATTCTACACCAGACATACACTTCACTATGACTGGCATCAATACTGATGGCAGTATTGGCTCCATATCTTTCAATAGCATCAGCTTCTTTAGAGATATCACTTCTCTGCTTGATACACTATCAACTATAACAAACTCCTTCCGAGTGCTAGTGGGCTACTCTGTCACATGTTAGCCTTGCATCTTGGAACTCTGAAGAATATGCTCAAGAAGGATGCTTCTTCTAGATGGACTAGATTCATGTGGTACTTGTTTTTTCTCAATGTCATGAAGGCAGCTTAATTCCAGGACCTTCCAAGTCAAGGGCTGGTACACGAGGATCTGCTTGGCAGACATCCAAAAGGCAATTAGTTGAATAATATGTGAAGCAAAGTATTCTTTCTGTGAGAAACACGATGCTAGAAATCAGGAAGCTGAATACAGTTGCTTCACAAGAAGTGACTGGGAAGAGAGGATGGCCAGCTAGCTCACAGTTTTCCGCTACAGAACAAAGCAACCTGTAACACCAAGCAAGCAACCGTAGTGGACTCTTGGTGAACTGATTTCAAACATATTACCTATTACCCTGTACCAAGAATCATTGACTGGTTTAGGTTGGGAGGGACCTCAAGGATCAGCCAGTTCCAACTCCCCACCGTAGGCAGGGACACCTCCCACTAGAACAGGTCATTCAAGGCTTCATCCAACCTGGCCTTGAACACCTTCAGGGAGGGAGCAGCCACAACCTCCCTGTGCCAGTGTCTCACCACCCTCACTGCAAACAACCCTTTCCTAACATCTACTTTGAATCTCCGCTCTGCCAGTTTAAACCCCTTACTCCTTGTCCTGTCATTACAAGACCATATCAATAGTCCCTCCCCAGCCTTCCTGTAGGTCCCCTTCAGATACTGGAAGGCCACTATAAGGACCCCTAATAACTTTTAGTAGTCTGAAATATAGGGTAAAATAAAGGATATTTCATATTTATTGTGAGTACCTTAATTGTATTTTAAGTCTTTCAGAGTATGTAGCACAGTCATCATCTCTGCTACATAATAAAGTCACTTATGTGCTACAACACAGTGGAAACTACGGAAGTACTAACTACAACAAAGTGCAGTACAACCAACTTCACATTCACTTCACATTACATGAAATTTGATAAATCTGACTGGACACGACATGGCCTGGCAGACCAGCTCTACCCTGTAAAACTGCAAAAAGTACATAGGGCCCTTTGAAAGGCTCTAGATCCCAAGCACCACACAGAATACATAAGCAACGACAATATTCTGGCAGAACACTTAAAGAGCACCACCAGCACCACAGAAGAGCTTTAGTAGAAACTACTGTGCTCATCACTCAATAACCAACAGATTAGTCTGTTGCTTAAACTTCTACATACATGAGAAAGAGTAATACCCAATTCTGTCTTGATCTAGATACCAAACTCCTCTGTATAGATCAAGTCAACACATTTTTTGTTAGTTCACAGAAATTAAGAAATGTACTGTGGTGGTTGAATGTCAGCAGTGTAAATCAGTTTAGCAAGTTAAAATAGTGTTTCACCCAATATTCCTTAAATATTTGCTCTTTAGTGCATCTCTTGATGCACTTGCCATTCTTCTCACTGAAACCATCTGTCAGTCACCTGACTATGCTTTCCTTCAATTGTTCTTTCTGTATGTAGATTTAGTCCAAGATTCCAGACCTCTCGGTGTACCTGTTCAGTTCTATCTATTGCAATATTGACTTTTTATTATGACTATTGAAAAAAAAAATATGTTTCTGACTGGGTAACACAAAGCAACATCAGAACAGAATCAGTCCCTCTAACTCGAACAGTTTGTATCTAGTGGTTGAGGACAGCTTAAGACCATGAATACAGCCCTCCCTCCCCCCCCCCAAAAAAAACAACAAAACAAAAACAAAAAAGAAAAGACAAATTTTACTGTGGCAGTTGTCCTTCAACTAACCTTTGGAGTGTGGAAGCACTCCTAATCTGCTTTTCTGCCCAAATTAGACAAATTAGCTTGAATCACAGTGAAAAAGCAGATCCTTCTAAGGATGATCTAAACTATTTCACCTGATGTTTCTCTCAAGCCGATTTGGAGTACTCACATGACCTATTAATGCAATCCAACAGAAGGGATGGTGGCTTCCAGCTGTTAGCATAGTGACTACATATCCTCACACTGGAGGAAACTGATGTGGCAACAGAATGTCATCAATAACATAAAACCTGGAATTCAGATGACTAGAGAAAGTGGTCTTTGTCTTCCCCATAAATACACAGACTGGACTCCAGTTTTCTAAGTCTATTTTGTGTTCATGATCTGTTTTAAATGTCTGATTTATTCTGAAAGAACTGTGGCAAGCAGAATTTAAAATCAGTTACCCACTCCCTTGTGTACCTTCCATACTGTTTCAAATAGGACTACAGTGAAGAAAGAAAACAAGGCAACTTTTCACTGATTTGAATCTGTTTGTTGTACTTAATGGTTACCAATGCTTCTTTAAAGACCTTGCACAAGAAACACAAAATTGAGATAACAAAACATGTTTGCTTTTCATTAGGTATCCTCACAGAAACACTACACATTAAGTGCGCTGCACTGACTACTGTGCTCAGCATTTAAGACAGTATGTATAAGCAACATTAAATTCCTGCCATGTACAACAGGAAATTAAAGTTACATGTTTAATGGAATTTCTAGTATTGCTTAATCTTCCTATATCATACTTATCAAACTATTTTGCTGTACTTCTTTGATACTGTAATAAAATCCAATTCCTATTTAGAAGTTTGGTTTAAAAAACCAAACAAAAATATAAGGAAAAGACAGAAGTGGAACACTGTTAAGGTGAGCCAGATTTCATATTACAGACACATGCTTTTGACCTGTGATGACCTGCCACAAATGTTATTACAGCAATATTCACAGAGTACCCACCATTGCCTCATTTATCATATGTTCAGGAGGTGCTCCTTTCCAAAAGGCATCGCCTCCCTGAGCAGCTGGCTATATTAGTATAGTTTGGTAGCTATAGCTGCTCTATCTTATTTTAATGATCAGGAAAAAGAAATAAGTTTAATTTTTAATGCCATTTTATTAAATAACAAGTCCTGACTTCGGGTATCACACTTTTCCAGTCTCCCTCACTGGCACATGGAACTGAGTAAAATGAATGTCTGGTTGTCCACAGAAAGGAATGTAGAAAAGAGACTGTTAAAACAAGAGGATCACTTGTGATTCAGGTGGGGTTGTTGGAGAGCTGTTGGGAAGGACCTAGCAATAGTTCTCAAGGGACAGTTCTTAGGTCACATAATCCAAAATCTCTCTTTGCTTTCCAGACAAATTAAACTGGCCTGTTCCAGGACCTTTCATGCTTCAACCCTCACCAGACTGTATGCTCTCCCAACTCTCTCTTCACAGATGTGCATTTAGATTAGAAAACTAGAGTTAGCCTTCCTGATTTAGAAAAGGGATTCAGCTCTAGATTCCCAACATTCCATAACCATTTAAGTAATGGCAATCTTATTTCTGGCAGACTTTTAAAGCTACAGCACAGTAGAAGACCTTGGTAGAAACTACTGATAATAGTTTGCTTTGGTAATACACTCTCAAATACCTGTGGGTCACAGAACTCATGGACATTTGAGATCAGATCGGACTGCAAAATAGTAGCTCAGTGTCACTGGAAAAGGGGAATTCCCCTTTCCTTACATCGAGCTCCAGATGCTGACACCTGTGCTTAATCAGATTTCAGCACATTGCCTTAACTTGTCAACACAGCAGAAAACTATCCCAGGAAAAGTCCAACAGATGACAGGAAATCTGGGAGAAGAACCAATCAACTTGATTAGATGCAAATAAGGTAAACTTTATACCGGTGAAGAAAATCTTAGCAACAACTTGTGTTTATTAGTCAGGAGTAATCAAAACACTAAACTGCCATCTTATCAGTGACAGAAGCTTCTGGAGTTTCCTGAAGGAACCTTTGGAATCATCTTCCATGTGTTTTCCGACACAGAAATTATATCCATGAGTACCACAGCACAGCACATTAGATACCAAGATAGAAGACACTGTTTAACTTTCAATATAAAAGTACCATTCAGTTAAACTAACATTTAAAGCTGTTCTAAGGCTTTTTCTTCCCAAAGCAAAACCAAGAATGCTGTGGTGAAGCTAGAACACGATAAAAAACCCTGAAGAATCCTGAAGCTGACTTACTAAAGAACAAAATTCAGTGATGAAAGAATCAGAAGTATGACAGATCTGATGCAAAACATACCATCCAGTCTTCTCCCAAGCAAAAGCTGAGCTTGACTGTGACAGGGTAGGGTAAGCATTTGTGAAGTAGTGGTAGATTACAAAATTAAGGGACTAAAAAATCCCTTGGCTCCTGAACATATTTAGCTCTGAGAGAAAAATTACGTTTGTCATCACTAGCTGACCTGAGACACCACAAATTAAGATACTGTTGCAAATGTTTAAGGTGAGTCTCTCCGTTGTCAAAATCCATTTTCTATTTGGCATACAAAAGACTAAAACTGTTACAGAGTGAAATGAATTGTGAGACATATGCAACAGTTTTTCAAGTATTACTTCAGATATTTGACATTAATCATTCTAGTCACCTGTATAAAATGGTCAAAGCACAGTAGTGTTACACTGCATTAGCTTTCATGGCTCTTACAAAGTAAGCCAGAGACACTTGTTTACTTGTCATCAGCATCAATACAGCAATGCCAGAGCTCCAATATTGTTTCTCTGGCTTGCAAAATTAGAATTATTGCACCTTTAAGGCATTTTATCTATTGCCAGGGAAAGAATTGAAAGTATTTTAAAGGCATTCAATACCCAAAATGATCAACTTCAAATATTTCAACCATACAGATGAAAGTGCCTTTTTCAAGATACACGTTCCAAGCAACATTGCTGAAATCCTGAGTTATTTAACTGAACTTCCAAATGCTGCTAGGAATCAATTTAGAACAGGAAGGAAGCACATTCAACCATCAAAAAAGAAGAAAATAAAATAGTTCAGGACAATTAGGCTCTTTGAGTGTTTTGCTTCTGCATTAGGAACATGCATTTTTAAATCCTCTGGCTCTAACACACAAGTATTCTGTTCAATATGAGGTCTTCCTAGTCAGTTACTCCTCAAACAGGTACTTTCTATACTTGTATTTCCTTGTAATATTTATCCATTGGGAAGACTGAAATAAAAATAAAAAAATAAAAAACCAAATTAAAATACACTCCTTGTGTTTAGAGAAGTTGGCTACCATTTGCAGCATAGCAGTTGCAAAAAATTAGTGCAGAGACTGAAAAAATACAGCAGAGAACTCCAACCGTAGGCTGCCCAGCCACATACACTAGAGCATTTTAAAATTACATAGTAAAATGCTATTTTTCCATTCTGCAAAGCCCAGCTACTGCTCACAAAGAGGGTGGTGCCTGTGCATAGACAGAGCCACTCTCTTAAAAGAAATGTAAATAACGTGTGAAACAGTCGAGGAGTTAACAACAGTCTCATTAAGAACACCACCAAAAACCAAGAATCAAACCAAACTCCCATCCTCAGTTGCAATGTAGTTTCCCAAGTGATCTGTTTCAAGTGAGGGAAGTTTTGGGAAGATGTTGGATTGCAAGCTGAACAGAATTCCTACATGCACTTTACCTGACAAAGTAACATGACCTACGTAAGTCAAGTGCTGTAGAAAAGTTGATAAGCATTGTGACACACGGAAGTAATTATCACTACAGTTTTCATACCCTAGCCCTTGGTGTTAAAAAGTAGCCTATGATACTGGACTTGGATCTGCCACAGCAGACAGACATTTTCAATACTGTTTCCTGCTCTAAGAAGCACTCATATACAAACACTCAGTTATTACCTATTTAAAGCAAATGATTTATTTTTCTAAAGCACAGGGATATGCTCTAAAGCACAGGGATATACTCAATAGCAAGAACTTTCAAAGCATGGGAAGCATTTAGTTCTCTATATGCCAAAGGAGCTACCACCTTTGCAAAGCAGTAGCACGTTGAAAAATACAGCGGCTGATCTATTTGGTTTGCATCTCTGTCCCCAACTGCTTCAACTTATATAAGGTGTAGTGTAAGGTATTAGGGTCAATTTCATGGTACCTCTCAAGCCCAGACATATCAGCTACCCACATTAAAAATACCTCAATTTGATTCCCACCAAAAGCTCAGATACAGAGCTAGAGGGGCTGGAAATGAAGTCAGCTCGTTGGACATACTACAAAATCTAACACATGCACAGAGCACACAACAGTGTAGCAATACTTGTTCTAATGCTTGGCCCAAGTTCACTTTGTTCTCCCTGAAAGCCACAAGACTGATGGTTAATAATAATAATAAAAAAAAACATCTGCACGTGGTCTGCTCCAGGGTGCAGGCTCCAAAGGCTTCAAGAGCAGCAGCTTTAATGGCTTTGCTAAGTAGAAAGAAGCCCTTAGGATTAGCCCTGAATGTCAGTACAAATGTACCTCAAAGGGCTTGCCAGAATGAAATTTTCAAAACTGAAGGAGGAAATGCTGCAGCACATGCACAGGCATGGCAAATAATCTGACTGGATCAGAAAGGCACCTCCCTAACCCACCTCCAACTCACCTAAAACCTATTCGTATCTGCAGGACTCTGAATTTTCCTGTTAGCTTTACTGCCCAAAATGTCTACTCTCCCCTTCCCCCAGTAATTCAGCCCGAGACAAATTTAAGAACATTAGGAATACAGGCTGCCAAAACCGGAGATTATTACCAAAAGAATTATGATAGAAAGCAAAAGACTACCTTTATAAGCCACCTTAACCCTATGTAATCAAATAAAATTTCTGTTTAAAAAGCAGAACCCATTAAGCTGCTCAAATAATAGGCTACTGCCAAGAAAGGTCCGTTCGGTGATTTTCATCACAGCACCTGCTCTAGCTAGTCGAGTGTTTGTATTTCTTGAAGACTGTTAAAAAAAAAAAAACAATTAACAATTATGGCACTAAAAGCTAACCTTACTGGTTCAGTTTGATCCAGCCTCCATTAAAAATTCCCACACATCTTCCTTTTCAAGTTTTATTCTGCTATCCACAAATCAATGAAAGGGTCAGCCTCTTGCAAGCACTCTCTATTACCCACGCGTCCCAAAAGACAACTGTAGGGATAGTTTCTGTACTCAGCGGCGCTCTGTACATGTTTTACAAACACTGCCTCTCCTACCTGCTCATGCATAACCCCATCACTGCACCCATAAGAAGTCGCATGAGGTTTCCCCTCCAATTAAAAGTTGTGCAAGTGAGGACATAAAGATGGTTATTTTATGAGGCCACATGGTTAACCACTTTACAGCTACATCAACCAAACTGACCAAATCCAGTCTGAGGTCTCCCTAGTCACAAACTATCACACTGGAATATTTTTCCTGCTATAAAAAAATAGCAGGAATGAGTCTGAGCCACATAGCTACCCAAAATCCTGCTACAAGTATTAGGATTACTACACAACTTTCATTATTCAAATGAAATATGTCTGTATCTTATATTTAGATTAAATGTTCTGTAATTGTTTTTCTAACTATCCATTAACAGTATGCACACAATCTTTTATAATTAATTCCTATAAAATAGAGTGCTTCTCATTTCATGGACTCAAAAAGCTTGTAAATGAAGATACTGGCGAAAGTTCTCAATATGAGTTTCACGGTATTTCCAACATCTCAAAAGGAGTCCAAAGGGAATATATTCAAACTGCAATGGAATCAAGTCCCTTCCCAAGGTCTTGAAGTTGTTGAAGATTATAAAGAGATCAACACTCATGTATTCACCTTTAACAAGATTATGTGATGAAAGTGACAGTGGCTGTCACCCCTCAAGAAGAACTACGCATCTACTGTCCATTAGTCCAGCACTAGCAGGTAAACAAGGGCCAGATTAATTATCTGGGTGGGCCACATCTGACCATAGCCTACAGATCGAGCATTGTTAACTGAGATTAACACTACCACTATCATCCCCTTCTCCCTATGAACATCATCTTAATGTACTCTCATTCACTGCTACATACCCCTTCTTCTGCCAATCCTGTTGCTCCAATCTCTTAACAAGCTCTGGTTTTACATGTATGTATGTCTCCATCCTACCACTCAGTCCCACTTTACCCTCTAAAATTGGTCCCTCTCAGCATTCATACTTTTCCTCAAAAGTAACTGAACTGCAGTATAAAAACTGATAGGAGACTGGCACAGGAGACTAAAGTGTTAAATGTATTTTGACAGTTTAGCTCACCAAATCAACTCACCGTGACTGCTTTAGAACAAGCACAAAGGAAAAAAACAGGAATGCAGTCAGTGACAGAACTCCTACTCCAGAAGACAAGCATGGGATCGACTAACAGCACCACATACTTATTTGCTATCAATCAAATAAATACATTTACACAACATCCAGTATTTGAACAGTTCCATACACCACTTCTAATGTTCACTTCATTCACACTTCTTATTTTAATGAAGCCTTCATATCATATTTGTAGGTGTTAATAAGTTTTCATTAATGAAAAAAGTCTGTAACAGATCAAGAATTTATCTAGCAAACATGATTTATACCTAAGGAAAACCTGTCTTTTTGGCTGTGTCCAAGATAAAATCCTATCTTCCTTTACCTTCTCTGTCTCTGAAATGCAAGCAACAACACCAACCTTACATTTATTTTCACCAGTTCATCCCCATTCACCAAAGTCCAATAATGGTAGATGATGGAATCAGTGAGAAGAAAGTGGATTGCTATCAAGATACATAAACCATACTTCCCAATTATGCTACTTTGGTGAGGTATGATGAACAATGGTCACCCTGATGACAGTTAAAAAGCTGGTGGGCTTGAGAGACCAATGATGTCAATTTGGAAGAGGCAAAGATGTATAGGAGATTGTGGTAGTAGTGTTCAGTACCATAAACTGGCAGTACAGTAAGACAAAACAGTCTCAGCAAATGTAACTGACAAAGATCCTGCTGCTGCTCCATCCTGCATGTGCGGACTGGTACAGAGAGGGTCTCATGCTCAGGCACACAAGCTTCTGCATACCAGCTTAAACTGGCTTTCACTTCTTTCACTCATTAACTGGTATTAATCTGGTGTTTAACTGTTAAAATTCTCAGAGAAAAACAAAAGCTAGCTCTAATGTCACAAGATATGATTAATGAATCAGATACAGTTCTTACATGTGTGACTTAATGCCAAGAATTGTGCAAACAGAACGAATGTTACTATTTTAATAGTACTCCCTGAAGACTACTGGTATACCAAAGGTTGGTTCAGCAGCCATGCTAGAATGTGAGGCAGCAGCTGACAGAATGACCTCTCTTGACAACCGAGTTAAACACGCTGCTGTACTTTCACAAAAAGCCTTCGCTGTGCACTTGTGTGTCCATACCACAAAAACATTATGCTCTTGGTCCACCCAGCTGCCAAATCAGCCAAGAGATGAACCAGGTTTCAGAGAGGAAACCTATCCATCTCAATGTAGCATCACTGCCATGTTTCAAGCTCTTGGTCTGATAATGAAATCCTGACGTTAGATGCACAGCTTAAAGTTAATGCTGACCGATTTCATCTATCAGTTCATCTGATCTAGGAGCTGCCTAAAAGCACACAGGTTTTCCAGTCTCCCGACCAGCTCAAGTACAGCAGGTTACCAATACAAAAGTGGTATTCATTGTGGAGAGAAGAAAAACAACAACAAACAACAGCAGCCTTAGTAAGGAACAGGTTACAAGTTTGTAAGTGACAATATGCTGATCTCAAAATACTACTTTGTCCTTTCCTCCTGGAGGCATTGTATTATAAAGGAGGTCAAAAGCAAAAGCTCTCCTCCTCTTTCCTACTCCCTTGGCCCATTGTACTATGTCTGGGTCATTTTTGCAGAAATACCAACTGGAGTAAGTTTCACACTGAATCAAAACCTAACCTTACTGCCAGAAATGCAGCTTGTAAAAAAAGCACCTGATTAAATGAGTATGTAGAAGGCAAATCTCCTCTGCCCACCCCAGATATCCTACATTTCTTACAACCATACCAAAAACCTGTATTCCTAAATAGAAGAGAAAGCTTTCTGCACCTTAGAGACAATATTTTTCCATTCAAAAGAATAACTGATGAGCATCACGCTCCTCATTTAATCAAATATACATCAACTTCCTCTCTTGATCAGCAAATAAATACTAGGGAATAGGAGACTTATCAACACTATGAAAACTTGTCAGGAAAAACCCCAAGGAATGGAGAAAACTATGGACCTGCTCCACCACCAAACCCCACGGTCACTGTCCTGAAAACAAAATAAATAAACATCCAGTTTACTTGGCCAAGCTGCTAAAGCAGTAGTTAGAAAAACACAACCAACCAAAAACCAAGCCAAACACCCCCCCCAACAACAGAAAATCCCAAACCAACTCCACTGCACCTAAGCTGTTTTCATAAGACCTTTCCCCAGATTAGATTCAGACTTGTAAGGCCCTTACAACAATGAAAACCCCTTTCTACCTACCTACTCAACAGTATTTAGGAGCCATACATTTTTCCACTCTTTCTACCAATGTTGCCGCTGCAGTAAAACACACTTGGTTTTTCTCAGTTTCCAGCATTTTAGGTTCTCTTTTCTACTAATTAACTTAAGTGCATTTGCCTCTACTGTTTCTGGCATGCAGCAACATGACACTGGCGTGATTCTTGACACTTCTCACAGACCTGCATTAAAATCACTGAGTTTTGTCAATCTCCTCTGTTCTCTAATTAGCAAAGGTACACACAGCAACATAGACAACAATGCCTTCTGTTTGTATACACATTGCTTAAAACAGAAGTTGGCTTTACAGCCATATCATGACTATGAACTCTACTCCCACAGAGCCTTTTAAAATGTCCTTCAAGGCTTAATAACAACACAACAACACAATGTAAAATTTCCATTTTTGCAACAAGGATGAGTCTTGATTATAAAAATCAAAACAAAGTTGTACAAAAACATACTATGCATGCTTAAAAGCAGTTTCCTACTTGATGGGAAGTCTTTTTGCTTTAATTTAGATTAAAAGAGCCTGAGAACTGTTGCACAGGATATAACCCCAGGTCCATAGTCTCATTGCAGATGTGTTTAATTATGCTCCCCCGTTGTAATTTTATTAATTGAAAGATTGCGTTCCTTCCATCCCTTTGTGTTTACAGAAGAACACTGAAATAATGGACAATTACTTGATATTTTGAAAACATTTTGAGATATTGGGCTTTCACATCACAAAGTGTGTATACTACTTCTGACAGCATTTACAAATAAAGCAATTCCTTGTTCCCTTACCCGCTCTTCTGAGCCACGATTTATGAAAGGGGGCAAATGAGGGGAAGAAGAGGTAGAAGAAACAGCCGGAAAACAGGAAGTTGTGCTTTTGAAACTATCAAAGTAGAGTGCACGCTCTGCAGCTAAGTACAATCTTGGTAACAACTTCAGACTAACAGAGTAGCTACCATGCATTTCAAAACGAAGCATCTTCTTCCTTCCTGCGATTAACAATAAGACCCAAGACATAAAATATTAAATCAAAAATCAGATGATTCGTTATTCTGAAGTCATCTGCTGCTTACCCTACTTAAAGTTCTAAAAAGACAGATTCCCAGGACTAATATCAAAATTCACTGGTCAAGTTTCTGCATTAAGAAAACTGCCCTGTAAGTCCTGTCACCTTTCCCTTCGCCTTGCTTCAAGGAACGCGTGCGACATTGCTTGATCTTATACATAAAATGGTTTCAGTACCCTCCAACAGGGGAAAGAACAGACACTGTCCACAGGAAGAAAAGTAATCTTTAGAAAAATCAAGATGCGTGGGAAACAGCACAAGTCCTTTGACTCAGAAACGCAGCTTCGAAACACCTGGCAGTAAATCAATGTCACCTATTTCACTGTAATCCTTCAAGTCACTTTTATGAAGATTACTTCCTGCATTGGATTCTTCCTCAGCCCTCGACCGACAACGGCTCTAAAAAAAGTCCACTCCGAGAAGCCGCACTGCACATCTGGAGACCAATGCCGAGATACGAAGGCCAGGACGCCGGTCACATTTGGTACAACAGTTTCATCAGGGTGGTTGTCGCCGAAGCCCCCGATGCCTGCCTGGCACCCTGCTTCCCTGCCAGCAACACAGCTTCCCCCCTGCCCTTTGGCGGCGGAGCGGAGGGTCCTGCCGCAACTCCACCGCGTCCAGCCCGCAGACTCCGTGGGCTCCGGGAGAAGAGCCACCTCCCAGATCCCGAGATTTGCCACCGCCGCTGCCTCCGCCACCGCGTTTCCTCTCGCTCTGCGGGGACACCGAAATGCCCTGCCCCGCGACGGTCCCTCAAGTTCGTCCTCGCGTAATGCGACCCCTCGGGCTCCCTCCGACCTGCTACAACGTGTCCTGTCTGCACCGCCCCCCTCTTCCTTCCAGGGCGTTCGCGGCTCTCGGCTCCCTCCGCCCGGCGGCCAGGAGTACAGGCAGGGCGCAAGTTCGCGAAGTGGAGGAGCGGAGAGCTAGCGACGGGGGCCTTCCGCCGTCCCCATGGCGGGTAAAACCTGCGAGGCGCTTTCCCCTTCCGCCCCCCACCGCTGGGGCTTACGGCGCGGCGCCCGCTTGAGGCGCACCCCGTGAAGGAGCGGCTTTCCCGCCTCCCCGTCCCGTTCAGCAGCAGCGGGGACTTACCAGGGGTCGAACTCGTGGATGATGCTTTCGAAGCGGATGACGGCGAAGAGTCGGGAACTGAAGCCGGCCAGCCAGGCCAAGAAGAGGATGGTGAAGGAGAGGAGCGACTGCCAGCCCGCTGGCTGCGACAGGCCCCCCGACAGGCCGCCTCCGCCCGCCGGGGGGCCGCCGGCAGCTGCCGGCGTCGCGCTACCGCCTCCTGCCCCGGTGCGGCTGTTGAGCAGCGCCACAGAGTTGGCGGCGGGTTTGTGCTTGCTGTCGGGGGCCGAATGCTCCGCCATGTTGTACCCGGGGCTCCCTCGCAGCCTCTCCGCCTGGCGCGTGCGGGAAGGAGGCGGAGGAGGGGTGGGGGAGGGAGCGGGAGGAAAGACAGGGGGAGGGAGGCTCGGCAGGGGAGGGGCGGAGCCCGCCCGCTCCCTCAGCGGTCCTCACTGACTCCCCACTGCCGCCGCCACCTCCTGCCTCAGACGGGCTCAGCCTCCCGCCGCCGCCGTCACCATCCCAGTGCGGCGCGGAACGGAGGGGGCGGAGCGCGAATCCGGGGCGGGGCGAGTGATGGAAGGGGGTGGAGCCGAGAGGCCGAGTGCCGCGCGCGCGCAGGCTGAGGGCAAAGCCAGGGAGGCGGAGGCGGGAAGCTGGCGCTACGGGGCCGTGATCACCCTGCCGTTGGCGCTCGGGGTCTCAGGAGGCAAGGAGCAGGCGGGTGCGGAGTTGCGGGTCGTGTCCGCCAAAGCGAGCAGTTTGACATTGCCGCCCTCCAGCGCGGGAGGAGTTACCGGGGAAGGGGCGGGGCCCTGAGGAGAGGGCGAGGCTGGCGGGGCGGGAGCGGCCAATCCTCGTTGTAGCAGGAACTCGGTGACAGCCTGTCACAGAGCGACAGGTCTTTAAAAGAGGTGGGGCGAGCGCAGGCAGCCAATCGGAGCGACGGGGGCGAAGGCGTGGCAGCGCGTCGGAGAGGTTATGGTCGCTGCAGTCCATCGGGGAGCAGCGAGTTACAAAAAGGGGACGGTGATGACTGGCAGCTGCTTGACCCAATTGGAGCGAGGCTTGCGAGTCACGTGGGCGCCCCCAGGCGCGGAGATTACCCCCGGCAGATCTCGGCGCCGTGCAAGCGCTACGGTGCGTGTGGCCCGGCGCAGCTCCCGGCGTGCTCTGCGCGGGACTGCTCGAGCCCCGCGGCATGGGTGGGGAGGGTGGAGCCTGCCGGGAGTCGTAGTCTGCGGGGGCGGGGCGCAGTTTGTGCGCGAGCGCTCCAGGGCCCCGGCGCCGTTGCCCCGTGCTGGAGTCAGCGGCGCTGCCGCTCCGGCCGGCAGTACCCGTGCACAGCTGTACGCGGGGACCCCTGCGGCTCACCGCTCCCCTGAAGGCGGCCTCGCCTAGCGTTAAGCACTGGTCACCTCCTTCTCAGCTGTGGAACCTGCTTTTGCTCTTCTTTGGTGGTAAGAGCTGTCTCTTGGTGCTGAGCCACCCTCCATCCGTTTGTTTCATGCGTTTGATGGCACCGGTGGAACTCGTGCTGGCTGCAGTAAACCTGCCAGAGCTTGGCTCTTAATGATCTAGGAGTGGCTGGAAGCAAGGCTTGGCCGAGGTCAGGCAGAGCTTACTCCCTCGCCTCGGTGCAGTCCCTTGCAGGCTGTAAGGGCACACCTGCCTCTGTGCTACCAGCAAATGGAAACCTCGGCACACTGGAGAAAGTGACTTCTCTTTCGGGAGTTTCGTTATTGAAATGTCGTTCCAGGGTCCTGTAAACGCCTCAAACGTGTTGTGAAACTTCCAGTTACAAGATGTGAAGAAAAATGAAAGTATGTTCTGTGGTTGTGATTTTTTCAGTGGTTGTACTGGCTTTTGTTTCACTTGGAGATAGCAGGAGATGCCTGCTCTTGGAAGAACTACAATACTAAGCACTGGCACAAGTAACAAAAACCCAAACCAAAACACAATAAAAAGACAGAACCTGGCTGTGTGCACTGTTTTTACACCACCAGCTCAGTCTGTGACTTGTGACTTTTTTAAGGTAAATACCTTGGCTTTGGTTGTCTGAGCACTAGGCACTCCCTGTGATACACAACTGTGGCACTTCAGAGGTTGTGAAGATTTGCAGTTTGGTTTTGCTAGGTGATCGAGACTCGGTGTCTGTTAGTGTTCAAGTTAGTACATGACATTGTGTTTAATGCAGGAAGAAAACAGTATGCTGCTTGGGGAGCAAATTCCTCCTGTTGAAGCTGTGCTTTTAAAGGAAAGCTCAATTTAACAATTTCTAGAGAATCATAGAATGGTTTAGGTTGGAAGGGACCTCAAAGCTCAGCCAGTTCCAAGCCCCTGCCACAGGCAGGGACACCTCCCACTAGAACAGGTCACTCAAGGCCTCATCCAACCTGGCCTTAAACACGTCTGAGGAGAGAGCAGCCACAACCTCCCTGGGCAACCTGTGCCAGTCTCTGACCATCCTCCCTGAAAAGAACCCTTTCCTAACATCTACTTTGAATCTCTTCTCTGCCAGTTTAAACCCATTGCTCCTTGTCCTGTCATTACAAGACCTTGTCAGTAGTCCCTCTCCAGCCTTCCTGTAGCCCCCTTCAGATACTGGAAGGCCACTCCAAGGTCTCCTTGAAGCCTTCTCTTCTGCAGTCTGAAGAGCCCCAGCTCTTGTAGCCTGTCCTCTTAGCAGAGCTGCTGCATCCTTCTGAGTGTCTTTGTGGCCCTCCTCTAGACTCGCTCCCACAGTTCAATATCCTTCCTGTGCTGGGGGCTCCCGAACTGCACCCAGGACTGCAGTTGGGGTCTGAAGACAGCAGAGTGAAGGGGCAGAATCCCCTCCCTTGCCCTGCTGGCCACGTTGCTCTTGATGCAGCTCAGAACATGGTAACTGTATTTTGCAGTTCATGCATTAGTTAACAGTTGTAACTTGGTCACTGTGTCTGAAAGCAAAGTTGATGTATTGTAAGCTTTACTGTGTATTTAGAGAGCTTTGATGGGCCAGTGTGGGTATGCATGGAAGAGAGAGTAAGAGTGAGCAGGACATAAGCATTTGACCTTCATTCCCACAGCCTCAGGATGCTTCACACAAGGGAGGAAAGATAATGGGATATCTGGCTGTGATGGTTTGGGTGTTACCTACCCCCTCCCCCAGTTTGGAAAATCACCCAGACTAGACTCAGTGGCTCTGGGAATTGAATGAAGCTGATATTTACAGCTAGCACAATATACAAGCAGATAGTTACAGTATATACAGTTATAGACAGAGATAGACAAGGTAAAAAGTGATACAGAAACACAACAGCCCTCCCAGAAACCTGAGTCCCCAGGAGGGGCTCTCAACCACCCTTCCACCTTCCTCCCACCCCTCTACCTTACCCCAGACTTTGCCTTATATTCACAAAAGGTTTGGAGGGTCAGCCAGGGGGTTAGGAAGCAGATAGATTTGTCACACAGATGGCAGATTAGGTTAGAGAGAGAGAAGTTCAGTCCAAAGCCCAGACAGAGAGTGTGCTAGTTTGAAGCTAGTTAGAATGTTTTGGTGAGAAGAATTAGATGATAGGCTGAGAAATGAGAACAATGGTGAGGTCTACTTCGCTCACAGCCTTGCTGGGATGTGTACAGAGGAAAAGCAAAACAAAAGATAAAGTCACTTTGCTCTGCACTTCGCTTGGGCACTTTGTGCTGGGCTGTGATCTCAGCTCTTTGCCTGCTGGGGAGCTGAGGCTGCTGGCTGAACTCCATCTTGCTTTTTTTAACCTCACCCTCCAATTGCTTTTGTGGCCGATCCACCTTTGCTTCTTAATCCTGTTGGCCGAACCTCCATTCTTCCTTGGGACGGGGGTAAGGTTGAGAGGGGTAGGGGAAGGTGAGGGGTGGTTGAGAGCCCCTCCTGGCGACTCAGGTTTCTGGGAGGGGAGTTGTGTTTCTGTATCACTTTTTACCTTGTATATATCTGTATATACTGTAACTATGTGCTTGTACATTGTGCCAGCTGTAAATATCAGCTTCATTCAATTTCCAGACCTGGCTGAGTCTATTCTGAGTGAGTTCTAAAAGTGTGGGGGGCAGGGGATACCCAAACCATCACAGAGAGCTGTTATCTATATTTATATTCTTGTTCCTATACACCTCAGCAAGCCTATGAGTGAAGTAGACATCAGCATTGTTTCCTTTTCCCAGCCTGTAATCTAATTCTTCTCACCAAAACATTCTAGCTAGGCTCAAGCTAGCACACTGGCCCAGGGCAAAACCAAGACATGATGTAAGTAAAAGACTGGGCTGTACTTGCCTAGATTATGCTGATGTGTAAGTGTGTGCTCTGTGCTCAAGACCATATAAACGGAGGCAAAGCCAGCAATAAAGGTCTCCAGTTGGGTTCACACTGAGCCGTGCGGAGTCCACACTAGTTCACGTGCAGGCTGGTGTTCCTAAAGGACTCTTTTTTTTTTTCATACTCTTAAAACAAGGCTCAGGAAAACTTCTGGAAAACATTATTTTTTGCTGAATCTGGCTCCTAAAAAGTTCTGAGTTTTGTTGGAAAGGGTTTGTTGGGTTTAATATTATGCTCTTTCTTACTGTTTAAATAGTTTATCTTGGACACGTTGTTTGCCTGAATCAGACACTTGCCCTTTTCTAGTGTTGTCATTGAGGCTTTTTTAATGAGCTGCCTAACTGGCACTTTAAGTGAAGGACTTTGAATTTTTTTTTGTCCCCAATTGGCTCATGAACAAAGAGCAATTCTGACTTGAAATTTGCAGCTATTAAGTGTTTCCTAAAAGGCACAGACTGATATTTCACAACCATCTCGGTCCTGGTCTCCATCTCTGAAATGCCAGTGTAGTATTTCCATTCTCACCGTTGCCTTTTGGTAACACAAGTTCAAGCTGCTCAGTGCAGTAAAGGAGCACCTGTAAATGGTAGTGGTGTAAGTGGAGTACCTTTGTCTTCCCCCTGCGACCATTTTCTAGATGTTAAGCAGCGAAGGGGACTGATCATGCACATCAGCTGGGAAGAAAAGTGTATGTCAGAACTTAATTTAGGTAAACTTTAGTACTAGTGTTAACTTTTCTTGTTTAGGAATCTGCTTTGTTTTAGAAGTATTAAAGGAGCACCTGTAAATGATAGTGGTGTAAGTGGAGTACCTTTGTCTTCCCCCTGCGACCATTTTCTAGATGTTAAGCAGCGAAGGGGACTGATCATGCACATCAGCTGGGAAGAAAAGTGTATGTCAGAACTTAATTTAGGTAAACTTTAGTACTAGTGTTAACTTTTCTTGTTGAGGATTCTGCTTTGTTTTAGAAGCATTGCAGATCCTGATGTGGGTAAGGTTATATGGTTTAAATTTCAGTGCTGTAAATGTTACATCCAATGGGGAGGTTGTATCAGAGTGTCTGTACTGGCAGAGTTAAATTGAACACATTTTTTGAGCATAGGCAAGGCCAGACAATGTAATTTATTTGAATGGTGACTAATGGTAAAGTAAGGGATTTTTTTTTGCCATTAGTAGCAAATGACATTGTTGTCTGTTCATTTTCAAACCATTGAAAAGTCTGTGGTGTTGAACACCTCAGAGTTTGGGCAATGAAATTTAATGGCAGCAAAAGCTTTTATTAATGTTTCTGTCAATTTGTCATTTCAAAATTTGTATGAAATAAAGTTTAAAATTCTTACAATAAAGTTGATCAAAGAAATGAACACAGGTCACAGGCTCACAGGATGTCAGGGGTTGGAAGGGACCCAAAGAAATCATCCAGTCCAGCCCCCCTGCCAGAGCAGGACCACACAATCTAGCACAGATCACACAGGAACACATCCAAACAGGCCTTGAAAGGCTCCAGAGAAGGAGACTCCACAGCCTCTCTGGGCAGCCTGTGCCAGTGCTCTGTGACCATTGCAGTAAAGAAGTTCCCTCTTGTGTTGAGCTGGAACCTCCTGTGCTGCAGCTTCCATCCATTGCTCCTTGTCCTATCCCAGGCAGCAGTGAGCAGAGCCTGTCCCCACTCCTGACCCCCAGCCCTCAGGTGTTTAGGAACATTGATTAAATCCACCCTGAGTCTTCTCTCCTCCAGACTAAGCATCCCCAAGTCCCTCAGCCTCTCCTCACCAGGCAGTGCTCCAATCCCCTCATCATCCTTGTAGCCCTCCGCTGGACCCTCTCCAGCAGATCCCTGTCCCTCTTCAACTGGGGAGCCCAAAACTGAACACAGTACTCAAGATGGGGTCTCAGCAGGGCAGAGTAGAGGGGCAGGAGAACCTCTCTTGATCTGCTGGACACACTCTGCTTAATGCACCCAAGGATCCCATTGGCCTTCTTGGCCACCAGGACACATTGCTGTGCCATGGTTAATTTGTTGTCCACCAGGACTCCCAGGTCCCTCTCCACAGGGCTGCTCTCCAGCAGAGAGATAGGAATTCATAAACTGCTGTAGTTAGATGGAAGGATTCAGTGAGTTTTATATTTTACTGCCATGACAGTTCATTCCTGTAGAGGAGATGCAGAACATGTCTGCTGCAGCAAACTATGTTCAGTTTAATAGCTTGATGGGCAAAGAGGGGTTTTGTCTCTGTTTTTTGTCCTCTGGTGTTCTTCCATTTGATTTAAGGTAATTTGGTTTGATTTGTTTCACTCTGTGTGATGGTGTTCTCTTTGAACACAAAAAAAAAGTCATGTTGGTGACTGAGAAACTGACTCTGGGTGGAGATTATGAACCATTTTCCATGTTGATAATAATAGTCAAATGCCCTAAGGAAAAAAATCATTCTCATATTTCCTTAATAACATCATTACTTAGGGGGATAATATCAGATGCAGAATTGATATTGTGGTTGTAAAAATCAGGGCATTTTGAAAGTGGTAGAGCTACATACATGAAAATGTCAGATGAGAGCTCCTTGTTCCTCAACACGGCTACTGAGTGTCACTGTTGTTCAATCTGCTATTGAAGAATGGCAAACAAAACTTGTGCAGAAAATATGCACATGGACACATCCAGGCAATAAATTATTAATCAAAGTCACAGTTGTTGGGAACGATTCCTGCTTCCCACCAAAATTTACTGGCAACAGCTCAGCAGTGTTTATTAACAGGAGTAAATACCTTTGTTTAGAAAGCCATTTAAAGAGCCAGTCAGGTCTGAGGTGCGTTAAGGGTTATCCCTTCCTGGGTGTACAGGGTTAACCCTCCAGGGGGAGTGACCTTGAACCCTAGGTGGTCTTGACCCCTCCCCAGGGGTGGGTCTGAACACCACCAGGTGATGGTTAGCCCATTCCTCCTTCCTGTCTAAAGGTCTATAAAAGCAGGGGGACGTCTTGTTCTTGCTCCCTGCCTCCCTGCTTACCAGCATCACCATCCTGTCTTACCACATGGCCGTCACCCACGAGCAGACAAACCCCTTACCATCAAATCTGGTTCTATTTGCACATTTTGCCTTTGTTTTCCCTTCCCTATACCTTTGTAACTTCCCTACCTCAGATACCTTTGTAATTCATTGTTAAACTTTTCTTCTTTTTAACTTCCAAATCAGAGTGAGATTATTTATTTGGCTGTGCTTCCCTTTTCCTCTCTCTGCATCCAATTCCTTTCCTTTGGGAAAGAAGGGGGAAGAGGGAAGGGCACTCTGTACATTGTTATTGGTTCTATCACATATATTTGAGTCTCTGGGAATTTAAATTAGAACTGAGACACCCCCATGAAATACATCACTTTGAAAATGGAACTGGCCAACAGGCACTGGCATCATTGTTC
>WAAF01006739.1:0-14723 GCA_013400475.1 Tricholaema leucomelas
TGCTAGCTAGGCTCAAACTAGCACAGGGTCATAGATAAGATCCTCACAGACTGAAAATCACTGTATTAGATTATTTTTCAGTGATGCATTTGTTTATTTTTTTTCCAAGCCAGAAGTGACATAACTTGATTAATTGCTACAGATCATTCAGATACATGCTGAAGAGTTAGTTCACTTCTGTGCTAGTTTGAAGCTAGCTAGAATGTTTTGGTGAGAAGGGCTAGATTACAGGCTGTGAAAGGAAAGCAATGATGATGTCTACTTCACTCATAGGCTTGCTGAGATGTATAAGAACAGAAAGCAAAACACAGATTAGGGAATCTGGCTTCTGCTGCTGGCGAGCTCTGAGCTGCATCCCTTTCCTAACTGCACCCTCTGTTTCTTTCCTAATCCACCTTTGCTTCCTAACCCTCCTGGCCAAACCTCCATTCTTCCTTGGGACTGGGGTAAGGTTGAGAGGGGTAGGGGGAAGGAGAAGGTGGGGGGGTGGGTAACACCCAAACCATCACAAATCCAAACCACAAAGAGAGCTGCAAAAAAAAAGTATTACACATGTTCTATAGCTGAAGTACTGAAATGAACTGACCACAGAATCTATCCAAGTTGACAACATTACTTGTTTAGTGGGCATCTCATCTCTTATCTGACTATGTCACATCCTTAATCCATTTCTTAGCACACCTGATTGCCTGTTGAATAGAGTTGCTTAACAGTGCTGTCAATCCTACAGTTTTGCAGCTGTGAAAATGCCATCACTCAAAGATCCAGTCTGTGACATCTCAGGTACTTCCAGAAAAAGATGATCACCACTCAAAGCTGATTTCCACTGTTGCAGTATTTTGACTGCGTTGGAAAAACCCTTCTAATAAGCACAAGTCTCTTTCATCACCAGCATGAGATGGGTCCCCATCTGATGCTTCTTGGACCACCAATGTTAATTTATTGCCACAATCAACCTAAATTAAAGCTAAATTAAAAGCATTTGTCAGGAGTACTCACAAGAACTTGCTCAATTTATATAAACAATTACAGTCCTAGAATCTTCAGTTTCAGCTGATGTTAGCTGCTTTGCACAATCTGTGCTCTACTAATCCTTCATTATTTATATCAAACAAAGCATTTGGAAAAGAGTGGAAGAGAACGAAGTGATGTAGGAAGGAGTAGATTGGGTGAGAGAGTCTGTAATCTAGCTGGTTAATTCAAGTGACAAACTGGAGGAACTGTTCCTTTGCTTACATGGTCCAGATGCACTTCCCAGAGTAGTAGAGAAAAAAAACTTAACAGTCTGATGTTCACTAATGTTCACTAACTTCATTACTGTATAACTGATGGCAGAAAGAAACAAGGATGGGCTGGCTACCACTAGTCCATTAATCAGATGCCCACTGAAGCATCTCATCCAGAGTTAAAATTAACATCAGCAAATTAATCAGGACTTCACAATGGAAACCACAAAGCATATGGTGTCAACTAATGGAGAGGCTAGAAGGCTGAAACGTCTGAATCTGTGTGTCCTCCTGAAATCTAATTAGACCTTAATGGAAGGAAGACTGAGTGAAAACTCTTAACT
The DNA here is from genome assembly GCA_013400475.1 of Tricholaema leucomelas. Taxonomy (NCBI): domain Eukaryota; kingdom Metazoa; phylum Chordata; class Aves; order Piciformes; family Lybiidae; genus Tricholaema lacrymosa; species Tricholaema leucomelas. Next base: position 1,571 of record WAAF01006739.1, read on the forward strand.
GAAAGTTACACTTCCAGTTCAACCAAAGCCTGCTTCCATGTTGCTATTAACAGCTTTTTAAAAATAGCTGAATTCTACAGTGCATACAAAGTGTTAACTTATAGGCAATAGCTGTATGGTAATCAATTGATTTCTCAGTGATGAATTTGAACCTGTTCTGTAATAATTTGTGACTAGAATGTATTGACCTGGTTAGTCAGATACTATCTGTGTGAATTAATATATGATTTAATTTAATAGGATCTGTCCAGAAAGAACAAACAAGAAGGTAAAAATAGCTCAAGGCAAGCACTCCATGGCAAGCACTTCAGAAATACTGAGATACTGCACAGGCAGAAAAGAGCCTGGAAATAATCACTTACCAAAACATCGTTTTCCTTTATTTCCAAAGGAAGAATAATCATTCTCCAGGTGGTTTATCAAGGCCCAGACTCAGTTTCATCTGATTCTGGACATGTAATGAAGGAACACAGATTAGTGAGTGAAGGAACCCAAATGCAACTGTATGCTACTTCTATAATTTCTGAGACATTTCAGAGCCCAGTACCAAACAAGTTATCTAAATGTCACTGGAAACCGCAGGACAGGATTAGTTTGGAATAGACAGCAAAATATCTCCATTGGGAATTAGCAGGAATTATATGGTTGTTGTACTTTGAAGATCTTGGCTAGAATTTGCTCAGCAGGACCTGCTTGGTGAAAGCAAGGTCAGAAGTACTGGCTTCATCTCTAGCATTCAAACTCCAGTGCATCCTAACTAGTTTCCTGAGTTCTCAGCTGCATACTTTAAATTACTGCCAAGACAGCTGAAGGCAACTCTGCTCAACTGCATGAATTATTCCACTTTTCCCTTTGGTACACGACCCACAAGTGTATCTCATATCTGTCTGTGTGCTTTGTAGAACATCCTCTAAATTTGCTTGCTTGTACTTATCAATACAGCAAGTTTGTCCTCTATTTCCCTTTCAGACAGCTCACCTTACCTGTCTTAATATCCCCCAGCCCCAGTACTCTCCAAAATTTGCAACCCCACTGCTCTGCCTTGCATGCTTGGAGAACTCCTAGCAGCTTCCACAACTCGTGCCAGTTTATTTTTTATAGCTTGATTTGTCTTTCAGCAGTGGTTGCTGTGCTCCCACTCAAAGCAACTGATGGTTGTAATACACTCTATGAAGTTTCGCTTTCCTGAAATAGCCTATCCTGTCTGAAAGGCAATGATTCTTCCTGCATTGGGATATGTTTCCCCAAGATTTTGTTAGTGAGTCATGTGTAACTCACAGATTTCTTTACACTGTTCTGACTCTGGCAAAGCACTACATAAAGTCTCAGTGTCACTGGCTGCCTCTGATGTGAATTCTCCCCTCGGTATACTTCTGTCCCTCTCTTTCTTTTGATGTTTTACAGGCTGTGACAGGAGATGCATGAGCAATCATTTGTTCATGGTTTGTCTGACACTGACTCATGGCCCAGTTTGGTTAGCTCAAGCTTGGAATGGAGCAGAATGAGTAGGATTCTTACACCAGGTTGAGAAAGTAAAACTAAAGATTATTCTTCCAGGCTCTGGGCCATTTAGGAAAGCATTTCCTGCATGTAAAATGTACTGGGTAATAGAAAATAAATTATGTCTGAATTCAGAACACTTTAATTCTCTGGATTATTTCATCCTTTATCCACTCATCTTCTAGAGGAGGACTCAGCTGCTGCCTCAGGCAGCAGAAAAAGGCTGAAGCAGTCCATAATCAAAACCCCAAGAGATTTTCTCTATTTCCACAGAGATCTTTTTCCTCCTCTTGCACTTTGCAGTACAAAAATCACGGAAATTCTTCTCAAAAAGGTCTCTCTGCAATGACTAGTGAACACCTACAGAGGGAGTTACTCTTCTTTAACTGAGGAGACCTTTGCCTCAGTCTTCAACAGCAAGGACTCCAACCGTAATGTCCAAGTCCCAGAGGATAAAAGTAAGGACTGAGAGAAGGAAGATCTGCCCACTATAATTGAAGATCACATTCGTGAGCATCTAAGGAATCTGAACATGCACAAATCCATGGCACCTGATGAGATCCACCCATGGGTCCTGAAGGAACTGGCAGATCAAGTTGCAAAATCACTATCCATTATATTTGAAAGGTCATAGCAGACTGGTGAAGCTCCTGTTCACTGGAAAAGGGCAAACATAGTGCCCATCTTCAAGAACGGGAGAAAAGATGACCCCAGGAGCAACAGACCAATCAGTCTCACCTCTGTGCCTGGAAAGATCATGGAGCAGATCCTCTTGAAGGGTCTGCTAATGCAAATGGAAAACAAAGCAAAGGTAATTGATGGTAACCAGCATGCCTTCATCAAGGGCAAATCATGCCTGACAAATTTAGTGTCTTTTTATGATGAAGTCATAGCAACAGTGGACAAGGGAAGGGCAACTGACGTCATCTACCTGGACCTGAGTAAGGCATTTGACTCTGTCCCACATGACATCCTGGCCACCAAACTGGAAAAACAAAAGACCTGATGGGTGGAGCACTCACTGGATAAGGAATTGGCTGGATGGTCACATGCAGAGAATGCTGATCAACAGCACAATGCCCACCTGTAGACCAGTGACAAGTGGCGTCCCTCAGGGGTCAGTGCTGGGACCAGTGCTGTTTAACATCTTTGTCAGCAACATGGACAGAGGAATCGAGTGCACCCTCAGCAAGTTTGCAAACGACACCAAGCTGTGTGGCACAGTCAACTTGCTGGAAGGCACGGAAGCCATTCAGAGGGACCTGGACAGGAGAAGTGGGCCCAGGCCAACCTCATGTCATTCAACAAGGCCAAGTGCAAGCTTTTGCACCTGGATCAGTGCAGTCCCAGGCACAGATTCAGGCTGGGTGGTGAATAGCTAGAGAGCAGCCCTGAGAAAAAGGACCTGGGGATCTTGGTTGATGAAAACCTCAACATGAGCCAACAGTGTGCACATGCAGCCCAGATAGCCAACTGTGTCCTGGGCTGCATCAAGAGACATGTGGCCAGCAGGGCAAGGGAGGTGATTTTCCCCCTTTACTTTGCTCTCATCAGACCCCACCTGGAGTACTGTGTGCAGTTCTGGAGCCCCCAACACAAGAGGGACATGGAACTGCTGGACCGGGTCCAGAGGAGAGCCATGAAGATGATCAGAGGGATGGAGCAGCTCTGCTATCAGGATGTCGCGGAGGGGAGAAATTAATTAATGCGAGAGGATATTTATAAAAAAAAATATATTTATTAAATTCAATATTTGTGAACTCTCGCCACCCCCAACCACTAAACTTCTAATATTAATATCTATTCTACACAGTTATGAAGACATTATGGGAATATTTATCAAACTGTTAACTATTATAACAACTATCACATTCAAAATATTAAAGAGAGAGAGTTTTCCCCGTGGCTACTGCCGCTTGGGGTCTATATATTGTTTGCCCAGCAGGGTGGGCTGAAAGCTTTCTGCTCTATGGCAGGCACAATAGAAATTAGAGAGGTATTTACTTACAATTTTGATTAATTATAAATCACCTCCGGGCTACGTCACAGCCTACATAAACTGTCCAATTACTCAGGGTCTCCACCTGAGGACTCCGAGGCTGGAATACTCCCGGCTTCAGGGGCAATAGTCTCTGACCGTAGCTGCTGGGTCCTTCTGGCTGCTGTGTCCAGGGAACTTGTAGGCAGGACTTCCAGGCGCAGANGAGAATAAAAGGATTCGAGGACCTTATAGTGGTCTTCCAGTATCTGAAGGGTGTCTACAGGAAGGCTGGAGAGGGACTATTTACAAGGTCTTGTAATGACAGGACGAGGGGTAATGGGTTTAAAGTAGAAGAGGGAAGACTTAGCCTAGATGTTAGGAAGAAGTTCTTTACAGTGATGGTGGTGAGACACTGGCACAGGTTGCCCAGGGAGGTTGTGGTTGCTTCCTCTGTGCTGCTGCTTAAGGCCAGGTTGGATGAGGCCTTGAGCAACTTGATCTAGTGGGGGTTGTCCCTGACTACAGCAGGGAGTGTGAGGTGGATGATCTTTGAGGTCCCTTCCAACCAAGACCATTCTATGATTCTATGATTCATGAATCCAGATACTTTAGTGGAAACTCACTACAATGATATATATGCTTGTGAAATGTAGCTGACAAGCTTAATGACAGTATCAGAAACATGACCCAGTGAAAACTCCGTCCAGCCAGAGCCTCGCATAAGGTGTCTCCATATATATTCCAGGAGTTCAGTAAGCAATTAATTACCAGGACACAAGTAATTAGTAAATTAGTTAAAATAACTGTACCAACAAAGGTAAATAATTACTGCTAATAAGTATTACATCTATGTATATTTCAATTCCCACAGCTAGCTTTGCATTCATTTACAGATGGTGTCAAGTATGCACTATTTGCTTCTGATGCAAACTGAAGAAGTTACTAGTGTGATCTTAAAACTAGACCAGCTCTATCTGGGTAATTTACACCAAAAGCTTTAATAAAAAATACATTGCCAGGCACTGCTGATCATGCACATCCTGCTCCAAACAACCATCCATATTTAATTACTACTGGACAGTACTTTATATTTCATTAAATAAAAACCAAGATTCCTCTCAAAATCTAAAAAAAAAAAAAAAGTGGGAGAATTTTCTTGCTAACAGGACATGAGCTGGTAAACATGAGAACTCGTGCTACGAAGTGTCCTTGAGCCCATCCTGGATTCTGAACAACCAGGCTCTGGGTGGCACCCCAACACGCAGCTGCAGGGGGCTGATTCGGCAAGCTGCAGGGGTGGACACCACAGATTGTTTTGATACAGAGTGACCTATCTGTGCCTTGCATATAACTCTGAGCCAATCTGTACCTTCCACTTGTGCCAACCCCAACTAGTTGTGCACGCCTCTTCCAAAGAGCATATAAGCTGCTGTATTGCCTGAATAAAGCGTACCGTACTTCTAGCAGCTGAGTCAACTCGTCAGCACCACAATCTCGCCTCTGCCAGCTTCCCTCGACTGCATAAAATAAAAACCCAACAAAGGATGTAACTGTCTCAAAATGACAGACTGGTCAAACAATAGACATTGCTCTTTCCTTATTGTCCTTCTATTTCACTGATTCTTTTCAGGAGGAGCTTATTTTACCAATATTTTATTTATAATTGAGAAACACTCAGGTATGCTTGCCCATCATCTGAAGGTTTATACTGGAAATGCTTCACAGTCACATCAGTGACATTCAGTCATTGAAAGGATGGGCAGTATCTTTAGTAACATGACCAGCAACATCAGAAATATAAATGGACCAGCACGAGAAACCCAAGGGCAGGCAAATTCCAAACAAATACAAAATGAGCATTTCAAACCATATTTGTGGCTGTTAAAGCACTAAAAAATCAAAGGTAGTCATTAAGCCAAGACTATAGGCACTTGATTCACTGAATTTCTTTCCCTTTTCCAGATGGAAACTAAGCAGCATCACTCCTGTGAGTTATTTGCTGCTACTCCTGTTTAGTTCATCTATTATATCTTCTGGGTAACCTCATGACTTCTTTGATTTCTATGTAGCTTTTTTTCATCTGCATGTCTGAACATTGACAGATACATCTAATTTCAGCTATGCTATTTCTCTCTGATTCAAGCAACGCTACAGGCTGGGGACAGAGTGGCTGGAGAGCAGCCAGGAGGAAAGGGACCTGGGGGTACTGGTGGATAGTAGGCTGAAGATGAGTCAGCAGTGTGCCGAGGTGGCCAAGAGGGCCAGTGGCATCCTGGCCTGTATCAGGAACAGTGTGGCCAGTAGGACAAGGGAGGTTCTTTTTCCCCTGTACTCAACACTGGTCAGGCCACACCTTGAGTACTGTGTCCAGTTCTGGGCTCCTCAACTCAAGAGAGATGTTGAGGTGCTGGAACGTGTCCAGAGAAGGGCAACAAAGCCGTTGAGGGGCCTGGAACACAAACCCTATGAGGAAAGGCTGAGGGAGCTGGGGTTGTTTAGCCTGGAGAAGAGGAGGCTCAGGGCAGACCTCACTGCTGTCTACAACTCCCTGAAGGGAGGTTGTAGCCAGGTGAGGGTTGGTCTCTTCTCCCAGGCAACCAGCAACAGGACAAGGGGACACAGCCTCAAGTTGTGCTGAGGGAAGTATAGGCTGGATGTTAGGAGGAAGTTCTTCACAGAGAGAGTGATTTGCTGTCGGAATGGACTGCCCAGGGAGATGGTAGAGTCACTGTCCCTGGGGGTGTTCAGGAAAAGACTGGATGAGGCACTTAGTGCCATGGTCTAGTTGACTGGTTAGGGTTGGGTGATAGGTTGGACTGGATGATCTTGGAGGTCTCTTCCAACCTGATCAATTCTATTCTATTCTAACTAATTTACATGTCATGCACATTTCTTGTAAATTATGACTGTATTGCAGGTTGGAAAGCTCTGCATTATTCTGAAGACAGCAGTAATCACTGACATCCTGGAACAGAGGCAAAGTTAGTGTCTTCCAGAACAAAAGTAAGTGATGCTAAGTAGAACTTGGCTTTTGCCAGATCTGTGTTCTGCAACAATGTCTTGTGACGTGTAGACATGAATGTTGCAAATAATCCAGTTAGGGAAATATGACTGGATATAGGATTGTGGTGGAGATGTGGGTATTGTGGGACAGTGATCCTCAAAATGTGATGAAACATATATTTAGCAGTAAGTTAGACGGCACTACAACCTTGCTACTACTATGGGTATTTTACCATGGAAGGAAGAAGAGAAACAAGTACATTTGTTACAGTTAAAGTTTTTATTCTCCAAGATGTCTACTTTTTCCTGTCTAGCACTTCAGCAGTTTCCCACATCTGTTAGCAAAATGGTGCATTTAAGGTAATATTTAAATTGGAAATTCTCTTGTTTGTTCTAGTGCTGCAGCTTTTCAACTAGAAATCAAACAGTTCAGATAGTGACAGGACTAGGGGGGATGGAGTGAAGCTGGAGGTGGGTAGGGTCAGACTGGATGTGAGAAGGAAGTTCTTCACCATGAGAGTGGTGAGACCCTGGAATGAGTTGCTCAGGAAGGTGGTTGAGGCCCCAGCCCTGGAGGTGTTTAAGGCCAGGCTGGATGAGGCTCTGTCCAGCCTGATCTAGGGTAGGGTGTCTCTGCCCATGGCAGGGGCGTTGGAATTAGATGATCCTTGTGGTCTCTTCCCTTCTATGATTCTAGGAGATATTTCAACATGTTTGAGGTGAAAACAGATACAATTTTGCACCATGAGAAGAAAAGGATGCAGGAAAGAGTGACTGACTGAACTTGAAAATCTACCTGTCTGTTCATTAGCCCATTAGACAAACTTCTGATTTCCTAATGTGCTGATTTTGTTTGAAAGAGAGTCAATTTTCGTCCTAGTAGCTGGGCCCATGTAACAGATTTGTGCTGAAAACAAGGTTGATAGCACTGAAATGTTTTCCTTATTGCTGAGCAGTGCGCACACAGAGTCAAGACTTTTTCTGCTTCTCACGCCACTCCACCAGTGTGTAAGCTGTGGGTGCTCTAGAAGTTGGGAGAGGACACAGCTGAAACAGCTGATCTGAAGTGAATAGGTATATGTTTTTCCACGTGACATCATGCTCAGCATATAAAGCTAGAGGAAAAAGGAAGAGGAGACATTTGAGGGTGGTTTGTGATCACATAACTGTTTACATATGATGGAGCCCTGCTGTTATGAAGACAGCTGAGCACCTGCTTGCCAATGGGAAGTAGTTAATGGATTCCATGTTTTGTTTTACATATTCTCACCTTGTTGGCTATTAAAGTGTCTTTATCTCAGCCCAACAGTTTTCTCATTTTTCTGATTCTTTCCCTCATCCCACTGAGGGGAAGGGGTGCAGGGCATAAGGAAGTGGCTGTGATACCAATTCTTTATCATAAGTCTTTACCATAAGGTTCGTAAGATTGATGCAACCAATGTTTAATACCTAAAATGAAAATGGGATTAGACAGAATACTTTGCAACTCATCAGATGCCCTCTTCAGTTCAGCTTGGGGCTACCTCCATGTTTCAGGTTGTCTCAAAATGTCAAGACAGTGTTTTTTAGGGGAAGGATCTCCGATCTTGACTCACTGAACCAACACTACACTGAAATCCAACTAGAATAAATGCCTCATACAGAGTGGAATTGTCTGATGGCTTCTGTACTTTCATAGGACCCACAAAATTTGGGTCTGTCTCTTTCAGAATGGCCTCAGTCAACTCATTTCACACTTTTGTCCACCTGCAGAACAGAAGTACTGAAAGTGATTTCTAAGTTCATCAGGTTGTTTTTGCTGATGATGTGTGTGGTGGTTTAGGGTGTTCCCCACCCCCTCCACACACACACACACTTTAGATATCATCCAGACTAAACTCAGCTGGCTCTGGAAATACGAATGAAGCTTACATTTACAGCTAGCACAATATACAAGCAGATATTTACAGTATATACAGTTATATACAGAAATATACAAGGTAAAAAGGTAATAAGGAAGCACAACTCCCTTCCCAGAAAACTGAGTCCCCAGGAGGGGCTCTCAACCACCCCTTCACCTTCCCCCTACCCCTCTCAACCTTACCCCAGTCCCAAGGAAGAAATGGAGGCTTGGCCAGGGGTTTAGGAAGCAAAGGTGGACCAGGCAACGGAAAATGGAGAGTGAGGTTAGAGAGTAAGATGCAGTTCAGCCAGCAGCCAAGAACTCCCCAGCAGGCGAAGTGACCTTATCTATGTTTTGACATATTTTTATACATCTCAGTAAGCCAATGAGCAAAGTAGACATCACCCTTGTTTTCCTTTCACAGCCTATGATCTAGTTCTTCTCACCAAAACATTCTAGCTAGCTTCAAACTAGCACAATGTGGAATAACAGATGTGTCAGCAAATGTTTCTTGTTACAGAATCTCGACCTTTTTTCCATCAGATATTCACATGCAAGCTCTGAAGAAACTAATTGTGCTAGTTTGAAGCTAGCTAGAATGTTTTGGTGAGAAGAACTAGATGATAGGCTGAGAAATGAAAACAATGGTGAGGTCTACTTCGCTCACAGTCTTGCTGAGATGTGTAAGGAAGAAAGGCAAAAACAAAAGATAAGGTCACTTCCGCTCTGCACTTCGCTCTGCACTTTGTGCTGGGCTGTTCTCTTCTGCTTTGCCTGCTGGGGAGAAACTCGTGGCTGCTGGCTNCAAATTGTTTGCAAATCTGCATCATAGTTGGGGGGGCAGCTGTTACCCTAATTACAGGTAGCAGGGGGAGGTATTACTTTTTAGATAACAGTAGAAAAATAAACATGGTTCTCTGGTTTCTCTCTCTTTTCTCAGTTCTTTTTTGTCTAAGCCTTTTTCATAGCAACAGCAACTGGGAGCTCTTCTTTCATTTTAATTATCCTGATTCCCTTTTTAATTACACTCTTTCCTTTGTTCTGCTCAATGCCATCAAATACTGGATGAAGACATAGGTTTGCAGTCTAATCAAGATGAATCAAAACTCCTGAGTTTCAAGTTTCTCTCCCTACTCAGACACAAAAACCCTTTCTAACTAAATGAAGTTTTGTCAGATGTCTCTTGCAATTTATGCAACCACTTGGTTCACACAATCTGGTTTTGCAAAGGTTCACATCTCATCCGAGGTTAGCTTCCCCTCATTGCCTTAATAAGTAGAACTCAAAGTTTCTGACTAGTGTGATGTGAAAGTTCCTCAAATTGAAGACAGGCATTTTTGTTTACTGCAAGTTGATAAATTTGGAGTGAAATTAAAGCTCTGCCATGGGCAGAAGAGCTTTTCAAATTGGTTGTGTTTCTTAACAAATTCCACATCCGTAATTCAAAACAGGCAAACCAGCTGAAATGCTTTGCTTGTGGTGTGTGTGAGAAGTCTGAGTGAATGCCAACAGTGCATGATCTAGTCCAATAAATCTCTGACATTATTAGCTATAGATTTAAGAATTAAAAAGCACTTTTGTCAAAAGCAATAAACAAACATAACTAAGGGTATAAAGTTTCATGCATACAATCTTTTTTCTCATTACTCTTTTGATTTTGTTTCCATACTTCCATGTTGTATACGGAATGTCTTATCAGAAAGTTGCTTAGTACTCAGATGAGTGAAATGACAGCTGAGTTCAAATATCACAGTGCCTCTACTGTAAACTTCTATGATAGAAATATGAATTATCTCAGACTATATGTGCTGGATCAGACTGTCATAAAAACAATTTCTAAGTTTTTTTGGAGAATACCAGTCATATGTTTTCAAACACGCTTTCCCCAAAAGAGAAACAAGGTGAAAGAAGCAATAACAACAAAGCAAGACTCATGAGAAGCATTCCTCTTCTCGTAGTACCCTTTATCATAGTAAGATAGAGGAAAAAAAAAAAAAAGAAAAAAAAAACTTACAAGGCTTTGCAAAATTGAGAGTCATTCAGGTATGAATGATCCTAGAAATTCAGACATGATCCTTGAAATTCACGGATGAAAGAATGTCAGTAAAATTTGCTCCGTTCCCTTCACTAAGTGAATAGACTAGACAGAGACCATCTGCTTGGGGATGTTTGTCTTATCCTTAAATACTTCCAGTTTCAGAAACCTACAACCTGTCCACATTATCCATCCTAATCCTAAGGCCTCGTCCAGTCTCAGTAACTTGGTCTAGTGGAAGATGTCCTTGCCCATGGCAGGAGGATTGGAACTAGATGATCTGTAAGATCCCTTCCAACCCAAACCATTCTGTGATCCTAATATTCATCTGTGCTTTCAGTTAGGAAGTAAGACAATGTTCTGAGACAAGAAACTAGCATATAGAATATACTGGAAACTGTTGCAAATTTTAGTAACATGATTATGTACTTCATGAAGAAACACTTTTCAGGCAGACCAAGTCAATGTAACATATTATTGGATCAAGTCATAAACCTAAAAAATAATAATAAAAACCCCGCAAACCTTCATACATACAAAGCCCCTCACATCATGTTATAATTCACCATCTGTGCTTGGACTTCCAAAAATGCCTGTGCAGTTGCAGCACCTGCATCCAACAGGTGCTCAGTGAGACTCAAATTCCTCAGTCTCTTGGGTAATTCTGAGACATTTTCATGAATACATTCTTCATGTAAAGTGAAATCACAATTTCAACTTGTCACCGAGGGGGATTCTGCTGCCTACGCCGGTTTGTGGCGAAGGGGAAAAATCAATTGGTGCGAGATAATTATGTATAAAAATATATATTTATTTCTGAACTCTCATCACCCCCAACCACTATATTAATATTAAATAGATTCTTTCACGGTTATGGGTCGACCTTATGGGTATAATACAGAATTTGGCTTATTAATAACTATATTACAATTACTAGCATACAACTATTAACAGACTATTAACAGAGAGAGGAGTTTCCCCGTGGTTCAATGCTGCTTGGGATCAATATACCATTTGCCCAGCAGGATGGGCTGAAACACTTTCTGCTCTATGGCAGGAGGCTACAAATATTACAGCTAGTACAGAGGTATTAAAGTATTCACTAACAATTCTGATCAGTTATCAATAATCATCAATCACCCTCTGGGGCTATGTCAACAGCCTATTTATCTAACAGTGTCCAAACCTCAGGGGAACTTTGCCCGTGGACCTGTGAGGCTGGAAATCTTCCTGATTTGAGGAGAAAGCAATTCTTCCTGGTTTTAGGTGATATTGATAATCCTCCCCGCTTCTGGGGAGATGATTCAGTCATCCCAGCTATCTGGGGAAATTAATACAGTCTCTACCTTATTCTCCTGGTGAGGATGCGTTGTCCACCTTGTCTCCTGGTTCCTTCTGGATACTTTGGTCCGGGAACTGCTGGACCATTGGCAGGACCTCTGGAGCTGGAGAAGGATGGGTGCCATACAGTCTAAGCACGGTTCTCATGCTGGCTGGCAGGCTGATCGCATACGCAGACAAGTGGATCTGCTCCTGGTATCTTGGCAGCAATGGCTCTTACCAGGCAATGAAGCAGCGGGCATACACAGCTGTACAGGCAATGCAGGATCAAAGTCCTGATTAGCTCACCACGGCTGGCTGGGAGATTCTATCTCCATAATAGCAGCAGAGGCCGGTGAGTCTAAATCTAATAACATCAAGGTGTGCCTGAATGTTAGCAATTGCGAGTAGGGGGCCCGAGGATGGGGCCTGAGCGTGCCTGTGAGCACGCTTGTGAAGTGAGTGCATGAGTCAGAGCTAGTGAGAGCTATCTTTATTTTGTCCTGCTTTCCAGCAGAAGTGTTCTTGAGGCAGCTAATAGAATATTTGGGCTATTATAAAGTCAGCTGTCCAAGAAAAATAAAGTCAGACACTGATTGCTCTGATAAAGAAATTAGAACCTGAGAAATCTGAAGTGCTACACAGAGAGTTCTTAATGATGACAAAGAAACAATTTTAGCTCCAAAATGGAGCGCAACTTTAGCTAACCATGTTTTATGGAGCACCCCATGGACATAGCAATTGCACCTCTTTTAATACATAGGGAAATTATGTACAGAGATTAAAAACTCATCCAAAAATCATACTCAGCCTTTTTTTGCAAGTTTTTCAGAACTCTTGCTGTTCCATCAGGATGTATTGGAGGAGGTGTAGTTGAACCTTTCTAGTAGAATAAAGAAGGATATGAAGTACAACTGCCTGGAGGTTCCACAAAGGTATCACTAACTTAGAAAAAAAATAATCAATCTTCACAATATTCACATTTTTGTCAACAACTATTTTTCCTCAGAAAACAAATGCTTCTATTTTTAAGAAAATATTTTTTAGCAAAAAATTGGCTGACCAATTTCTCTAGTGCCAGAATCCACTCTTGCTCTGGGAAATAGATGTCCATAGTACTGTGAATTCCACAGTCTACCAGTGGAAATGAAACTCTGCACACTCTCTTCTTCAGTGTTGAGATTGTGAGTCATTCTCCAGTACAGTGCCAGCAAACACCAACACAAGAAGCCATTGTGAGAGCAGAAACTCTCAGGGCTTAAATCAGCAATTATGATTGGGGAACTTGAGCATCTCCCCTACAAAGGGAGACTGAGAGACCTGGGGCTGTTAAGTCTGGAGAAGACAAGATTGAGAGGAGATTTCATCAATGTGTACAAATATTTGAGGGGTACATGTCAAGTGCTTAGAGCCCAGTACTCTGATGAGAAGA
>WAAF01006740.1:9582-21289 GCA_013400475.1 Tricholaema leucomelas
GCCTTAGCAGGGCCGGGGCCAGGCAGACACCGTGGCGCCTTGGCCTTTTGTACCTTTTATGCCTTTTAATGTGTTTACCCGTTTTGGGCTTGTTTACCCCTGGTTTGGGGAGGAACATGCCTGGGCATGCAAAGCAAAGTGAGGCATAGAACGAGCCTATTTTTTCGGGCCTATGGGCCCTCCACAACAATGATTTTGTGTTGACTCTTCAGTCCAGCATTGAGGGTTGGACTGGATGATCTTTGAGGTCTCTTCTGATCAGATACATTCTGTGATTCTGTGATTTGTTGGTTGATACATGCCTCCACTTTTCCAACTCAAAATCATACTGAAGTCAAATGTAGCAGATATGCCATGAAACTACATTGTCACCGAAAAATTCTAAACATTGCTTTGATAAATCTAACAATCCATTTCTATTTATCAGAAAAAAATCCAGTTATTTTTTTCTGGATATTAATAATTACAGGCATTTCTGCAGTCATGAAAGATGCTTTCCAGCAGCTATCTAAGACAGCAAAGCAAAGAATAGTCTTTTCTAATGTTATGCCTATAGCTGATGCATTTTGAGCCAGGACTCTGATTCTTCTTTTCCACTTTTCCAATTCTTAGAGCATTTTGTCACTCATTAAGATGTAAGAGAGAGACGTCCACACAATTACTCAGATCTTATACAAGTCTTCCATTAGAGATTTTTTTTTTTTTTTTTTTAATCTGCTGGTAAGGAAGCTTACAGTACAACAAGCTTCCTAATTTGAGGTCTCATTTAAAGCACTACAGAACAGATGATGTAGATAGAGAGATGTAGAGGTCCATTTATTTATTTGTTTTCTTATTAGACCTCAGATATGGAATGAGTCAAAGTGGAAGGTATCAGAATGCCAACATTACAGCATCTGATACACTGTGCTTTCGACAACCTCATCTTCCAGATGGTTGCTTAGCAACTGGGATACAGGCTAAGGATGCAGAGACTGGGATCTTTTCTCTGCCCAATGTGATTATCACGACTTGGATAAATTGCTTCACCTTTCTGTATTCTTCTTTCCCTTTATGTATTCTGTACATAGCAAGTACTTCAACAACTTCTTTAAAGACTTCAAGTAATGAAATTATTCTTCTCTTGCAAAACTTGCAGATACTAGACAAGGGACTCAGATGTCATGTTTCACTACCTGTCTCTCACAGGCAACCATTTTCTCCTTAACTAAGTTTATTGCCAACAGAAATCCACTCCCATATTCACTGTCTAGGACAGAAGCAATTCATCAAAGAAGTGTTTTTCCTCCTTGTGTGTAGATTTCCAAGCACAAATCATGTTCAAAAATCTAAGATGACATTTGGCAGAATGTCAGCAGACTTTGTACGATAACACTAACTAGACATATTAGAAGAACAGAATCTGCAAGGCAGCATAGTTTTGGCAGTTTTATGTATCTCTACTATTACTACTACCACAGCCATTAAAGAAAGACAAGTGGAAAGATAGTGGGGCTAATATTAGACCTTCATGAGGGCATTCTTTTCTTGACTAATTGTTTATAACCATTCAGCACAGACACTGAGGCATGAGATGCTGTTGTCCAAATTAGGCTCTCTGGTTGATCAGCAGATAAATGAAGATCTGGCTCCAAAGTCTGTAACTCTTTGAAATCAAAGAGTTATTTTCTACATCCTGATCTTACTGCAGCTGCCTTCTAAAAGAATAGGGTGAGAGTAATTGTGTTGGCTTGCCTCCAAATCCTGGAGGAGTAGTTGCTTGCTATTCTCCCAGATTATCTGCCAGGCAAACAGAAAGTTGAATGATGCAGAGTTTGATTACTCTTGCAGAAAGAAAGCAGACAGCTTGATTCAAAAATCTTTATTGTATGTGTAAGAGAAATACATCAAAAGGGCTCAGAACTGAAATATCTTGTCTTCTCTATTCTGTCTTTGAATGTGTATTTGCCTTCTGGCAGGTTTGGTCTTGTAAGTAATAGGGGTTTTGCTGAACATGCTTCTTTTAGCCTGAAGTTTGTCTTTTAATTACAAGACATTTATGGTACTTTTGTTGGTGAGAAAGCCACTTTTATTTAAGACACAGCAGCAGAAGAAAGGTTTGAACATATTTGTCACTGGAACAGACTGCATCATCAAAGCCCAATGTATTTCTTGCCACAGTGTTTCATGGACTTCTGTGCTAGTTTGAAGATAGTTAGAATATTTTGGTGAGAACTAGATTACAGTTTGGAAGGAAAACAAGGCTGATGTCTACTTCACTCACAGGCTTACTGAGAGATACAAGAACAAGAAATAAAAACATAGATAACCACTCTCACTTGGGCTGCTGGTTGAGCTGCATCTCTACCCTCACCGTCCATTTCTTTTCTAATCCACTTTGCTTCCTAACGCCCTGGCCGAACCTCCATTCTTCCTTGGGACTGGGGTAAGGTTGAGAGGAGTAGGGGAAAGGTGAAGGGGTGGTTGAGAGCCTCTCCTGGGGACTCAGGTTTCTGGGAGGGGAGTTGTGTTTCTGTATTATCTTTTATCTTGTATATGTTTGTCTATAATTGTATATACTGTAAATATCTGCTTGTATATTGTGCTAGCTGTAAATATAAGCTTCATTCATATTTCCAGAGCCTTCTGAGTCTAGTCTGGGTGATTTCTGAAGGGGGTGGGGTGGGTGGTCACACCCAAACCGTCACAAAATCAAAGTTCAGAAGCATTTTCTTACATTCTTTCATATGAGTTTGGTCTCTTTGCTCTCCAATATCTGTCATGATAGTTGAAAGGTGAAGAATCTCTTATCTCCCACATTTCTTCAGGAAACAATGGATTCCAAAATAATGTAAACTTTCCATAGGACAGAAAATTTTCTGATTGTCTCTACATTTTACCTATTTTATGGTCAAGGATCTGCTGAAAAAGAAGTGTTCAATAACTTGTTATCTCTTTTGTCCTGATGCTTCCTGGTTACTTTGAGTCTAACATTTGTTGTTCTTTGCTGCTGGCTCAAAATTACTTTATCTATGTGCAGCACGGTTCTCACTCTGGCTGTCAAGTTGATCGCATCTCTGATTTGCTCCTGGTGGCTTGGCAGCTTTGGCTCTTACCAGGCTGAAGCAATGGGCATACACGGCTAGCTGGAGTCTGTGCTCCTCAAATATATAGACAATGCAGGATCGAATGTCCTGATTAGCTCACCACAGCTGGCTGGCTGGGAGATTCCATCTCCATAACATCATGAGCGAATAGGCTGGCGAAACAAAATAATATCAAGGTTGTGCCCAAGCTATACCATCGTGAGCAAGAGTGTGAGAGAGGAGAGAAACAGAGAAGCAAGCTCTGGCGAGCTGGAGAGAAACACTGGAACACGCGTGCGCTCTCATTTATAAACTATGGGGCCAAGATCAATTGCCCTAATTGGACACTATTGACCAGTCGGTTTGGCAAACAGCCAAACATCACCAAAATAGGCAAATTCACTATGCCTTATACCTCCATAAATGGAGAGAGCATAGGCTGGGCCACACGCTCAGTGTGGGCTTATGCAACCTGTTTACTACACAGGCCTTAGCAGGGCCGGGGCCAGGCAGACACCATGGCACCTTGGCCTTTTGTACCTTTTATGCCTTTTAATGTGTTTACTCGTTTTGGGCTTGTTTACCCCTGGTTTGGGGAGGAACATGCCTGGGCATGCAAAGCAAAGTGAGGCATAGAATGAGCCTATTTTTCGGGCCTATGGGCCCTCCACGACAGATACAAGATGATAAATATCTATATAGTTGTTTCAAGTCATAGTAAGAAATAAAATCCCATTTAAAAAAAATGTATTTTCCTTAAAGGGGAAGAGCATGCCATTGTACACAGCAACTGAGAAAAGAGCAAGATTTTTGTAAGGTAAAGGTCTAAAGACCAACAGAAAAAGAGATATGTTTAGATCTGTTTATAAGCAAGAAAGATGTGAGTGATGAAAGAATTCAGGACAAATAAAGCAGCTGTGGAAAAGGGTCTTCAAAACCATAGAAAATGTTCTGAAAATCTGAAGGGAAATGAAAGATGCCACAGAAGTTGCCTAGAAGTCAAGAGCTGCCAAGTGAAGGCAGGCTTTTAAAAACTAGAAAGTCAGGAAATGTCGTTCTTCCTAACCATATACTAAGGCCCAGGGGCACAACAAAGGAAATGCATCACAGCTGCATGGCAATGGTAAACATTTTTTCTCATGCTACATGCCAAACTCCTTTCCTTTTGCTTCTCTAATTCATGTGTCATGCATGGAGGTAATCCAGACACAGAAGAGACTTTTGTACTAAAATGTCATTTAGGAGACAACTCTCAGCTCTTAATGGGAAGATGAATATCTACAAGAACCTCAAGATACAAAGTAAGGGAAGACCTCAGAAGGTAGCAGACAGTGGGTGAAAAAATGAGGCAAGCTGTCCAAATCACGCAAGTTTAGTAATTATCCCTAGAGTAACAGCTTGAAAGTGGACAACAAAGATGTTTATCATGACATCTAAAATCAATGTAATCATATAAAACTGAATAAATGAAGTTTTGAGGGTCCACAAAACAGAAACTCAATGGAAAAACATTAATCACTGCAATTTTTGAAACATAAACTGTGGAATTTAATGAGTGTTTAGGGAGAAGAACAAGGAGTGTGTGTGTGTTCATGAAAAACTTCTCTTTTTATTTAGTTGACAATAAATATGGTTCTGCTTAACTTCCAGAAGCCACATAAGACTGTGTATGGGCTTTCTGAATTGGATTACATGCCACTGAGAAAATGCAGAAGAAAAAAAAATGTCTCTTTGATAAGCAGTGACATCAGAAACTCAATCTCTAAGTTACCTGCATATCCTTCTGCAAGTTCCAGCCATCGTGACTCTGGAATAAGATACAGCACTTTTAAAGACATTGTGGCTGTTAAAGACATGTACTACTATTTTAAAGACATTATAGCTGCTATTTGATGATGAAAACAAAGCTTATGGTCCAAGCATGCCAGGATTTAAGACCACCCACTCTTTTGGCAGGTGCTGTGCTGTGGACAAGAGATTTGGGAACAGCTGGCACACAAAATGTTGTGCATGCATGATGCTACTCAGTGACCCTCCTCTGTGGAAAAATTTCTCCAGAGGGCTGAATTCAGCAGTTTCATGGATGTTTTATTTCTCTTAAGCATCTTTCTTCTGCTTTCATGTAAGGCATATCTGTCTCCAGGGTGTAAGTCTTATACAAAGAGGGATAGGAATCTGATATTTTTATTCACTCACTATCTTTGTTTTAGCCCTGCTAATTACCCCGCTGGAACTAAACTGAAGAGAAAGTTAAACCACTTGTCCTTACAAGAGAAGGAATTTGAGTGAATTAACATGCCAGAAATGTATCCTCAAGGTACATTCCCTTAGAGGACACATCTTCTCTGCTCCTTTGAATGAAGGCAAATACAGAAGATCAACAAAGCAAGAGCTTTATAAATTTCAGTTTCCATTTGTAACATTTGAGGAGACTGTGGCAGGTTAATTTAGGTCTTAAATTCAAATATTAAAAAACATAACCTTTTCAAAGCTTGACATACAGATTTCTCTTCTCATTTTCATTCCCTCATCATTAAATGCGACAAATCTGATGCAATATTTATTTCTTTATATGGCAATATAACATGCTTTACAATGACCTATGATTATAAGAAAGAGAACTCAAAGTACATTTTTTTTGTGTAGAGAGTAGATGTTGGACACAGAACTTCAGGATTTCTGTTCTACTGTTCCTTCTTTTGTTTGTCTTTCCTTTGTAAGCTTACAGACTGTCACTAAGTACATGTTTAAATGTGATCACATCTTCCAGGGATTACCTAGTAATCAAAAAATAAACACACTTTCATGACTGGTACAAAGAAAGAGAGATAGCCTGCATTCATTTAAAGTGGTATAAAAAGCTTGTGTAGTTTCAGAAGGATATATAATTTCAATCTGGTTGTTAACATATCTTTTAGCTATATCAACGTTATTAGTAGCAGGTGTAATATAATCTTCAATAACAAAATGTTAACATGATTATTATCATATAATAAGAGCAAAATAAAGACAATAAAACCAGTAATTGATTGGAAGGCCTCTAATGTAGCCTTTTTATCAAGAGTTCTTAGTTTTCTACAAAAGAAATAATGATCACTATGGCTGTCCTGCACATTAGGAGTCTGAACAGATTTATTCCACTACCTTACATCATCAAACATCTTTACCCTTGCTTAGAATACTACCAGTTGGCATTAACACTCCTTTTAATTTAGGCCACTGTTTTCTGTTCTCTAACAAAATAAAGAAAAAACCCTCATCTCATTTCTATTTCTACTGCTTAGCATGAAGTGATAACCTGGGTGTCAGAGACATTCCAATGTCTATAGTGCACTTCAGTAGAATAAGGTGCCTAATGGTCGCAAAACTTTACAGAATCACAGAATCACAGAACGTCAGGGGCTGGAAGGGACCTTGAAAGATCATCCAGTCCAATGCCCCTGCCACAGCAGGATCACTTATACCAGATCAAGCAGATTTTGAATATCTCCAGAGAGGGAGAGTCTGTTTCAGTGTTCTGTCGCCATTACTGAGAAAAAACATTTCCTCATGTTCACAGGAAACTTCATATGCCTCAACGTCAATCCATTGGCCCTTGGCCTATCTTTGGGCACCACCGGGAAGAGCCAGGCTCCATCCTTCTAGCACTTTCCCTTTACATATTCATAAATATTAATGAGGTCACCCCTGCCTCCTCTCCAAGCTAAATGTCTGCTGCTCCCTCAGTCTCTCCTTATAAGAGAGATATTCCATCCCCTGAATCATCTTTGTGGCTCTGCCCTGGACTGTCTCAAGCAGTTTTATGTCCTTCTTGAACCGGGGGGCCCAGAACTGGACACAGTACTCCAGATTACTACTCATCAGGGCAGAGTAGAATAGCAGGAGTACCTCTCTCAATCTACTGGCCACACTCCTTTTAATATACCTCAGAATGACACTGGCCCTCCTGGCCAGAAGAACACATTTGCTGGCTCATAGTCAACCTCCCATCTACCTTAAACCCCAGATCCTTTTGATAGTCAGTCTCCAACCTGTACTGATCCCTGGGTTGTTCTTTCCCAGGTGCAACACTCTACACTTCCCCTTGTTGAATTTCTGTTGCAAAATGGCTGAAGGAGAGGGGACACAAGCCCATAGAAGCTTGTACAATCAAGCCTTGGACGTGAGGTCTGAGTATTGAAACGCAGTAAGCCCCAGCAGTGTATGTGAAGAAGATCACAAGGAATTTGTCCTTGAGCCTTCTGATAAACCACTTCTGTGGGACTGTGTCCAGAATAGGAGGAAAATCAGCTTCAGCAAGTAGGAGGATCATGCAAATTCCAAACTTCAGATGCACCAATTGCTAATTAACAACACCACATGGCATGCTGGATTCGTGCTCACTGGGCTCACCGTAACTAAAAAATATATGCTCTGTAACTTGAAGCCTGATGCTCTTAATAAAGCATTGGATTGCCTTGAAGTTAGCTTATATTGAGTCATCTTTTGGCTTTTCCGAATCCCGTCCACAAATTTCATTCAATTTCTTCCTGCCCAATCCTCCAGCCTGTCCAAATCTTACTGAATGGCAGCATAGCCTTCTGGTGTGTCAGCCACTTAACCCAGTTTGGTGTCATCGTCAAACTTGCTGACAGTGCACTCTGTGCCCTCATCCAGGTCATTGATGAATGTATTGCAAAGAACTGGTCCCAGTACTGACCCCTGAGGGACCCCCACTAATCACAGGTTTCCAACTAGACACCATCCCATTGACCACAACTCTGACTTCTTCGCTTCAGCCGGCTCCCAATCCACCTCATGACCTGATCATCCAGACCACACTGCCTCAGTTTAGCCAGAAGGACGCTGTGGCAGGCAGTGTCAAATGCTTTACTGAAATCAAGGTAAACCATATCCACTGTTCCACCATCATCAATCCACTTGGTTATGTCCTCATAAAAGGCAATCAGGTTGGACAAACGTGACTTCTCCTTGTGCTGGGTTGCTCAAAGGTAGTGCGGGAGACTGGGAAGACACGAGCTTATACCAATATGATACACAGAAGGTCAATCTGTTTATTGAAGCCAAGAGTGATACTTACATAGTGGATTCAGTACATATGTATGTAATCTTGATAGGCTTCGCTAACGAACATTTCGCTTGTTCTCAGGGCTGACCAGCCTGCCCCCTTTCAAGGCTCCCTCACACAGCTCAGCTACAGATAGCAGCTAATTTTCTCAGCTTCTCTGTTAGCCTCCCCAAGGCCACTTCCCTGCAGTTGTGCTTCTTCACAGAGTGACCTTAGCCTTACTCTGCCTGTTCTCCTTATTTTTCAGACTGCTCAGTTCTACTTAATTCTGCTCAATCCTGCTCAAACTCTGGCATCTCCCACTTTCTTTTAAATATTGCAGATATTATGTTGCTGATCATACCTCCTACACGTTGTGCTACACAAGGTAAATATACAATGATCATCAAGAAAACAACAAGTGTATATACAGTCATGTCAAGCAGGCTTCTAATCCATCCTGTTAGTCCCCATTCTCTAAAGACCTTTGTGATGGTTTGGGTGTTCCCCGCCCCCCCACAACTTTTAGAAATCACCCAGACTAGACTCAGTCGGCTCTGGAAATTTGAATGAAGCTTATATTTACAGCTGGCACAATTTACAAGCAGATATTTACAGTATATACAGAGATATACAGAAATATACAAGGGAAAAAAGGTAATACAAACACAATTCCCCTCCCAGAAACCTGAGTNAGCCTATGATCTGATTCTTCTCACCAAAACATCCCAGCTAGGCCCAAACTAGCACAACCTTGTCAAGCCAATTCCATCTATCTTCTTCCTTGAGTCTTAATACACCATCTTTCAAGCGCTGAATGCTGGCATGTGTCAATTCTGAATGATTAGAGAGGTTCATGCAGCATATACCTTTGAAATCTTCACACCCGTGGCCTTGTGCTAGAGGCAAAAGTTGAATTGCCGCCCTGTTTTGCAAAGTTGCATGTCAAACACTGTCAACATCCAATAATAAACCTGATAGAGCTTTGTTAGTAGCATTAGTTTGTTTAGCAAGCCAACAACCAAGCTTATCTAACAACCCCAAAGCTCTTCCTGTTGCTACTCCTGGTGCTAAGAAAGTGGCAGTGAATTGCTATTCAAAAGACTAAAAATCCGGATGATTGTCACAGTCAAGGAAGAATGCATGTGTATAAATTTTACGAGCCCTAATGGACTCCTGTTTTTCATTTTGCTTTTCTAGTTGCCCAATATTCTTCCTCTGAATCCCACTGTTCCAGACTTACCCTATAATTTCCAGGAATTTCAGTGTTTTCACTGCAATCCCGTGCTATGATCTGTGTCTGCTGTCTATTATGTTTAAGAGCTACTAACTTTAGAATACAAAATAAAATATATGACCTATATCTTACTTTTAGGCTTTCTATTAAACTTAGTGTATTTGTCAAATGCTGTTGTGCTGCAAATGCCCTTGAAATGTTAGGATTATTTACTGCTCCTGACAGTTCTGATAAAGGTCTTCCCAGGAATGCTTCAAAATACTGT
The DNA here is from genome assembly GCA_013400475.1 of Tricholaema leucomelas. Taxonomy (NCBI): domain Eukaryota; kingdom Metazoa; phylum Chordata; class Aves; order Piciformes; family Lybiidae; genus Tricholaema lacrymosa; species Tricholaema leucomelas. The sequence goes on from WAAF01006740.1 coordinate 19,197, forward strand.
TCCATTGTCCAACTTTCTATGTGATTTTGACAAATTGTACACTGCCAGTGCAAATCCTGATAAAACTTATTTATACTTCTCCACCCTTTGTAACTGCAGTGCCTACAGTGTAACAATATCCACGTCCAACAAGTAGACTCATGGGTATCACAGCACTGCTCTAGTTGTTGTTTCTGGCTCTCAGTAAACTCTCTGCTTTTTATTGCATTAAGGAAAGCTTGTTCATCCGGCAGGTGATGTAGGGCATCGATGTTATCTGGATGTAAAAACTGAAGCCATGACCACAAAGTTTGAGCGAACTGATACAAGACTCTTCTTCCCTCCTCGCTCACCCTTGGTCTTTCCTATCTACCCATGGTCGGATCCACTTTGCTGGCAGCCAACAAGGTGTCTCATGACCTGTGGAGACACAAGCATATCCCCTTCCCCAGGTTAGCAACTGATATTGTCCCTGTCAAGTGTTAAGTTCTAGTTGAAAGACTCTGACTTTAATCTGACTTTTTGACAGGTCTTTCTGATTACTGTCTCTGTGTAGTTTCACTAGTGGGTCCTGTTCTTCTCCTTGAACATTCAACCAGTTAAGAATAAACAGAGTTTCACATGAGGACCCTGTCTCCCCCTGTTTTGTATGACTGAAAGCTGTCTTTTTAAGTCTTGATGGGTGTTGTGATGGTTTGGGTGTTCCCCGCCCCCCCACACTTTTAGAAATTACCCAGACTAGACTCAGTCGGCTCTGGAAATTTGAATGAAGCTTATATTTACAGCTGGCACAATTTACAAGCAGATATTTACAGTATATACAGTTATAGACAGAAATATACAAGGTAAAAAAATGTAATACAAACACAATTCCCCTCCCAGAAACCTGAGTCCCCAGGAGGGGCTCTCAACCACCCCTCACCTTCCCCCTACCCCTCTCAACCTTACCCCAGTCCCAAGGAAGAATGGAGGTTCGGCCAAAAGGGTTAAAAGCAAGGTGAAGCAGCCAAGCAAAGGAGGGTGAGGTTAGAAAGCAAGATGGAGTCCAGCCAGCAGCCACGAGCTCCCCAGCAGGCAAAGCTCCCCAGCGAGGAGAGGAAGCAAGTGCCCTTAATCTTTGTTTTGCCTTTCTTCTTTACACATCCCAGCAACACTGTGAGGGAAGTAGACCTCACCATTGTTTTCATTTTACAGCCTATCATCTAGTTCTTCTCACCAAAACATGCTAGCTAGGCTCAAACTAGCACAGGTGTGTTCCACTGTCACTTGTCCCATTGAGTTGTATGGCTCTCCTAAGACATGTTTAATGTTCCAGTCTTCACAGAAGTGTCATATTGACTTGGATCTATAAGATGGGTCATTATCCATTTTTATTTCTTTGGAGACTCCTATCACAGTGAACACCTACAGTATGTGTTGTTGTGCTGCTTCCACTGAAGCAGATGTGAATGCTGTAACCCACATCCCATGTGGACAGGTGTCCACAGAGACATGAATATATTTCAGGTGACTGAAGGGGGCATATTGAGTCACATCTGTCTGCCAAATTTCTCAGGGTTGTAGGCCTCGAGGTTTACTCCTCCTGATTGTAGGGTAGGCACACGAGCACAATCAGGGCAGGCTGCAACAATTGCTCTCGCATCTGCTAGGGATATACTGAATCCTCGTCATACCATGGCAGGTGATTGATGAAAAGACACGTAATTTTCTTGCTTCTTCTAATTTATATGGCTTATCCGTGTCTTCAGTATCAGCGACAATCCTGTCAGCTTGTGCATTACCTTCTACTAGTCCTCCAGGTAATGTCATATGGCTTTGATGTGCTTTGCTGTAATGTTGCCCAAAGGTGATGTTGTGGTAGGCCTGATAGGCCCAAAATAGGCTTATACATGTCCTGCCTTGCCTAGGCAGGTATTTTCTGCTCCATCAGAAAGGCAAGCGTGGGAAAAGGACATAAAAAAAAAAAATAGATCCACTGAGTCTGGCCTGCCCAGGGTCCTGCGGTGCAAGGTACACACACTTCTGTCCTGGAGGTCCCGTGTACCCCAGAAATTTCCTCTCCCTCTGTGGTTTGAATGGGAGAGGAAAAAGGCGTGAACAGACCTGTTTCTCCT
>WAAF01006746.1:0-13343 GCA_013400475.1 Tricholaema leucomelas
TGTTCCTGGGCTTTGTGCCATGTTATTACCCAGGACTTTGGCAGTGTGCCCAGAATCTAAGGCATGAGGTGCAGTGTGGCCCCCCCTCGCTCTCCCTCTGAGCTAGGACTGTTTAGACTGTTTGATCTGCTTACTTGGGACACTGGTCTCTTCAATTTACTTCTTAAAGGCATCAGACTTGAGTTCCTCATACACAATGTCAAAATTATTATGAAATCCAAAAATGTAAGACCTGACATCACATATGACAGAAATATGTCACAGTCTCACGTGAATAAATTTCAGAGCAATGGTTAGGTACCTGAGTCTTAGGTAAAATTACTCTCATTAAAGCTGTGGACAAATCTGTAGAAGTAACATTTTCTGTATTGTTACTGATAAAAGACCCTATAATATGAAATCCAACATATCCAAGGATGTAGTCCCTAAAATTCCAAAAAAAGATACAATCTTTGATTTAATCTTCTTCAAAGTAGATTAAACAAAAGGTAACCAATTTGAGCTTTAATCCAATTATAGACCAGAAAGCAGAAAATAGGCTACACAATAGCCTCCACTAAGTAAAATAGCTTCATTAGCTTCATTCTGATTCCCAGAGTTAATTAACAATCACTCAAAATTAACTTGCCTCGCATTGAAGTGCCAGAATAAATGATTTGGTGGTTTGGGTGTTACCCGCCNGCACCTTCTTCCTCCCCTCTACCTTATCCCAGATGTTGCCTTATGCCCAAGGAAGAATGGAGGGTCAGCCAGGGGGGTAAGGAAGCAGGTGGATTAATCAGGTTAGGTTAGAGAGAAAAATGCAGCCCACAGCCCGGACAGAGCATGACTCCCTTATCTGTGTTTGGATTCTTGCTCTTATACCTCTCAGCAAGCCTATGAGTGAAGTAGACATCACCATTGTTTCTTTTTCACAGCCTGTAATCTAATCCTTCTCACCAAAATATTCTATCTATCTTCAAACTAGCACAGTCTGTCAGGACAGAGTAGTGAGTGGTGTTGAAGAGAGGAATTTATCTGGGTTTCTCTTATGCTTAGCCCATCCTGTTCTCATGCATCCACTTTTGCTTTCTCACTTAAAGCAGCTTAGGAATGAATTTCTTCCTGAAAGAAGAGTATTTTTCTTTTGATGATTATCAGTTAGTCAGATATTAGCAGTCTCCAGTGTCTGGCCATTAGGAACTGCACTACTCTTAACCAGGTATGATGTCCTTAGGTGACCGTGTCCATCCATGTGAACATAAGCAGGGGGATAGAAACCTTCCTGTGAATCAGATTGGATTTGCTTACATGGTGATACTTAAACTGCACTTTACTCTCTGCTACAAGAGTGCTTGGAAGAATCTTGAAATAATACCTTAATATAGCTAGCAGTTTCTACAACAGAAGAGTTTCAGTGTATGACGTGTGGAGATGGAAATTTGCTTGGTAGCCACAAAGTTAAAAACCCCTTGTTATATCTGAATACCTGTGATTGTCTCTGACAACAATACTTGCAGAAGTTGAAGTGGATGGGTGAAATGAAGTAGCTGTTGTGGTGTTAATGTAACAGTTTCTGAATGAATTATTTCATTTTTTCAAGTTGTAGCATAGCTAGGTTTTTCTCCCTACTAGTGCATACATTCTTTCAAATGTGGCAAGTTGAACACCCCTTGTGGTGTTGTTCATTTCCTCATAGGTTTAGAATTATCTTTCTCAGGTGGTTTTGTTCTTGATTTACATTGGATGGTGAAGCTTAAAGAAGAGTTGAACAGTTATAAAGGTAGAGATAATCTTTATTATATAAATTTGTGTGCAGGAATTACCACTAAAAAAATAAACTTCCATGTTGGCGTTAGCTTTTGTTGCAGTCATTGTGAGAGTGCTTTGCTGATGTTAACCTCACCAGACCATGGTTCTTACTTGAATCTTAAGACCAAGTGTTTTATACACCACTGCATGCAAAGACATGAAGAGAAGTAACCACAGAAAAAATTGTCCTTAAGCATCCTTTATCAGTGCTTTCTTGTGGAAGAAAAAAATTGACCTAAAAATTTGACTTTTGAGAAAAGTGCCAAGTAGCTAAAATTAATTTTGCTAAGTATAAAAGTAAACTGTACTGACATAATATGCAACAAGGAGAGATCTTCCAGCGCCTAACAAGTTCCACTTAGTGAGAGATTATTCTGAAAGTGAATTTAAAGGAAGTAATATTTGGCAAATGCTACTACTTTCTTTGCATCACTTCATCTCTTCGTATTATTATATCTCTCCTATTACACTTCCTCTGGGAAAGTGTTATGGATCCTGAATAAAGACTACTGAAAAACCTGTTTTTCTAAACTACAGAGAATATTTAGTTGATGTCTTTTCACTGTTCTTGGAAATCTCAAACCAGCATGTGAGGACCTCAGACCAAGTCAGTAGAAACCTTTCCACCAGTAAGAGAGGCTTGGTTTAGGTTTGTCAGAATTTCTTAAACAAAACCCAAAGTTGACTTGTGATTCTTGTAACTTCTTGCAATGTTAAGATGAGGCCTTCCAATTACAGGTGGATGGAATTGACCTCAGAGATGCCAGCCATGAACAAGCTGTGGAAGCCATACGGAAGGCAGGCAATCCTGTAGTCTTTATGGTACAGAGCATTATAAGCAGACCAAGGGTAAGCATAAAGAATGTGGAAAAAGATGTAATACAGGGTAATAGATTAAGCAAATGTTCCACATGGTGGTGTTTGGGAATGGGCTATTTAATCCTGACATTCCATCTCAGCTATATTAGAAACAAAGATTTGATTTAAGTATTATTTTCATTTAGAATGAAATCGATTTGGATTTGGAATTACCCTCCAGCACGCCGTCCTCAAACTATTTTGAAAAGCCTCAAGAAAGATAAATTGTTTGGGGGCAGAGTAGGAGTGTAACTAAACCCAGCTCTTTGAGATTGACAGCATGTCTGAGGAGCACATGCAGAAACACAGCACCTGTTAAAAAATTCCTTGGACATTAATGAAAGGACCTAGAAGTACACGGAAGTTTTCCGTCACTAAACTGCATGGACATTGCAGACAAAAGCTACTGAGCTTTAATATAAGTTGCTTACATCACTAGGAACTAAACTTCCTCATTGTAGAGTCTGTGTAAGCTGCGTGTTTATTTACTAGTTGTCTCATAACTCTTGTTCCCCAGCCAGAATCTCATTATAGCCCTTCTTCAGCTTCTGCTCCCTGTGGGCAGAAAACTACTAACCCATTTTATCATCAGTCTACTAAGGTAAAGTTGCATGAAAAAGTTCTATTGGTTTTTGGTTATTGATGTTCAAGCTACTAAAATAAGACGCTTGCATTTGCTGTGATGTGAACAAAATTGTCACTCTTTAATGTTTAGGCCAGTTTTGGATGGGAATGGTCTTACTAGCTTATCACAACTTCTATTTTGAGGATGCTCCTTTGCTGTTTTTTGTTGTAGTTCTTTGTTCTCTTTGTTTTGCAATTATTAAGCTCGTTGGTTATTTCTTAACAAATGCTTGTTTCTCTTTTAGGAGAAACATTGCAAATGCTTTTACTGTACACATGCGTTGTGATTGTTGTAAATGGTATTATATTTATTGTTTTCATCTTTTGAAACTTTCATCTGTACTTCATAATAAGACCTTAGAAGGGAATTTCCTGTCTTCATTCATGTGCAGTCACCCAGACAGGTAGCTACTTGCCCACAGTAGCTATATTTAATACCATACCACAGTTTATTTAGAAAGACAGTCAGTTTCAAGCGACATGTTTCTAATGAGTCAGTTTCTTCCTCTTTGTGTTTTGCATTCAGGCTGATACACTGATTACAGCGATTTGGCTTGGAATAGCCTGCTAGTATTTGAAGAGATCCACAATGGCTCAAACAATAGAAATAGTCTGTGAAAAGCTAGTTGATAGTTTTGCTACCAAGCAGTTATCCTTGACATCTCTTTTTCTTCCTGGTACTGCTCTGGGCTTTTCTGTGTAAAAATTAGTCTGTCACAGATAAATGTTATGGTCGCAGATAAATTGTGGGGTTATAGCTTCTGTTATAATCATACCTAGTGTTTTAGATTTCAACCAACCGAAACCACCACCACCAAAAAAAAGTAAAAGAAAAAACACATTTTGGCATTTGAATTTCTTGTTCTAGACTGTGAAGAATGCATGCTAACCCAAACTCTTAAGGAAAAATCAGATGCTCTGTATTTTATTGTGGTAGTCAGACCATACAGATACAGTGCTGTTGCATCCTTCAGAATTTAAGCCAGCAGTAGTGTGTTAGGTGCTATGCCATCATGATGAAATACAAAAGGCAAGATTTTTAATTAATATGGCTGTTTCTTCCCTCCCTCCTCGCACTGTTACTATAATTCCACTGTTTATATACTTCTGATACCTATTTTGGATGCTTAAAATTTCCTCAAGATACAAAATATATGCAGATGAGAAACGTAATGCATAAAGACTAGTAGGATCATTACACTGGCAAATTACTTTTCCCAAACGTCTCTTTATGAAAGACAAAATCCAACATGAATTGCATGTGTTAACAGAAATCTGCCTATTGGCTTTGAGTGACGCACCAGTGAAGAAATGTTGCTCATGCACAGCTCTGCTTTCTCATTGCTGAAGTACTGCAGAACATATTTTTTTGTCTTACCACATTACATTCATTTTCATTTTGCAAAACGATTTTTAAGAATAATAATGTTTAGGGATGCATGTTCTGTCTTCAAGAACGCTAAAAAATATGTTTTTTAAACAGCAACGTACACTGTGATATACATGTATCAGTTGATGCTGCATCTTGTTTTCCAGCAGTGTTAAGCATAACAGTCCTGAGACATTTGGGTACTTGCCACATGGATACAGCTAGTGCAGAAATTACTGTTAAGTATACATTGTACTGCGTTTTCAACATGCTGTGCAAAATCAGAGCTGTTCCCTCTTTATTTAAGTTAACAAGTTCTGGTCTCAAAATACACAGGACAAAAGGTGCTTAAAGAGTATAAATGGTCAAATTACATCCTTTAATTTTCTTTAAATATGAAATCTATTTCTGTGTTTGGAGATAAGCAGAGGATTTAGTTTCATTAAACTATAAATTCAGAAAATTACAGATGCATGCACACACATACAATGTGATCTGTAAAAGTTCACATTAGATGTAAAGTCTGTTTAGAGATGCCTGAGGTTACTAAACCTTCTCTTTTGCAAAATATACAGTGAGTGTTACCACAAAGAGGTAAATGAAATTATTATGATTAGTCTGTGTTTCTCAAAAAGAAACTAAACCTAGTGCATTATTACAAATAATTATATTACCATAAAGAGATCCATGATTTTTACATTAACTGATATGTAAGAGTATCCCATATGCTGAGATGCTTGAACAAAATTGTAAAAATATCACAGCAAGTAAATTTTCTGTTCCTGCTGTTGAACTCTGCACTTCATGCACTTCTTTGCCATAAGAGGTATTTTTCCTGCACACTCTGCTCACCACAGCTAATAGAAACACAGAGCAAATAACACTTGTGCTTACTTCCACCTCTGTAGTAAAGTGCAGGAGTCAGACCTTGTTTGGTTAGCCTGAACTGCTAAATAAATGTATCTTGTTTCATGAGTCACTAAAAGTTAATTTTAAAATGTTTTTACTATTTTTCTATTACATATTTATTTTACAATCCTTCTCTGCCTTTCCTACAGAACAGTCTTTTCTATAGGCCAACTGTCTTCAGCAGCACTAACCCATTTGCTGATTCTTCTCAGTTCAACACTAACAAGGTTGGATGATGACACACTGCTTCTCGTTCACCAAACATTATATGTGTGCTTCTTTGCCATTCTTTTATCTACATTAAAACTCTTATATCAATTCAAGTAAAATGTGCTGATGAGAGTTGAAATGCTGTGTAGTGAGTTAAAAAGGCACAGACATGAAGGCACGTAGAAAAGTTTTAGAAGAGATTAAAAAGGGGCAGCTCCATTAATTACAGCAACTAAATCTGATCTAATCAGGTGTTAGATTCTCAATTACAAAATCAGTCCATGTGGTGTGTGCTAAAATACCTGAATGGAAATCTCTCATCAGTGTAAGTTGTTCTGCTGCTGCATACTTAGTTTTCTTTCTATGTGTTCAGAACATTGCAGCTTTGATGTCTCTTTTTTTTTCCTTGCATGAAAAAAACCCCAAACATTGGCAGCTTTTATGTTATGATGCTGAAAATACTCTTCCTCTGCTTCTTGAAAATTGTTTTACTGCACCATGAACAGGATGCTGACATGTTTGGAAATATGAAAATAGTTAGGTTTTGTTTATTTGTTTGTTTGTGCTTAGTGCTCACTGCATGCTTTTGATACTGGAAACAGAGTTAATTTCTAATACAGTAATATATAAAGGCTTAATTCCTATTTGTGTGCATTTCTGATTTAATAAATAGTTTCTAGCTGGCTTTACATCTTGGAAGTGATTGTGCCATTTGTCTGTTTTCCCACATTGTCAAGTATATTGAATGTACAACAGATATTTGTGGTATGATATGTGGCATACAATTGCATGTATGTTTTTTAAAACTGTCTTTGTGTTTGTCACAGTTCTAAGGAAAGGGAATAGAAGTTTAATATAAATGATGGCTTGTGTTTTCCATATTTTCATAAGTGTTTCTGGAAAATACTCCAATATCTTCAGACAAAGCTTAGTGTTTCTGCAGTGTCTGCATAATTCAATTTTTAACATTGACATAGAATGGCCTTTTGTCATCTCTCTCCACTTCTGCTGATCTAAGATTCTTGTACAGTAAGAAACTTTTCTGAATTACATTCCTTAATAACCTCTCTAATACTTTTGTCCATTTCTAAATGGAGCTAATAAAGTTGCTGCAATTAGTAAAATGAAATCTTAATTAAAAATGACTTCTTCATGAATAACCACCTGTGTGTTGCAAAAGATGCTGTAACATGTGGATTACTGTTTTCTGTTACCGTAGGAGGTATCGAATCCAATTAGGGTTACCTTCCGTTGTTCCCCAACTAACCCTTTTGCTCCCACACCATTCAAGGTTTGTCTTGATTCCAGTGAGTGGGTCCTACTGTATGTGTGCTGTACATTTATACATGGCCTGTGATACCTTCTGGAGTACTGCTTCTTCCTCTCCATGTGCCTCCTTTGTTGAAGTGATACTGCTCCAAAATTGCTGCCTTTTTTTCTTACTTGCTTGGCTATGATCAGAGTGACCTAGGTAGCCAAATGGGTTCATGCACTGTCTGATGCTTTGCATTTTAAATGAAATACTGTGCTGCAGCACACTGAAGGTATTTCATGAGTTAGAACAGTTTAGATCTTTTGTGTGGCCCGATTCAAGGAGTCAAAGTCTTATGTGTGTGTAAACTACAGGGGCCAGCTTCTGCTGCTGGGAATGCGTGCATGGCAGACAGAGTTCTGGAGGTAGAGCTTTACCAAAATGGCATTGTAACATGCTTTCTACCTTTCTCACAAAGGAGCTTTTCTTTTACTTTCATAATTTTCTTCAGTGCCAGATGTGTTTATATGTGTGTGCACAGAGGTGCATTAAAGTAGCATTTTTTGTCAATCAGATTATAGTGGCTGCAGTTCCCAAGTGCTAATCTGTCAGGATATAACCATACATCCACACTTAACAGATATTCCTGAGGTCCATGACAGAAATTTTATGTTCCTTTTTTTTTTTGCCCATGTTAATTTTGCAGTTCTCGGACACTATAATTTACCAAAAACACCGCTCAAGTGATACATTCAGTTTGTTTTTGGAACAGAGACTACTGTGAGGTCTACTGATGTGGTCTGCTCTTGTGCTGTGTTTTCAGTATGTTATGTAGCTTTCTAGTCAACTCTAGCAAGTACACTGGAAAATTAATGTTTCTAGAATTACTCTTCTCTCCATGAGGTGTGACCCTTTCACCAACATTCAAAGTACTGATCAATATGGCTGATATTATGCAATATCAGTCATATATTGTATGTAGAATTTACATGCATTTTTAAATAAAAATCATTGACTTGAGCACATTAAAACTTCCCACACTTTTTATATTTAGTGAATTCTTAGTTAAGCTACTAGAATAAGTTCCTGAATGGAAGAAAAGTATTTTGAGCAGGAGCATAATGGGGAAACTGCAATAGAGTGCTGATATTTTCTTTTAATCTTTAGGGTATACTGAGGATGAAGGTAACTCATTTTCTCTAAGAGATGGAACCTTCCTGAAATCTCAGTATGGTTAACTTGGTAACTTTACAGGCTTTTCGATGTTTTTCAGTTTAAATCAGATTGAAGTTTTCCAAGGTATATGTTGCTACCCATTTCACTGTTGACTCTGATGAAGAAATTATCTCAGTGCTTTTGGCACCCAGAGACGTGATCTGTGTTCAGACTTTTGCTAATAGAGGTGATGAAAGCCAGATTTACAAGAAGAGAGCTATGAACCTAGATTAACACCTGGTGTTAAAATAATCTGTTTTCATCTGAAGTTTTTATTGTTTACATCAACAGCAGATCTGCCAAGTAGCAAAGGCTAAGTCTCTTGGGCACACATAATATTAAGAATTATGATACTCAAACATGAGTTTCTTGCTTGCGTGTTTACTTTGAACAAGGTAAAATTACATAAATTACAATAAAATTAGCCAAATCCCTGACCAGAGTCCGTATTCCTCCAGAAAACTGTCTTGAGTGTAGGCTTGCCAGTTTGTGGATTTGGGTGTTGAACATCGTAGTAGTCATGTGATTATACTTTTTACCTTTTGTAAATACGAGTAGACCACATACATCAAAACCAAAATCTATTGTCTCTTTTGTCGTTTAATCTCTGTCCTCCTTTATTTGATGTCCCCTCTAAAACTTACGGTAAATGAGTGAAGAAAGAGTGGCAGAGTCCAGTTACTGTGGATTTCTTCCGTTAACATGTTTAATTTTAGTTTTAAATTGTCTTTTCAGATTATACACTTTTTATTTTTTTCTTCTGGGAACTTTTTTTAAAGCAACAAGTTCTTTGTTTCCTCTCCCTTTCCTCCTGTTTGGCTTCCAAAGTGTATGGTAGAAAGGAATTATATGCCATTTGTTTTAAAAATTAAAGGAAGTAGAAGTCTTTTGCAGAAGGGCGTTTAAAAAAAATATTTGAGTCTTCTAAAGAAACTTTCTGATACATGAAATGGCACATAAAACTTTACTGAATTGGGCTTTTATTGTGAGTTCTGCTTGCTTCTGAATACATTTTGAAATTACATTATCTCCTACCTTGCCTGCTGTTTGTTTCTGTTTTGATCTCTTGCAGCCGTTCTGTGCTGTGTTGTTAATTTAAAATCATGGCTGCTTGGTATATAAGCTTCAAAGCCATAGTCATTGCCTTCTCAACATTTCTGTGTGCTGGTTGTCCCCTACATAGAGCTGGCATCTGCTTAACAAATGCTTTTTTCTTACTCTCCACAGGCATTTGGTCAGTCCGATTTAGAGCCAGAAAAGACTTCGCTTTGTAATTTGCCTCTGCCCCCTCCATCAGCATTTTCAGGAATGAGCTGTGATACTGTGCAGTCATCTTCTAGCAGAGTATCAGAGGATGTGGAGAAGGAAGATGAGTTTGGCTACAGTTGGAGTAAGTTTATAATTTGGGATACTGTTTGAAACATTCAGTCTTGAAGTATTGCTGTAAGAGAAGATACTGGGGAGTGTCCCAGTTTGAACTCTTTCCTTGTGTAATGTGTGGTCTGGGTGCTAGATGTTTCTGTCATGTTTCAGTTGTTCCTGGTCATATGCATGCTGTGAAATACAAAATTAATTTGTTCTTCACTGCATTTCAATTTCTCTTCTCTTCCATGATCCAAATTCACTGTTTCACTTGTAGAATTTCAGTGTAATTGAACCATCTTGGTAACTGGTGGCAGTGATTTATGTAATAACTTCTGGTACTTGAAGGTGTTACTGGAGGAAGATTATTGCTTTTGTATGTGAAGAACTCTCTTTTTAAAGAGAAGTTTTAATGTTTCCCAAAGTTAGAAGGAAAACAAGGAACTAGAAATATTGTTACAAGTCACCTAAGGCTTAGCTTAAAAAGAAACATGGTGTGTACTTAAATGTTTCTCATCTAGTTTGGTATTATTCTGTCAGATACTGCCCAGTAGTCACTGGTCCTGACTCTCTGTGTAACTTGTGAAACTTTTTAATGTAAATCCAAACTCTGCTGCCCATACATTTAGAAAAGATCGTGCAGCGCTATGGAAATCTACCAGGGGAGCTACACATGATAGAGCTGGAAAAAGGAAAGACAGGTCTGGGACTTAGTCTTGCTGGAAACAAGGACCGATCGAGGATGAGTGTGTTTATAGTGGGAATTGATCCGAATGGAGCAGCTGGCAAAGACGGCAGGTTGCAGGTAGCAGATGAGTTACTAGAGGTGAGTTTTGCAATTTATACTGACTGAAACTCAAGCATGCTGACTTAAAATGCCCTAAAATACTAGATTCTTGTTGCAATATAGGTCATCTGTGAATTTTGAAATCCTGAAGTTATTCAAGCTGACGTAACTATGCTATGAGATTTTCATTCATGTGTATGCCAGGTAGTTGCAAGTGAGACTTTTTCACTGATGATAACAGTGCTAAGTAAAGAGACATGTGTGGTTTTAAAATGGATAAAAATGGGGGATGATTGCAGTTTCTGGGTTATGGAGGTTTTATTGAAAGGCAGTGCATTTAAGACCATGGAAAACACTGAAGTGCTTTACTCCATTTATTTGTGGAGTTCTGAGTTCTCCAGACTTTATTTCTTTGTCTACTCGAAGTGTGATGAAACCAGAATAATTTTTATCTTGTATAAGATACAAAGAGGAATTTAAATTGATGAAACAGGAACATATCCATTTGTATTACAAACTTTTATCTCATTATATATTTGGACTGTTTTCTAGTGGCTCTGTAAAGCAGCCCAACTGCTGAACATGCAGCTAACGTTCACAAGATGTATATAAAGTGTATTTTTATATTGCCACCGTTGACCTGATGATGCTTTCAGATGTACTGTCTGCTGTAACTTTTCCTAGCAGTAGGTAACGTTGCCCTCACAGAATGGCTTTGTGTAATTTTAAAACTACACATGGTGGTGTTTGAGGGTGCACTGGGAAGGTAGCACAGGAATAAATTCTGAGGGAGACAGACAACTGCCAGTCTACCTAAATGATGCAGGCTGACAGTTGCAGACTTAGGAGAGAAGCTAGGAGATATGCAGTGCTGTGGACCTACTCTTAAGGACTCTGTTAGTTGTGCAGTCTGATGTTACCTGTTACGTGGTTCTTTTGACTCAGTTAAAGTATTTGGGTTTAAAACCTTGAGATTGCAGATGCTGAATATCTGCAGAATACATTGAAACAATATCTGAGTGTGTTCTCATGTAATCTCTTGCTTACTGTCCATGCTATAAACCTGCAAATGCTGTTGCTCAAAGGTTGTCTCAACATATTCTGAGAAGAGACATCTGACCTTGCTGCTAGTGTTCCTAAGTAGCTTCCCATCAGCTGTAGTGTGCCATGTCCTGTCTCCCATCTGACAGCTGAGACATGATTCTTTACAACCCCAAAGCAAACACTGGAGGCAATGTTTGTTGCTTCTGAATTGTCACCTCCAGTATAAATGAAAAGGCGCGGTGTCATTGTGATTGTGCCTGGTGGACATAACCTGCATGAGAGCTGAGAGACTGCTGTTACACTGAACCTGCCGTTCAGTGTCTTGCTTCTGCTGCTTACTTTTCACTGCTTCTCTGCTCCTGTTAGTACTGCCTCATTAGTTTCTTTCTATGTAGGTTCAAGTTGTCCTTTACCAATCATTTCTGCTTTCTTAAAATGGCCTTCTGCACTGTAGTTTTGCATTTCCCAAAACAAATGCAACTAATAAAATAAAAGCAAATTGTGGCCTTATTCTGCAAATTTACCCCGATACCTCATATCATAGGTATGTGTCATAGGACCTTCACAGAGTTTCAGTGAGTCTGTTTTGCCAAATAAAGGCAAGTATTGTCACATCAAATCTTCAGATTATAAATGCACCAGTGGTTCAGACTCCTGTGTGTAAAGTTACTGGCTCAGAGCTGAAGCTAGAAAACAAATAGCAGTCTTGTTGCTGGATATAAGTGATGAATTTTATTCCTATGGTTAGAATTTTCCATGGCTCTGCATTAGTCATGAGGTGATAAATGGCAAGTGGAAAGAGATGATGTGCCCAGTATAACTCAGAGAATGGCATTTTTGCAATACGACAGCATTATTCTGAAGTTAAACTGGAAGAAGGGAGTGAAAACACCACTGAATATACTCTGTTATTTTAATGTAATTGCTGCTTTAGCAAGTGATGTGGGACAATGGATTTTCTAAAGGCTTAACAAATTTAAAGGAGTTAAAATAGTTTGAGAAGTAATTACTGTTTTCCTTTATGTAGATAAATGGGCAAATACTCTATGGAAGGACTCACCAGAATGCTTCCTCCATAATCAAATGTGCACCATCTAAAGTAAAAATAATTTTTATCAGGTAAGTTCTGGTCAAAAGTTTGTCTTAAAAGGTTTATTTTTAATGTGCTCAAATTTTGCACAAAGCATTTCTGGTAGATATATTTTTGAACCTAGTTCTGAGTAGCTGTTAAGTCTGTGTCCCACACAACATCCTGATCTCCAAGCTGGTAATTATATGGGTTTGATGGATGGACCACTCAATGGATAAAGAACTGGCTTGACAGCTGCACCCAGAGAGTGACTGTCTGTGGGTCCAAGTCCACGTGGAGGTCAGTGACAAGTGGAGTCCCTCAAGCATCAGTACTGGGACCAGTCTTTCTTAACATGAGTTAAGCGGACAGTGGCATTGAGTGCAGCCTCAGCAAGTTTGCCAGGGACACCAAGCTGTATGGTATGGTAGACACACTGGAGGGAAGGGACCTTGAGGGACCTTGACAGGCTGGAGAGCTGGGCCCATGCCAGCCTCATGAGGTTCAACAAGACCAAGTGCAAGGTCCTGTGTCTGGGTCAGGGCAATCCCAGGCGCCAATATAGGCTGGGCAGTGACTGGCTTGAAAGCATCCCTGAAGAAAAGGACTTGGGGGTACGGTAGATGAGAAATTCGATATGAACTGCCAGTGTGCACTTGCAGCCCAGAAAGCCAACTGTACCCTGGGCTGCATGAAGAGAAGTGTGGCCAGCAGGTCAAGAGGGTTGGTACTCTCCCTCTACACTCCTGGTGAGACTCCACCTGGAGTACTGTGTCCAGTTCTGGAGCCCCAATTGCAAGAAACATATGGACATGTTGGAAAGTGTCTAAAGAAGGGCCACGAGGATGATCAG
>WAAF01006747.1:0-10303 GCA_013400475.1 Tricholaema leucomelas
CCTGACTGATTCTATGATTTTGTGATTCTATTCCATGATTCTTTTTTGCTCTGTGTTTGCAGAACCATTCTCAAGGGGGAGGATGATGCTGATTCTTTCTGGTTTGATAGAACAGGATAATGAATCTATCACTACAAAATGATGAGATGTGAACTGGATGAGGCAGAACAAGAGCCAGGTGATAGGTTGGACTTGATGATCTCAAAGGTCTTTTCCAACCTGGTTCATTCTGATTCTGTGCTGCTGAGCTTGATCTGTGTATTTTCCTTCTCCTCCCCTACTTTGGTCTTCTTCACCCCCACCTTATTTATATCATATCCCTTTACCAGAGTTCTCAGAGTTCCCCATCTGAGTTTGGTTCCTTTGGAACAGAGCCCTGCACATAAAGTCAGCTAAAAGCAATCTTCCTTTTATTCTAATACTGACATTCACAATCCTCCAAGGGCTTCAAGGGGAAAAGAAGGAATCATATCAATTATGGGAAAAAGGCTTTGCTAAGCTGAAAGGAGGTTTTGATCTGTTAAAAGAAAGTAATAATAATACTAATATAAAACAACAAAATTAGCCATTCATGTAACATTTCCCAGGCTAATCACAGACATAATTCACAGAATCACAGGATCAGAGGATGTCAGGGGTCAGAAAGGACCCAAGGAGAGCATCCAGTCCAACCCCCTGCCAGAGCAGGACAATCCTATCTGACACAGGACACACAGGAACACATCCAGACAGGCCTGGAAAGGCTCCAGAGAAGGAGACTCCACAGCCTCTCTGGGCAGCCTATGCCAGGGCTCTGGACCCTTACAGGAAAGAAGTTCCCCTTGTGTTGAGCTGGAACCTCCTGTGCTGCAGCTTCCATCCATTGCTGCTTGTCCTGTCCCAGGGAGCAGTGAGCAGANTGTGATGAGGAAGTTGTTGGCAGAGAGAGTAACTGGCACTGGAATGGGCTGCCCAGGGAGGTGGTGGAGTGGCTGTGGCTGGAGGTGTTGAAGCCAATCCTGGCTGGGGCACTTAGTGCCATGGTCTGGTGACTGGGCAGGGCTGGGGGCTGGGTTGGGCTGGCTGAGCTTGGAGGGCTCTGCCAACCTGCTTGATTCTATGATTCTATGATTCTGTGTGATCTGGTCTAGGAGATGCTGCTGTGGCAGGGGTTTGGACTGGCTGAGCTCTGGAGGTCCCTTCCAGCCCCTGACATGCTGTGG
This sequence comes from Tricholaema leucomelas, assembly GCA_013400475.1. Taxonomy (NCBI): domain Eukaryota; kingdom Metazoa; phylum Chordata; class Aves; order Piciformes; family Lybiidae; genus Tricholaema lacrymosa; species Tricholaema leucomelas. The sequence goes on from WAAF01006747.1 coordinate 1,203, forward strand.
TTCAGTCCTTCAGACCAGCACCTTTGGTACAGTACCCAGTTTTTAGCAGACTGAAGGCTGTAGCTCAGCAGTTGTGACAGCCAAATTGGATAGCTTTTTTTCAGCCAAATCTCTCATCCCCCTGTGTTTGCCTTCTCTGTAAGTAGAGAAAGATTGATAATCATCTTTAAACCCCTCCAGGGTCTAGCATGGCCTCTAGCTCAGCCCTGGCTATCCTACATGAGTTAATCATTCACCCCTACTGCTGTCTGTTAAGTTCCCAACCTGGATGAGCTTGGGAGGTCCCTTCCAGCCCCTGACATTCTGTGATCCTGTGAAGGAGGAGTGCAGCTCTGTGATGGTTTGGCTGTTACCTGCTCCCCCACACTTAAGAAAATGCCCCAGACTAGACTCAGCTGAGCTGGAAATTGAGTGAAGCTTTGTGTTTTACAGCTTAGCACCACAGGCAAGTTAAAAAGGTAATAGAGAAACACAGCAGCCCTCCCAGAAACCAGAGTGCCCAGGAGGGGCTCCCAACCACCCTGCCACCTTCTCCCCACCCCTCTACCTTACCCCAGACTTTGCCTTACATTCAAGGTGAGTTTGGAGGGTCGGGCAAGGGGGGGTTAGGAAGCAGAAGGATTAGTCAGGCAGAAGGTTAGGGAGAGAAGTGCAGGCAGCCAGAGCCAGAGAGCAACTCTGTTATCTGTGTTTGTGTTCTTGTTCTGATCCATCTCAGCAAGCCTGTGAGTGCAGCAGACATCACCATTGGTTCCTTTTCACAGCCTAGCATCTAATTCCTCTCACCAAAGTATCCCAGCTAGGCTCAAACTGGCACAAGCTCTAAGTAGCATCAGGCACAGTAACTGTAGCTTTACCCTGATTCATGTCTCCACCTTAACATGCAAGAAAGCCTGGATAAATCCCAGGATTCAGGGCAGGAGGTTGTTTTGGTTTATGTGCAGCTGTCACCAGCTGGGAGCTTTTCCCTCTCCTTCTGTTGAGTGGTGAGACTCAGTTCAGTGACTGGAAAAACTTAGCTTCAGTGCCACCAGGGAGGTGTTCTGCTGGACAAGATGATGCCACTGCCCTGGATAGCATTACAAGACCACAGCAAACTGTGCAAGAGTCCTGTAATGTCATGGGCACAGTGCCAGGCTCCTGCCAGTGGAAACATGTCCCTAACTGGCTATCAGAATATTCTCTCAATGATATGTCTGCCTGTCCACACAGTCTGGCAGAATACCATGGCTGTTTGTGCCACAGCAAGCTTGCAAGGCTTCCTGGGAAGGAGAGAGGAGGCCAAAAGAGCAGCCCTTAGCATGCATTGTGGTGTCACCTTCTGCCATCTCAGCCAGAGGGCAGCCCTTAGCATGCATTGTGGTGTCACCTTCTGCCATCTCAGCCAGAGGGCAGCCCTTAGCATGCATTGTGGTGTCACCTTCTCCTGCCATCTCAGCCAGAGCCTGCCCACAGGGAAACCAGTGGGAAAGAAATCCCACCCCAGTAACACCCAAGCAATGCAGGAAGGTACTGCTGAGCAGACAGGCTGCAGAGCTGGGCACAAGCCAAGCTCAGGAGGTTCAACAAGACCAAGAGCAAGGTCCTGCAGCTGGAGGGAGGCAATGCCAAGCACCAATCCAGGCTGGGCAGTGCCAGGCTGGAGAGCAGCCCTGAGCAGAGGGACTTGGGGGTGCTGCTGGAGGAGAAGCTCAGCAGGAGCCAGCAGTGTGCACTTGCAGCCCAGAAAGCCAAGCAGAGCCTGGGCTGCAGCAGCAGAAGTGTGGCCAGCAGGGCCAGGGAGGGGATTCTCCTCCTCTGCTGTGCTCTGCTGAGACCCCACCTGGAGTACTGCATCCAGCTCTGGAGCCCCTGGGACAAGAGGGATGTGGAGATGCTGGAGAGTGTCCAGAGCAGGGCCAGGAGGATGCTCAGAGGGCTGCAGCAGCTCTGCTGTGAGCACAGACTGAAAGAGTTGGGGCTGTGCAGGCTGGAGAAGAGGAGGCTCCCAGGTGACCTTCTTGTGGCCTTCCAGGATCTGAAGGGGGCTACAAAAAAGCTGGGGAGGGACTTTTGAGGCTGTCAGGGAGTGCCAGGACTGGGGGGAATGGAGCAAAGCTGGAGGTGGGGAGAGTCAGGCTGGAGGTGAGGAGGAAGTTGTTGAGCATGAGAGTGGTGAGAGGCTGGAATGGGTTGCCCAGGGAGGTGGTTGAGGCCCCATGGCTGGAGGTGTTTCAGGCCAGGCTGGCTGAGGCTGTGTGCAGCCTGCTCTAGGGTAGGGTGTCCCTGGGCATGGCAGGGGGTTGGAACTGGCTGCTCCTTGGGGTCCCTTCCAACCCTGACTGATTCTATGATTTCATGATCCAGATGAGGGCTGCTGATGTTGTGAATCCTGTGGCAAGAGGAGTCCTGGTTTCATAGAATCATAGAATGGTTTAGGTTGGAAGGGACCTCAAGTATCATCCATTTGCAAGCCCCTCCATAGGCAGGGACACCTCCCACTAGGGCAGGTTTAGAAGATGGGAGAAACCAAGGTGCTAGGCACAGCACATGGCTTCAGTTTAGGTTGCAAGAACTTGAAGCACCTTAAGAAGGAACTTGGTTTCTATTGCAGGTTTGCAGCCTGTGTAGGTAGGTTGTGGTTGCCTCAAGTACTCCTGCACTTACACTTGCAAGCACCTGTAATTGGTTACTAATCACACAACTTCAGAGGTTGAAAGGGACCTTCAGAGACTGAGTCCAAACCCCTGCCAAGGCAGCATCCCCTAGGCTAGTTGGTACAGGAATGCATTCAGGTGGGTTGTGAAAGTCTCCAGAGGAGACTCCACAACCTCCCTGGGCAGCCTGCTCCAGGGCTGTGTCACCCTCACTGTAAAGAGGTTTCTCCTCATGTTGAACTGAAACCTTCTCTGTTCCAGTTTGTAGCTGTTGCTCCTTGACTGATTGCTGCTGACCACCAAAAAGAGATTGGCCTCATCCACTTGACACCCACCCCTCAGATAGTGATAGACTATAGTTATAGGCTAGCTCAGATCTCCTCTCAGTCTGCTCTGCTCCAGACTAAACAGCCCCAGGGCTCTCAGCCTCTCTTCATAAGGGAGATGCTCAAGTCCCCTCGTGGCTCTCCAGTGGACTCTCTCCAGTGGACCCTCTCCAGCATGTCCCTGTCTCTCCTGAACTGGGCAGCCCAAAACTGAACACAATATTTCAGGTGTAACCTCACTAGGGCAGAGTAGAGGGGGAGAAGAACCTCCCTAGCCCTGCTGGCCACACTTTTCCTGCTGCACCCCAAGATGCCATTGGCTTTATTGGCCATGAAGGCACTTTCATAGAATCATGGAACCATAGAATCAACCAGGTTGGAAGAGCCCTCCAAGCTCATGCAGACCAACTGTGCTTCTAACAGTGCTTAGCTGGGCATGAATGGCAGAGGGCACAGAGATGCAGCCCCAGGGGCTGCAAAAGCAATACCTCATTCTGTGTTCTGGTCCTCTTGCCTGAAGTAGCCTCGTATTTTCTGTGGCCAAGAAAAACACAACTCAGCCCAAAGCCCACAGGAAAACAGTCACAGCCCTAAGAAAGGGCAGCAAATGTAGGGTGCAGAAAAATCACTGCGAATGATATCATTGACTGCTGGCAGTGGGAAACTGAGGACTCGAAGCTGCTCATGAAGAGGGACTGGGGGGATGAAAGGCTAAAATATTCTGCATCCTGATTTATTTGTCTTCTGTTTTCTAAGAATCCTGGGAAGAAAATAACTTTGTTTTGATTGCCACCCATGGCTTGCTGGCTTTTCCAAGGTCCCAGGGATGCGACTGAGGCCTTTCGGTTGCTATGGATACGGAGGATGGAATCCATGCCTGGCCTTGCTGCAGCTGCTGGGAATTCTGCCTCTCAGGAGGGGAACTGACTCCACCAGACATGTTCAGTGGCAAAACCTTAACATCTAACACAGGCAGAATAAGTCACTTACTTTATTGCTGCATAGAATCATAGAACAAGCAGGTTGGCAGTGCCCTCCAAGCTCAGCCAGCCCAACCCAGTCCAAGCACCCAGACCATGGCACTAAGTGCCCCAGCCAGGATTGCCTTCAACACCTCCAGCCACGGCCACTCCACCACCTCCCTGGGCAGCCCATTCCAATGCCAATCACTCTCTCTGCCAGGAGCTTCCTCCTCACATCCAGCCTAGACCTCCCCCAGCACCTTGAATTGTGAATGCCTCAAGTGGATATTGAGCTGGACTTCTTAGATCACAATCATCTTCTGGTGGCACAAAAGGGCTTTGTGTACAAGTGTTCTTTCAAGGCTGGCTGTGACCCTTTGTTCATGCACCTGAGTGCCCTGGCTTGTGGGCTGGGGTTATATTGCTGTCCTCTGCTGCCTTCTGGAAACCTGATGTCACTTGTGTGGCAGACCCCATTTTAACACACAGCCTGTACCACAGATCACCTTTCCCATGGTGTCTGAGCAGGGATTGTGCTTCTGTAGTATCTGTTGCAATCATTTTAATTGAAACATGGTAACAGGAAAGCAGAAGTGCTATTGTCTGTCATCACTTCGTGGGTTCCAGTGCCCAAAAGCCAAGGGAGCAAATGCCCCAGTCTGTGGGATGTGAAGTGTAGCTGTGTTACCCCAGAGTGCTCCTGGTGGGAGTGCTGGGGGCAGCTGGCTCCTAAGCTGCTTCTGGGCTTCGGTGTGTAGGTGTTCAAGAGGAGACTGGACGAGGCACTTAGTGCCGTGGGTTAGTTAATTAGAGGGTGCTAGGTTGGACTCGATGATACAATCATAGAATCACAGAATGTCAGGGGCTGAAAGGGACCTTGAGAGATCCTCTGGTCCAGCCCCCCTGCCAGAGCAGGATCACCCAGAGCAGATCACACAGGAACGCATCCAGACGGCTCTTGAGTATCTCCAGAGAGGGAGACTCTGCAACCCCTCTGGGCAGCCTGTGCCAGGGCTCTGTCACCCTCACAGGGAAAATTCTTCCTCAGGTTCACATGGAACCTCCTATGCTCAGCTTCCACCCATTGCACCTTCTCCTGTCACTGGGCATCACTGAGAAGAGACTGTGTGAGGAGCTAGGGCAAAACAGCAGAGCTGTGCTGCGTTCTCTCTGACCAGAGCCACACATGTCCAGGTTCAACTTCCTAACTTTGAAGGGGAGGAGCAGCTGGATCAGAAGATGCTACTCCAGGAGTGCCACATTTGTAAATGGGGCAGGTTCTTCTTGTCTTTCAGTGAGCAAGGTCTGTGCTGGCTGTGATTGCTCCATGGGATTCAGAGGTCAGAAAGGTCACTGAGCATCTAATGGTGAAGAGCAACTCCAGCAGGAAAGGCTGAGAGAGAGAGAGAGAGAGAGAGAGTCTCATTATTTATAGTCCCTTGGTCTGGGCACCTGCTTGAGATAAAACACTGCTGCAAGTCCTGTTCTGTTGGCTTGAGATCTTCAGTGATTCATCTCTCCCAGAGCTTTCTCTTGGAGTGATGGAGCTGCTGCTGACCTCCCAGGTCGTGGTCCCCCTTTCTTCACATCATCTCCAGGTCTTCTGCTGGGGGCAGTGATAGCATCAGGGGAGCCAGGGCTTCAGTGCTGATCCTGAAGGTCTCTCCAACCTGTTTAATTCTATGATTCTATGAAGATGACCTCAGCAGTAAACTGAAGACAAAGCTGTAGCTCTGCATCTCAGTTTAATGCCCTGTCCAGCAAACTTGATGGATTGGCTTAGCACCTTTCCCAGAGTCACCACCAGGCTGGACCTGGGGCAGGCTGGCTAAAGCCGAGTCCAGGCACACTGAATGTGCCAGAGGCAGGTGCTGGTGTGGTTTGCCCCACAGGCAGGGCGAAGGCAGTGCATTAAATGTCAGTTCCCTCACCATCATCATCCCCCAGGGGCACGAAATACTTGGCAGTGCTCAAACATCTGTATTGAAACAGCCTCTCCAAGAAACTGGAGACCACCCAGGGCTGCTCCTGGACACCGCAGCGTCCTCTCCAAGGAGACAGCCTGAAAACAGTTGGAGTTCATGGCCCACAAGGCATATTTTGGGCTGGAGAATATGCACCCAGGCAGTGCTCAGGGGAATTGCTCAAAGTGCTCTGCTTCTGGTGTGCTTCGTTTGCATCTGTGCGACAGAACCATTTAGAAAGTAAAGAGCTGTTTAAAGCTCAGTGAGCAAGCTTCATTTGGTGTTCTCCAGGATACCTGGCACCCATCCCCATGCAGCTGGGGTTGCTCCTCAGCTCAAGGGACATGGTGAGGTGCTGGAAGGTGTTTGGAGAAGGGCAGCAAGGCTGGGGAGGGGCCTGGAGCACAGCCCTGTGAGGAGAGGCTGAGGGAGCTGGGGGTGTGCAGCCTGCAGCAGAGGAGGCTCAGGGCAGAGCTCATTGCTGCCTGCAGCTGCCTGCAGGGAGGCTGTAGCCAGCTGGGGTTGGGCTCTGCTGCCAGGCAGCCAGGGCCAGAAGAAGGGGCCAGAGGCTGAAGCTGTGCCAGGGCAGGTCTGTGGTGGATGTGAGGAGGAAGTTGTTGGCAGAGAGAGTGATTGGCACTGGAATGGGCTGCCCAGGGAGGTGGTGGAGTCACCATCCCTGATGGCTTTGAAATAGATGTGTAGGCATGGCACTTTGGGGCATGGTGCTGCTGGCTGGTTGGACTTGATGGACTTAGAGATCTGATCCATCTTTACTGGATCAAAGATTTTATGATCATAGAATCATAGAATGGTTTAGGTTGGGAGGGACCTCAAGGATCAGTCAGTTCCAACCTCCTGCCGTAGGCAGGGACACCTCCCACTAGAACAGGTCGCTCAAGGCCTCATCCAACCTGGCCTTGAACTCCTCCAGGGAGGTTGTGGAGCACAAAATCATCCAATGTGATCATTGATCATTGATTCTGTGCTCCACAACCTCCCTGGGCAACCTGTGCCAGTGTTTCACCACCCTCACTGCAAAGAACCCGTTCCTAACATCTGGTTTGAACATCTGCCAGTTCAAATCTCTTCCTTCTCGTCCTGTCATGACAAGCCCTTGTCAATAGTCCCTCCCCAGCCATCCTGGAGCCCCCTTCAGATATTGCAGACACTCCAAGGTCTCCTCCAAGCCTTCTCTTCTCCAGGCTGCACAGCCCCAGCTCTCTCAGCCTGTCCTCACAGCAGAGCTGCTGCAGCCCTCTCAGCATCTTCGTGGCCCCATCTTCATTCTACGAGCTGGTTCCACCCAAGTCCCTTTCTGGGCTGTGAGCATTCCCTGTCTGTCTGCTGAAGCAGTCCTGACACTCATTTCAGCTGCACAGGGAACTGAGCTGGCATCCGAGGTGCCAACATGAAATACAACACCACAAGGGATGCAGCTTAATTATCTCAAGCCATTTTGAAAGGACTGGAATGGTTCTTAACCAAGCCTTGGTATAGAATAGAATAGAATAGAATAGAATAGAATAGAATAGAATCAACCAGGTTGGAAGAGAGCTCCAAGCTCAGCCAGCCCAACCTAGCCCCCAGCCCTGTCCAATCACCCAGACCATGGCACTAAGTGCCCCAGCCAGGCTTGGCTTCAACACCTCCAGGCACAGCCACTCCACCACCTCCCTGGGCAGCCCATTCCAATGCCAATCACTCTCTCTGACAACAACTTCCTCCTAACATCCAGCCTAGACCTGCCCTGGCACAACTTGAGGCTGTGTCCCCTTGTCCTGTTGCTGATTGTCTGGGAGAAGAGCCCAACCCCACCTGGCTACAGCCTCCCTTCAGTAGTTGCAGACAGCAATGAGCTCTGCCCTGAGCCTCCTCTTCTCCAGGCTAAACAACCCCAGCTCCCTCAGCAGGAGCTTACAACGGGGATCAGACCCCAAGAGCTCATACCCATGTGAAAGGAAGAGAAGAGTTACACTGCCCTGCGGAGCTTTGAGTGTCTCCAGAGTAAATACAACCTCTGGAAACAAAAGCTTGCTCTCACACCAGGCCTCCAAACTGGCAACTTGAGCACATTTACTTTGTTCACCTCCAGGATGGTTGGCAGGTTCAGCCAAAGGGGAGAGGCTGTAAATTACAGCAGAAAAAGGGAATCAGGAGCTGTTGTTTTAGTCAGACTGCTGAATCATTTCTCTGCCCAGCTACTGCAGGGTGTGCACAGCGAGCAGACTCCTGCAGACCTGGCCCAGCAGCTCTCACTGGGGGGGGGGGTGCTGGAGGAGGCTCAAAAGCAAGCATTCAGCACACCCTTTTGGAATAGAATAGAATAGAATCCAGCAGGTTGGAAGAGACCTCCAAGATCATCCAGCCCAACCCCGCCCCCAGCCCTGCCCACGCCCCCAGACCATGGCACTAAGTGCCCCAGCCAAGATTGGCTTCAACACCTCCAGGCACAGCCACTCCACCACCTCCCTGGGCAGCCCATTCCAATGCCAATCACTCTCTCTGCCAGGAGCTTCCTCCTCACATCCAGCCTAGACCTGCCCTGCCACAGCTTCAGCCTCTGGCCCCTTCTTCTGTCCCTGGCTGCCTGGCAGCAGAGCCCAGCCCCAGCTGGCTACAGCCTCCCTGCAGGGAGCTGCAGGCAGCAATGAGCTCTGCCCTGAGCCTCCTCCTCTCCAGGACTTGTTTTCTTTCAACCATCCATAACTCTGCTTAAGAATGAGGTAGGACCCCTCCAGCTTGAAACAGTTTCAGCATATCTTGAAGTCCTTCAGTGTGCATCTGCCCCTTCTTCTGCTTAGATGTTCCACACTCCAGGCTCATTTTCAAGCTCCCTGCCTGGTGCTTCTTCATCTGCAAATACTTGGGACTGCAGAACACAGGCTGATGTCCTGGAAATTTCATGGGAGAGACAAAAAAAACCAGGTGATAACACAGTCCAGAGTAATCATAGTCCTCAACAGAAATTAAAAACCAACCAGAGACTTGAATGGAAAAGGGAAGGGAAAGGAAAGGTAAAAGAAAAGGAAGGAAAGAAAAGAGGAAAGAAAAGAGAAGTAGAAGAGGAAAGAATGGTAAAAGAAAAGGGGAAAGGAAAGGTAAAAGAAAAGGAAGGAAAGAAAAGAGGAAAGAAAAGAGAAGTAGAAGAGGAAAGAATGGTAAAAGAAAAGGGGAAAGGAAAGGTAAAAGAAAAGGAAGGAAAGAAAAGAG
>WAAF01006747.1:10756-26378 GCA_013400475.1 Tricholaema leucomelas
TTGGAATTGAGCTGATGGAACAGCTTAGCTAATGGAGTAAGTACAACTCAATTTGCACAGCCACATGCTGCAGGACAAGGCTGACTCAGCAGCAGAGTTCTGTGGAGCCAAGATCTCTTTGCCTGGTGACACAGGGAGTTAGCTACAGGGCATGGTGAATTCAGCTGGCATGTGCCTGTGATGATCGCATTAGCACAAGGCAGTGGACAGCAGAAGCTGCTAATGTGAAGGTTGCCCTGAGCAGACTCAGCAGAGCTTTTATGAAATGAAGTGAGGCAGTGTGGAGCTGCTCTGGTGATGGTGGTGTGCCTCTTCCTTCACCTGGACAGCAGGGCTGGGCATCATCTCACCAAGCACACAGCTGGAATACTGTGTCCAGTTTGGGCTCCCCAGTTCAAGTGACACAAGGACCTTCTGGATTGAGTCCAACGGAGAGCCACGAGGATGGTTAGGGGCCTTGAGCATCACCCCTAGGGAGAGAGACTGAGAGCCCTGGGGCTGTTCAGTCTGGAGGAGAGAAGATTGAGAAGAGATCTCATCAATGTCTATACCTGCCTGAGGGTTGGGAGTCAAGTGGATGAGGCCAAGCTCTTTTCAGTGGTCGGCAGCAATAAGCCAAGGAGCAATGGGTACAAAGTGGAACACAGAAGGTTTCAGCTCAACATGAGAAGAAACTTTACAGTGAGGGTGACAGCCCTGGAGCAGGCTGCCCAGAGAGGTTGTGGAGTCTCCTTCTCTGCAGACTTTCAAAACCCACCTGGATGCATTCCTGTGTAAACCACCCTAGGGGATGCTGCCTTGGTAGGGGGGTTGGACTGGATGATCTCTGGAGGTCCCTTCCCACCTCTAATGTTCAGTGATTCTGTAAAGACAATTCCTGACTTGCTCACCAGCTTCTCCTCCCCATACAAAAGGTTCAAGCAGTGGCATTCACTCCACTAAGTTACACTGAAGCACTCAGAAGAGTGATGTCCTTCTGTAAATGATCCTGTTGGATGGATTGACAGCCAGGAATTCTCTTCACTAAGTTTCCAACTAGGTTACAGCCTGTGTTAGTCCTGCTCCCTCTTGTTCAGCTTGCCTGTCTCCTTCTCTGGAGACTTTCCAAACCCACCTGGATGTGTTCCTGTGCCAACCTCCCCAGGAGATCCTGCCTTGGCAGGGGCAGGGTCGGACTGGATGATCTCTGGAGGTCCCTTCCAACCTCTGAAGTTCTATGATGCTGTGAAAAACACAGTTTTATGGCCCTCCCACCGTGTCCTTTCCCCAGATTAGTTTCTCTGCCCTCAGGTCTCAAGCAGCACAGCACAAGCCCACGAAACCTGCCCAGCCAGCTGCGAGGTCTCTGCTTGCAGAGCCAGCGACCAGGCACGCTCGGCCCCTGCCGCAGAGTCGAGTGGAAATGTTTGTCCAGCAACCCTACCTGGCAGATCTTCCTGTGCTGTTCGATTTCCTCATTCTTGGTGCTTAATCTGTCATATCAGAACCTGTGGTTAGTACAGTTGGTTGGTAACGTCTGGAGCAGCGGAGACGAAGCCAGCAGACAGCGCAGCCCTCGGCGAAGCGTGGCCTTGGGATCTCCACCCGCCGGCAAAGCTCAGGGGAAGGCGGCGGGGGGGGGGGCAAGGTTTCAGGCGGAGATTTTGGAGAAGGAGGGTTGGTGGAGGGGTGCTTGCTGGTGGCGGGCCCTGGGTGGGTCCCTGGCGGTCGGTACAATGCCCTCCTTTGCCTGCGCACAAGCGACAGCAGCAGGAGGGTATCTCTGCGCAGGATCCTTGGCGGATTACCCCGGGGGAGCTGCCAAGCACTCCTGATTGCCTTTGTTCCTTTAATCCAAGATGTTCTTAACCGAGCCACCTGAACTCTTTCAAAGTAGAAAAACCTCCGTCTTGTGGCTGCTCTAAGCGCAGCTAAATCCTTCCTGCCTTGCTCTTTTCAAACCGGTGCAGAGATCCCAGGAGTCGGTTTTGCAGCCCCTCTGAGCCAGGCTCTCCTTTTAAGCACCAGTGACAAGAGTATGAAAGGAGTTAGAAAAGGAATTAGGGGATTAGGTCAGGCTCTTGCTCACGCACAGGAAAGTCCCCCTGATTCCTTCCCTCCAAAGAGAGCAAGGAGGTTCTGCAGTTGAAGCTGGGGTAGCCAGGCAGAAAAGGAGCTGGAAGTGCAAAGCAATGCACAGAACAAGCTTTGGGTTTAAAGCACCACACACACACACTCTGCTCCCTAAACGGTATTTAAAGCAAAAGCCAGAAATCTCTTCCCACCCTTAGTGAACTGAGGGGGGATAATATTATCCATCCATGTCTGCAAAGGAATGGTTTTTTTCTGCCTAAGGTAACCAGTGAAGGTGGCTGTGCTTCTGGCTTACTGCTTCTATCATCTCTTCTTCCTCTCTGCAGCAAGAGCAGTGTGGCCAGCAGAGCAAGGGAGAGGATTCTGCCCCTTTACTCTGCTCTCCTCAGACCCCACTTGGAGTCTTGTGTTCAGTTCTGGAGCCCCCAGTTACTTTTGTCATCTGTTCTTCCTTTCTATCTCTACAACCCTGTGCTGGGCTGCAGCAAGAGCAGTGTGGGCACAGGGCAAGGGAGGGGATTCTGCCCCTTGGCTCTGCTCTCCTCAGACCCCACCTGCAGTCCTGGGTGCAGTTCTGGAGCCCCCAGCACAAGCAGGACATGGAAGTGTTGGAGCCAGTCCAGAGGAGGCCATGAAGATGCTGAGAGGGCTGCAGCAGCTCTGCTCTGGGTATGAGCTCTTGGTGTCTGATCCCCACTGTAAGCTCCCTCCAGTGTCGCTTACACCAAGGCTTGGTTAAGAACCATTCCAGTCCTTTCAAAATGGCTTGAGATAATTAAGCTGCATCCCTTGTGGTGTTGGATTTCATGTTGGCACCTCGGATGCCAGCTCAGTTCCCTGTGCAGCTGAAATGAGTGTCAGGACTGCTTCAGCAGACAGACAGGGAATGCTCACAGCCCAGAAAGGGACTTGGGTGGAACCAGCTCGTAGAATGAAGATGGGGCCACGAAGATGCTCAGAGGGCTGCAGCAGCTCTGCTGTGAGGACAGGCTGAGAGAGCTGGGGCTGTGCAGCCTGGAGAAGAGAAGGCTTGGAGGAGACCTTGGAGTGTCCTTGCAGTATCTGAAGGGGGCTCCAGGATGGCTGGGGAGGGACTATTGACAAGGGCTTGTCATGACAGGACAGGAGGAAGAGGTTTGAACTGGCAGAGGGCAGATTGAAAGTGGATGTTAGGAACGGGTTCTTTGCAGTGAGGGTGGTGAGACCCTGCCACAGGTTGCCCAGGGAGGTTGTGGAGCACAGAATCACATTGGATGATTTTGTGCTCCACAACCTCCCTGGAGGTGTTCAAGGCCAGGTTGGATGAGCCCTTGAACAACCTGCTCTACTTGTCTGTGCCTATGGCAGGGGGTTGGAAATGGCTGAGCTTTGAGGTCCCTTCTAACCTAAACCATTCTATGATTCTCATCAGCAAAGAGCATTTTGCTGCATGGACAAACACTTTCTCTAGCTCCAAGAATTATTTCCTGTATAGAAGAAAATGAGATGACATTTAAATAAATAAATAAATATGTTCTATATATATTTATGTATCAATAAAAATATCTTTGATGCTTCTTTGAGAGTTGTCCCCCTCTAATTGTCCGCAAACAGAACTCTCTCCTCCATATCCTCTTCCTGGTGCCCACAGCTGTGCCCACAGCTTTCATAACAATGCCATCCTCATGAGGAGGGTTTTTTTGCTTGGGTTGTTTGGTTTGGGTTGTTTTGGGGGGGGGGGGGGGGGTTGGTGGAAAATTACAACTCTGTGGATTCCTGCTTCTTGTTACAAAATCTGACCAAGAGAAATAATGACTTTAAAACTCCAAGTAAAGCTCCCAGCTCACTGAGAGTCAGTCCTAAAACCATGAAGCCTCAGCCTGGCGCTTGCAAACCGTGAGATTAACGCCAAGGGGAGCCTTGCACCAGTGAGGACTTCAGGATGTGGCCTCCTGCCTTTACTGTGTTGCTTTGTTCCGCTTTCTGTTTTCTTCTGCCTTTGAAAGCTCCGTTTGAAGTTGCTTCTCAATCTCCTGAGTTGTTGACTTGAGAGTGCCTGCTGACCCTCTTGAGTATGACTCACCCCAGCCCTCAGCCATCACTGTTGTCCGGAAATGCAACGGTTCCCTTCTCATCTCCTCCTTACCCCCTTAACCGAGGGCAGCTATGATTCATACTGCAAAAGGACTTGATTTGCATTTGATGTGAGTCAACAACTTCAGATCAAAACACAGCATCAAACAGGCCTTCTAAAAAGGGAAGGGAGCTCTCCTTGCCTTCTTTTTATTCCTGTGGTTGGAGCTAAAGCAGAGGCATAGGCACTGCGCTTGGAAACTCAAGAGGCAGCTTACACTGCCTGGCAAAGCCCTTCACATGGACAGCAGGTCTGAAGAAATCAGTGCACCTTCAAATACACTGGTCACAAGCAAGTTAAAATGGCAAGCAGGTGTTGAGCTGTTGGAGGGTAGCAGAGCCCTGCAAGGGGACCTTGCCAGGCTGGAGGGATGGGCAGAGGCCAAGGGGATGAAATTGGACAAGGCCAAGGGCAGGGTTCTGCACTTTGGCCACAACAACCCCAAGCAGCACTGCAGGCTGGGGCCAGAGTGGCTGAGAGCAGCCAGGCAGAGAGGGCCCTGGGGGTGCTGGCAGAGAGGAGCTGAAGCTGAGGCAGCAGTGCCCAGGTGGGCAGCAGAGCCAATGGCATCCTGGGCTGGCTCAGGAGCAGTGTGGGCAGCAGGACAAGGGAGGTTCTTCTGCCCCTGTGCTCAGCACTGCTCAGGCCACCCCTTGAGTGCTGTGTCCAGTTCTGGGCTCCTCCATTGCAGAGAGATGTTGAGGTGCTGGAAGGTGTTTGGAGAAGCCAGGGACAGAAGAAGGGGCCAGAGGCTGAAGCTGTGCCAGGGCAGGTCTAGGCTGGATGTGAGGAGGAAGTTGTTGGCAGAGAAAGTGATTGGCATTGGAATGGGCTGCCCAGGGAGGGGGTGGAGTGGCAGTGCCTGGAGGTGTTGAAGCCAATCCTGGCTGGGGCACTTAGTGCCATGGTCTGGGTGCTTGGGCAGGGCTGGGTGAGCTTGGAGGTCTCTTCCAACCTGGTTGGTTCTCTGATTGTGGGACTATGACATTTCTTTCTTAAACAACAAGGAAACATTTCTGCTCTGTTTCTTTGCAGAAATCATAGGATCCTAGAAGCAGTTCTTTTGTTTCCTTACAGAAATCAGAGAATCACAGAGCTCTTCTGTTTCCTCACAGAACTCTTTGTGCAGGACTCATTACAGGTGAGCAGAGCAGGATGAAAAAATCTCCCATCAGAAATCCTTTTAGGAATGCACTTAAAGTGTACAAATCTCATCTTTATTTTAGGCACAAGTAATTATGTGCTTAGCTGCCATTGATGTCTGTAGGCTTTCATCATCCCTTTAAAGTGAACTACCTTTATAAATTATTTTGCTCCACCGAGGTCTAACTGCACTAAAACAGGGGCAGAGGTGTAGGGAGGGGTAGAGGCAGGCCAAATGGCTACAATAAATCCCTGGCTCCCTGCTTGCAAACCCAGACACTCACCTCAGAGGCACTGAGATAGCAGCAGTGGGCGGTTCGGGATGAGTGACAGAGCTGAGCAGCAGCAGACCTTGCAGGATGCCTGCACCCTGTAGCCCTGGGGCAACTTCCCCTGAAGAGATGGATACAGACACTAGGAATCTTGACTGTCTTTTGCCCTCTCTCTTTCAAGACTCACTTTGCTCAGATGACTGTTACCTGCCCGAGCTCCTTTTAGGATCAGGTTCCCTGCCTGCTGAACGTGGGGCAGGCTGTGCAGGTAGTCTGCCTGGACTGCAGCAAAGCCTTTGACACTGTCTGCCACAAGCAGCTTGTGCTAGTTTGAGGCTAGCTAGAATGTTTTGGTGAGAAGAACCAGATGACAGGCTGTGAAAGGAAAACAGTGGTGATGTCTACTTCACTCATAGGCTTGCTGAGAGATACAAGAAGAAGAATCAGAACATAGATAAGGCACTCACTGGTACTTCTGCTGGGGAACTGTCTGAGCTGCATCTCTCTCCTCACCCCTCTCTGCCCTTCATTTGACTAATCCACTTTGCTTCCTAACCCCCTGGCCAAACCTCCATTCTTCCTTGGGACTGGGGTAAGGTTGAGAGGGGGTAGGGGGAAGGTGAAGGGGTGGTTGGGAGCCCCTCCTGGGGACTCAGGTTTCTGGGAGGGGAGTTGTGTTTCTGTGTTACCTTTTACCTTGTCTGTTTCTGTCTACAAGGGTATAGACTGTAACTGTCTGTATGTTGTGCCAGCTGTAAATGTAAGCTTCATTCGATTTCCAAATTTCCAGAGCCAGCTGAGTCTAGTCTGGGTGATTGCTAAAGGGGGTGGGGAGGGCAGGGAACACCCAAACCATCACACAGCCTCTTCTCTTTGGTGACAGGACTAGAGGAAATGGTTTCAAGCTGCACCAGGGGAGAGCAGAGGGACTGATTAGAGCTCCTGAAACTGCTCTGCAAGGACTGATGATGGAACACATCTAGAAAGGGGAGGAAGCTCTTACCCATGTCAAGGCTGCTGCTAGAAGGGAGAAATCAGTCCTTAGCATCTGCAGTGAGGTCTGCATCTCCCAGGTCATCTGCCTCTGCTGTCTGCTTGGGAGGATCAGAAAGGCATTGGTGTGGTGTTAGGGCTGTGTCTACATGTGAGTACCTGAGCTGGAGTCGTTCAGGCTGGAGAAGAGGAGGCTGAGGGGAGACCTCAGAGCTCTCTACAGCTACCTGAAGGGAGGTGGGAGCGAGGGGAGGACAGGCTCTTCTCCTGGGTGACAAGTGGCAGGACTGGAGAAAATGATTTCAGGCAGCAGCCAGGGGAGGTTCAGGCTGGGTATTAGGCAATATTTCTTCACTGGGGTCACCATCCCTGGGGTGTCCAAGCAGCCTGTGGACCTGGCACCTAGGGATATGGTTTAGTGTTTTAGACCTGCAGCTCCCTGCAGGGAGGCTGTAGCCAGGTGGGGTTGGGCTCTGCTGCCAGGCACCCAGTGACAGAACAAGAGGACACAGCCTCAAGCTGTGCCAGGGCAGACTTAGACTGGAATCATAGAATCATAGAATCAAACAGGTTGGCAGAGACCTCCAAGCTCAGCCAGCCCAACCCAGCACCCAGCCCTGTCCAATCAACCAGACCATGGCACTAAGTGCCCCAGCCAGGTTTGGCTTCAACACCTCCAGCCACGGCCACTCCACCGCCTCCCTGGGCAGCCCATTCCAGTGCCAATCACTCTCTCTGCCAACAACTTCCTCATCACATCCAGCCTAGACCTGCCCTGGCACAGCTTCAGCCTCTGGCCCCTTCTTCTGGCCCTGGCTGCCTGGCAGCAGAGNAGCACCCCCAGGGCCCTCTCTGCCTGGCTGCTCTCAGCCACTCTGGCCCCAGCCTGTAGTGCTGCTTGGGGTTGTTGTGGCCAAAGTTAGGATGTTAGGAAAACTTCACAGAGAGAGTGATTGGCACTGGAATGGGCTGCCCAGGGAGGTGGTGGAGTCCCCATCCCTGGAGGTGTTTAAAAGGAGACTGGAGCAGGTGCTTAGTGCCATGGGTTAGTTAATTAGAAGGTGTTAGGTGATAGGTTGGACTCGATGACCTCAAAGGTCCTTTCCAACCTGGTTCATTCTATGATTCTGTGACTCTGTGAAAAGGAGGATCCTGCTTGAACCTCTTCCAGTTCTGTGCCAGACGTGCTGGAACGGTGCTGTAACTGACACGAGCCCTGCACTTAGCCCATTCATCTTCTCCTCCTGTTCTAGAGGCCAGCTCCAGATTGATAGCAGCAGCTAATGCTCAGGAGTGATCATCACCTCAGGGAGAAGTTTGCACTGCAGCTTACAAACTGTAGCAAGCCTTCAACAGAGCAAGCAGGCTGTGAGAAGCAGGACTTAGTGAGGAACTGAGGCAGAGAGCTCTTCATGAAGACAGGAGAACACTTGAGTCCTCCATGGCTTTTCGAGGGCTTGGCTCTCTTGCAGTGTGTGCCTTCAGCAAGTTTGCTGATGGTTCAAAACAGGGGGTGGGGGTGGGGGGGTGGCTGACAGCCTGTCAGGCTGTGCTGCCATCCAAGCAGGTCTGGACAGGCTGGAGAGCTGGGCACAGGCAAGCCTCGTGAAGTACACTAAGGACAAGTGCAGGGTCCTGCATCTGTGGAGGAATAACAACAGGCACCAGTACAGGCTGGGGGCTGTCCTGCTGGAAAGCAGCTCCATGGAGTCCTGGTGGGCAGCAAGTTCTGCATGGGTCAGTAATATGTCCTTGTGGCCAAAAGAGCCAATGGCATCCTGGGGTGCAGCAGGAAAAGGGTGGCCAGCAGGGCTAGGGAGGGTCTTCTCCCCCTCTATTCTGCCCTGCTGAGACCACACCTGGAATACTGTGTCCAATTTTGGGCTCCCCAGTTCAAGAGAGACAGGGACCTGCTGGAGAGAGTCCAGCAGAGAGCCCCAAGGATGATTAGAGGACTTAAGCATCTCCCCTGTGAAGGGAGACTGAGAGCTCTGGGGCTGTTCAGTCTGGAGAAGAGAAAGTCTCCGTCAGATGATGTAGCCAGCAGAAGAGAGATCTAGTGGAATCATAGCATCAACCAGGTTGGAAGAGACCTCCAAGCTCATCTAGTCCAGCCTAGCACCCAGCCCTCAGACACTCAAAAACATTGATTAGATCCCCTCTTCACCAGACCAAAAAGCCCCAGGTCCTTCAGCCTCTTCTCACAGGGCAGTGCTCCCCTTAACCATCTCTGTAGCCCTCTGTCGGACTCTTTCAAGTAGATCCCTGTCCCTCCTGAACTGGGGAGCCCAAAAGTGAGCACAGTACTCCAGGTGAGGTCTCACCAGGGCAGAGTAGAGGGCACATTTATGGCAAATCTTTATCCCACCACCTGTCTTGAGTCCATTTAAAAGGAGCTGCAAATATTTCCAGGGAAATGTTAATGCTTGCCAATGACTTTTGTGGGGCTTGGCATTAGAGTGGATACTTTAATAGCTGTGGGTTTATCAACTTTGGCTGATAGTTCCTCATTATTTGTATCTAGAAGTGTTATCAGCCATCAGAGAGTGTTACCAGCATCAGTGTAAGCTCTCTTCACCTCCTTCAGTCTGGGTTTTATTTGAAAAGCAGACATGCAGTCCCCAGTGAGAATTAAAGTAGAAGCATTAGCTTGCAAAATATATGCCAATGACCTAATGATTCTGACACTTCCACAATGCCAGCTTTACCAGAAGGCATGCAGACAGCAAAGTCTGTTTTTCTATCTCATATTTTTTTAATGGCTAAATGTTTGGAGGAAACAAAATGGATTTATTCTGCTCAATCCAGGGTATAATATCAGGACTTATCCGGTTCCGGGCCCCAGGGCTTCAGACAACTAACAAAACACATCTTACTTCTGCTCTGCTAGTTCTCTGTTATGCTTTTCACACGCAGGAAGAAAGAGTAAAAGCATAACCCGATTGAATGAAGCAGCATGGGCTGCTGTTCTCTGCTTAGGAAGCAGCACATGAGAGGAGCCCTCCCCACCTGTGGCTAAGTGTGTATGCAACTGTCAACACGGAGAGAGCTTTGCCATCCCCTGCACTGGCAGCCTGCAGGAGTGCCTTAGAGATGCCCATGCCTCACCAGAGCCTGCTTTGCTCCCCTGCAGTAATCCAAGTGATGTGATGTGATTTAAACTAAAGAGAAGATGCTGCTCCCCGGTCTGCTTTGGGATGCTGCAGCGTTTCAAACCAGCTGCTGCTGCAAGAGAGGGGGAAAGGAAACTCATCTGAGCTTCTCCTTGCAGAGGGTTTTGGCATGGGGCTGATGGTAAAACACAAATAAACAAACACAGACACCCCCCCCCCATCTTTTCTAATGAAAGCGAGGGGCTACTCACAGAGGTTAAACAAAATCTATCATAGAATCAGGCAGGATTGGAAGGGACCCCAAGGAGCAGCCAGTGCCAACCCCCCTGCCATGCCCAGGGACACCCTACCCTAGAGCAGGCTGCACACAGCCTCAGCCAGCCTGGCCTGAAACACCTCCAGCCATGGGGCCTCAACCACCTCCCTGGGAACCCATTCCAGCCTCTCACCACTCTCCTGCTCAACAACTTCCTCCTCACCTCCAGCCTGACTCTCCTCACCTCCATCTTTGCTCCATTCCCCCCACTCCTGCCACTCCCTCACAGACTCAAAAGTCCCTCCACAGCTTTTTTGGAGCCCCCTTCAGATCCTGGAAGGCCACCAGAAGGTCCCCTGGGAGCCTCCTCTGCTCCAGCCTGCACAGCCCCAACTCTGCCAGTCTGTGCTCACAGCAGAGCTGCTGCAGCCTCTGAGCATCCTCCTGGCCCTGCTCTGGACACTCTCCAGCATCTCCACAGCCCTCTTGTCCCAGGGGCTCCAGAGCTGGATGCAGTACTGCAGGTGGGGTCTCAGCAGAGCACAGTAGAGGGAGAGAATCACCATCCTCACCATCCTCTCCGTTGACCTTTCAGGCTGTGGTAAGCACAGAATGCGCAGTGACAGTTTTATGCCACGGCAGCATCAAACAGACTGTGTGCAATTGAGGCTTCAAAGAAGGTTTGGGTGTAAGAGTTAGAAGGGCAAACTCATTCCAATGTCTCCTTGCTCCTTTTGGTACAGTAATTTCAAGGTCCAACCCACTAATGCCTAAGAGGTGCCACATGCAAAGACGTTCCCTTAACCACAGGGTTTTCTGGTTCTTCTGCTTGAAGTAGTTGTCTACATCATTGCTGCCTGCAGCTCCCTGCAGGGAGGCTGTAGCCAGCTGGGGTTGGGCTCTGCTGCCAGGCAGCCAGGGCCAGAAGAAGGGGCCAGAGGCTGAAGCTGTGCCAGGGCAGGTCTAGGCTGGATGTGAGGAGGAAGTTGTTGTCAGAGAGAGTGATTGGCATTGGAATGGGCTGCCCAGGGAGGTGGTGGAGTGGCCGTGGCTGGAGGTGTTGAAACCAATCCTGGCTGGGGCACTTAGTGCCATGGTCTGGTTGACTGGATAGGGCTGGGTGCTAGGTTGGACTGGCTGAGCTTGGAGCTCTCTTCCAACGTGCTTGGTTCTCTGATTCTATGAAGTGCTCCAAATGTTTCCCGTCGTTGCCCTGAGAAGCCAGAGGTAAGCATGCCGCTGGTGTTGAAGTCTCAGAGGTGTCTGACATTTGCTCAGGCACTGGGCTGGCAAATCTCTGGTGTGAGTTTTTCCTTCCCCTCCCTCTATGCATGCTTTACCTAGCTGGGAGATGAGCTGGTGGCAGCGATTCCTCATCCCTGGCTGTATTGGAGTCCCCGGGGCGAAAGGCCTTGCACTCCGGGGGGAGGCTGCGCGCGTTAAAGCCCTGTGAATCTGAGCTGCCTTCTTGTGATGCACTGCTCAGGAAAGCAGCGATGAAGGAATCACTTCAAATCCTTTAGGAGGCTCTGTTCCACAGCTGTCACTGCCGACTTCTCTGGGAGAAATACTTCAAATACCTGGCCCTAGCCCAAGGAAACGCAAGCTGCGGCGCTGGCTTGTCGCTCTGTGTGAAACCCCAGGGCTTGCTGAGCACAGCAGTCATTAGCTGCTGTGAGGGGTTTAGCCTGGACTTCATGGACTCCTCTCCTTCTAAAGTTCCTTCCCAGCAGTTGCAGGGAGAGGAACAGCACTGCCAGTGCCGTCACTAGCCCACAGCCTCTTTCTTGTCCTGTTGACGGTTCACAGGCTCACAGGATGTCAGGGGTTGGAAGGGACCCAAGGAGAGCATCCAGTCCAACCCCCCTGCCAGAGCAGGACCACACAGTCTAGCTCAAGGCACACAGAACACATCCAGACAGGCCTGGGAAGGCTCCAGAGAAGGAGACTCCACAACCTCTCTGGGCAGCCTGTGCCAGGGCTCTGGACCCTTCCAGTCAAGAAGTTCCCCTTGTGTTGAGCTGGAACCTCCTGTGCTGCAGCTTCCATCCATTGCTGCTTGTCCTGTCCCAGGGAGCAGTGAGCAGATCCTGTCCCCCCTCCTGACCCCCAGTCCTCAGAGAGTTATAAACATTGATCAAATCCCCTCTCAGTCTTCTCTTCTCCTTCTCTTCACAAGTTCCCCCTCGTGTTGTCGCCTTCTGCTTGCCGCAGAGGTGAAAGCCGTGGAAGCCTTCCTGCCTTTGAAGAACTACTTAAGACGAACTGGTTCTGAAGTGCATTTAAGGGTGTTTACTTTAGACACTTTATTCCCCCCCCCCCCTTATATTTATTCCTGTTGGAATTGGCTGATGTTATTCATTAAGCTGACAATTTCTCCCCTGCCTGTTCTTAAGTGCGACTTGTGACCTCGCAATCTGTGTATTTTGTCATCAGGGTGCGTTGCCATGGAACTGAATTTGATGTCATGAATAAGGGCATTGTGAGCTCCCACGTTCCCAAGCATATTTGAGACACAGGTTTGGAAACGAAAATGACTTCACCAGTTAAATATTGTTAGCTCCTATAGCATATCAAAGGTAAGAACACTTGGGCCCTATATTCCTTTACATAGGAGAACCTAAGGTTAGGGATTTCAAAGCAGGTAGATGCAAGAATGACACTAAAACAACATTTCACAAGATTAAAGATTTTGTGAGAGCATTGAACTCTAACCCCTTTATGTTGCTGGAGACAAAAATCGTTCATATTGTTCATGGAGGCATCTCAGACCCTCTGAACTTGCATCCCAGAAAGCCAAGCAGAGCCTGGGCTGCAGCAGCAGAAGTGTGGCCAGCAGGGCCAGGGAGGGGATTCTCCTCCTCTGCTCTGCTCTGCTGAGACCCCACCTGGAGTACTGCATCCAGCTCTGGAGCCCCTGGGACAAGAGGGCTGTGGAGATGCTGGAGAGTGTCCAGAGCAGGGCCAGGAGGATGCTGAGAGGCTGCAGCAGCTCTGCTGTGAGCACAGACTGGCAGAGTTGGGGCTGTGCAGGCTGGAGCAGACGAGGCTCCCAGGTGACCTTCTTGTGGCCTTCCAGGATCTGAAGGGGGCTCCAAAAAAGCTGTGGAGGGACTTTTGAGTCTGTAAGGGAGTGACAGGAGTGGGGGGAATGGAGCAAAGGTGGAGGTGGGGAGAGTGAGGCTGGAGGTGAGGAGGAAGTTGTTGAGCAGGAGAGTGGTGAGAGGCTGGAATGGGTTGCCCAGGGAGGTGGTTGAGGCCCCATGGCTGGAGGTGTTTCAGGCCAGGCTGGCTGAGGCTGTGTGCAGCCTGCTCTAGGGTAGGATGTCCCTGGGCATGGCAGGGGGTTGGCACTGGCTGCTCCTTGTGGTCCCTTCCAACCCTGACTGATTCTATGATTCTACGGTGCCCTCTCTGAAGAGGAAGAAACGCGGCAGGCACAACAGCCCTGGGATGCTGCGGGGACTTAACTCCTTCGAGGCAGTAGTGGCCAGAGGGAGTTCCGTGCCTGAGCTGACTCGCAGGCAGACAGAGGGCAATGCAGCATTGCTGCTGTGGAAGCCGAGAGTAATATTTGGGGCGTTTTCCAGCGGAGAGCCCTACACAACGCACGGAAAAAGGAGAGGACAGTTCTGCTGTGCAGCAGAGCACCTGCACTGTCTGCCTGACACTAACAAGTTCCTCCGGAGAGCTGCTACCGACGCCAGGTTAAAAGAGCTCACTTGAATCTCTCCTCGGGCTGCTCCCCAGGGTGTTTAACTCATCGCAGCTAAAGGGCTGATAAGATTCCACAGCAGTAAGAAAGTCTGACAAGCCTGGAGCGAGGGTAAAACGCCAGGCTGCAGCAAAAGGGCATCCCAGGAGTGTGCCCAGTAAGATTCCACAGCAGTAAGAAAGTCTGACAAGCCTGGAGCGAGGGTAGAACGCCAGGCTGCAGCAAAAGGGCTACCTAAGAGTGTGCTCAGAGGCATTTCTGTGCAGTGAGAGGGTCTGACAAGCCTGGAGCGAGGGTAGAACGCCAGGCTGCAGCAAAAGGGCTACCTCGCCGTCCCTGGAGCTGTTCAAGGCAGGATTGGACGTGGCACTTGGTGCCATGGTCTAGCCTTGAGCTCTGTGGTAAAAGGTTGGACTTGATGATCTGTGAGGTCTCTTCCAACCCTGATGATACTGTGAGACTGTGAGACTGTAAAACACCAGGCTGCAGCAAAAGGGCTACTTAAGAGTGTCCTCAGGTACATCTGTGCTCAGTGAGAACATCTCACAAGCCTGGAGCGAGGGTAGAACGCCAGGCTGCAGCAAAAGGGCTACCTAAGAGTGTGCTCAGAGGCATTTCTGTGCAGTGAGAGGGTCTGACAAGCCTGGAGCGAGGGTAAAACGCCAGGCTGCAGCAAAAGGGCTACCTAAGAATGTGCTCAGAGGCATTTCTGTGCAGTGAGAGAGTCTGACAAGCCTGGAGCAAGGGTAGAACGCCAGGCTGCAGCAAAAGGGCTACCTAAGAGTGTGCTCAGGTACATCTCTGCTCAGTGAGAACATCTGACAAGCCTGGAGCGAGGGTAGAACGCCAGGCTGCAGCAAAAGGGCTACCTAAGAGTGTGCTCAGAGGCATTTCTGTTTGTTTGCCCTGCTGGGTGTCTTTTTTTTTCCAGGTGAGACTTACTCATCTGTTGCATTTTACACTCTATGTCAGTGGTGCCTTTTGCTCCTGGCACCAGGCAAATATGTCCTCATTAAGTAAAATGTATGCTAATGCCGTTCTGATTAGCCAAGCAGTCGTTGATATTCGCTCTCATTAGCTAAATTGGTTTGCTGGAAGATATCCCAGGAAGGATTTTTATTCCCCTCCCCCCTCTGGTTTAAGTGGGATATAAAATGCATGGATTTGCAGAGATGACAGATGATGATAATTATACCCTGTGTTTACTCGAGCAGTTGGGGTTTTTGTATCCTAAGGGCTCCCGAAGTACTTTGCAGCAGCATTTGCATCTGCAAGCAGAGAGGAGGCTCTTTTTCAGCCCTTCTGAGGAAGAGCCTGTGTCAGGAAGCTGGGAGCCACTCTGCTCTGGCTGCTGGTGGGACAGGCTGCACAACGGACACTTCCACTCGGATTCAGAGGCATTGGCCACTGGAAGGGGCTGCCCAGGGAGGTGATCACACTGGATCACACAGAAACACCCAGGTGGGCAAAGCCCCTCAGGATCACCAAGTCCAACCTGTAACCCTACTCTACAAGATTCACCTTAAACCATAGCCCTAAGCAGCACATCCAAACCACCCTTAAACACAGCCAGGGTTGGGGACTCCACCACCTCCCTGGGCAGCTCATTCCAGTCCCTGACCACTCTCTCTGGGAAAAACCCTTTCCTAATGTTCAATCTAAACCTCCTCAGCCTCAGCCTGAGGCCATTCCCCCTTGTTCTGTCTCCAACTACCTGTGAGAAGAGTCCAGCAGCAGCCTCTCCACAGTGTCCCTTCAGGTAGCTGTAGAAAGCAATGAGGTCCACCCTCAGCCTCCTCTTCCTCAAACTAACCTCAGCTCCCTCAGTTGCACTGCATAAGATTTATTCTCTAGGACCTTCCCTAGCTTCTTTGCCCTCCTCTGGACTCACGGGGGCACCTCCACATCTCTGTTGTATTGCAATGCCCCAAACTGAACACAACA
>WAAF01006752.1:0-12537 GCA_013400475.1 Tricholaema leucomelas
TTCCAACCTGGTTGTTTCTATTCTATTCTATGCTATAAATAGATAAGCCTGTCATTCCTGATGATGCCAGCGTGTCAGAGCATCATTTCCATCCCGAGTATTTACCATCTTACTTTATTTTTCTGGAAGTGGAAAGTGAAGCCATTTAAATTCCCATCAGTTTGAAGTCTAGCATGCTTGGATGCTCAGCCGTTCCCATCCAGACCCCAGGAAAGTCTTAAATCATTTGAGTTACAGAGCATTTTATGAAATAATTATTGAGTTCTGCATCTGCTCAGCTTGCAGGAAAGAGTGACTGAGGCAGCAGAACCCAAGCTGGCCTACAAATCGTATTTGTAATCAAGGGTGCTAGATGGGATTGTCCCCATCAGCTCACCTGATCTGCCAGGAGCTATGTGTGGCCTCTCCATCACAGCTGATCCATTCGCAGAGGTGAGAAGGACATCATCTCACCTGATCTGCCGACCTGATCTGCCAGGAGTGATTTGCCATTGGAATGGGCTGCCCAGGGAGGTGGTGGAGTCATCATCCCTGGAGGTGTTCAAGAAAAGCCTGGATGAGGCACTTAGTGCCATGGTCTAGTTGACTGGCCCTGGCTGGGTGCTAGGTTGGACTGGATGGTCTTGGAGGTCTCTTCCAACCTGATTGATTCTATGATTCTATGATCTATGTGTGTCCTCTGCATCACAGCTGATCCATCCCTAGAGGTGGATCATAGAATCAGCCAGTTTGGAAGAGAACAGAGAACTCCAAGCTCATACAGTCCAACCTAGCACCCAGCCCTGTCCTGTCAACCAGACAATGGCACTAAGTGCCTCATCCAGGCTTTGCTTCAACACCTCCAGGGACGGTGACTCCACCACCTCCCTGGGCAGCCCATTCCAATGAGCTGGACATCAGCTCACCCGATGAGAAGGACATCAGCTCACCTGATCTGTCAGAAGCTACGTGTGGCCTCTCCATCACAGCTGACACATCCTCAGAAGTGAGAAGGACATCAACTCACCTGATCTGCCAACCTGATCTGCCAGGAGCTATGTGTGGCCTCTCCATCACCGCAGATCCATCCCCAGAGGTGAGAAGGACAATATCTGACTGTTTAAAAACTGAGGTGAAAAGCACTGTCTAAGTCTATATTTGTTTCTCTCTGAGAACAGAGTTCTTCAGAATGCCATTTTAAAGCATGAGTCATGTAACAAGCCCTGAAGCAGCATCAGGCAGTTGTGCTCTCACCACGCGAACACCACACACAGCCTCTGGTCCCTGCACTCAGCTGTGTGATGTCTGCGGTGGAGAGGTGATGTGGGGCAAGTCCTATGCACTGCCTCTGGTCAGAGCCTCTAGAGCCAGGACTAAAGCCTGAACATTAGCAGGCTTTTTTCTCAGGCTTGTAAACCACTCTTCCATGTGTGGGCACCTGGATGTGTGTGGGCATACGGTGGTAATAATTGCTAGGTTAAATTACTGTGGTGATGAAATAGATCTGTTTGCAGCACAACAACTTGGACCAGTGATTCCTCATCCCCTGATGAGGCAACAGGGCTTTCTGCCACCTTCCCTCAGCCTTCCCCTCCATCTGACATTCCCATTTCACTTTGCCACCTCTATGGCAAAGTTAACTGGAGGCAGCCATCGTGCCTGAGAGATGCCATAAAAGCGTCCAGGTGGTTATTGCCCTGTTACAGCAAATTTCTGCCATAAAACACTTTATGTGGTGCATGTTTTACTGGGGTGGGGGTGGGGGGGTGGGGAGAGGGCAGTCCAGACAAACCAAGGACCTCTGTAAATCCCAGCAATCCAGCCACAAGCTCCTGGTGAGCCCCTTCAGGAGAGAACAGGGTCTCTGCTGTGGGGACAGGATGAGAGAGTTCAGTCTGGAGAGGAGAAGGCTCCAAGGAGACCTTATTGTGGCCTTCCAATATCTGAAGAGAGCTACAAAAAGATGGGGAGGGACTTCTTAGGGTGTTAGGGAGTGGCAGGACTGAGGGAAATGGATCCAAGCTAGAGGAGAGGAGATTGAGATTGGACATTAGGAAGAAGCTTTTCATGAGGGTGGTGAGAGACTGGCACAGGTTGCCCAGGGAGATGGTGGAAGCTTCATCCCTGGAGGTCTTTAAGATGTGGCTTTGGGCAAGCTGCTCTAGTGTGAGGTGTCCCTGCCCATGGCAAGAGGGTTGGAGCTGGATGATCCTTGAGGTCCCTTCCAGCCCTGACAGTTCTGTGACTCTGTGATTCCTGGAGCAAATGTAGCTAATGAGGTTTCATTTCCAAGCAAGGATGTCCTGACTGGCTGGATTATAGCTGAGGCAGCGTAACCAATGGCTTCCTACCCAGTGAAGAGTAAATGTCGTCATGATTGGGTGTCATTTCCCAAAACCTGACAGTCCAAAACTTCTCCTGAAGTCAAGAGCAGAGCCTGAAGTGTTGCTCAGCCAGGGCTGGTGCCAGCTTTTGGAGCCAAGCTGAGCAACTGGATGTTTTAACAGTAACTGCAGATAATAAGGCAATGTTCCCAAAATATCTGAGACAGGAATCTTTCCCCCTGTAACCACTTTGTGGCCAAATACTTATGAAAAATGGAAAAATAATAATGACCCTCTGAATATGGGAGGATGTATATTCCTCAAGGACAGACAGGAATTGTTTCGTGGTGCCCGGGTGAAGGGAGGAGGTGCAAAAAAAGAAGGGTTTAAGAAGAGTTTTCCTGCCAGGCAGAGCTATTAGGCATTGGAATTATTTCCTCAATGAAAGCAGAAAGAGGCAATTCCTTCAGACATTTAATAATAGATTGGGCAAAGAATTAGGCAATATAAAGAAGAAGCCTGTACTGGCAGGTAGCTGAGCTGATCAGAACTAGGAGGGCTTAAACTTTAATTATTTGGGGCTTTTTATTTTCTTCTGAAGGATTATTTCAAGTCAGCTGTAATAGATATTGCATTGATTTGCAGTCTTTTTCATTGCAGTCCAATACCCAGGAGTAAGGCAGAGCAGCTTAGTATTCTATAAAGAAAAACAACAAACCAAACCAACAAAACCAACAACAGGCAATAACTGCTGAGAAGCCTGGGAGGAGGCAGTGCCAGCGAGGAGAGATTCGATGGGCACACATTAAATACACAAGCAGGCCACAAAAGCCAATGTGGAAGAGAAGAGGCAGAAGGAGCCAAGGTTTGATCTGGAAAATAAAAAGGGAAAAGCAAGGATGAAGAAGCAGGCGATTGGATGAGATGGGATGGGATGGGAGGGGAAAAGGGGAGTGGGGGGGGGGCCTGGAGAGGACTCTGTCTTGGCAACAGTGGTGGAAAATAAAAGTACAGAATAGAAAAGTGCTTTAAGAACAGTCCGTGATCAAATACCAGACTGGCTAATTTGTATTGCAGGGGCAGAGGAGAGGATGGGAGCTGCAGTCTGTGCCTCGCTACCTTGCAACACATTTTGTGTTCCTGGACAAACAGCAAGTCCTAAATCATAGGCATCCGGCTCAGACTTGAGCTGGGGTGTAAAGGCTGAGCAGCATCAGACTGAGTGGCTAAATTTGGGGAAAGGCAGACACTTCAGAGCGCTGTGGTGTCTGCATTGCCCAGAGGATGACTAAGCCAGGTACTTTTTTTTCCCCTCACTGTTCATCCTGAGCAGTATGGTGGCTGCCAGGTTTTAGTCTTTCATCCTTTCTCCCTCTTCTGCCTATTTTTTAAGAATACATAAGCAGGCTGTAATTGTTCCACATGGGATTATTAACCTCTTCTGTACATTGCTGGGCGTGGTACTGGCATGTCCAGGTCAGGAGGGGACAAGGACTGGGGAATCCCATCAACTCCTTGAGTGACTGACAACTGCTGCCAAGCGCATGTGGAACCAGCAGAATCCAACCTCCCTGCTTTCCCAGCCTAGGACATGCAACCTCACCTGTGTCTAGGTGGGGAAAAGAAGCATAGAATCAACCAGGCTGGAAGAGACCTCCAAGATCAGCCAGTCCAACCTAGCAGCCAGCCCTAGACCATGGCACTAAGTGCCTCATCCAGTCTATTCTTCAACACCTCCAGGGACTGTGATTCCACCACCTCCCTGGGCAGCCCATTCCAATGCCAATCACTCTCTCTGACAACAACTTCCTCCTAACATCCAGCCTAGACCTCCCCCAGAACAACTTGAGGCTGTGTCTTTCTTCTGTTGCTGCTTGCCTGGCAGAAGAGACCAACACCACCTGGCTACAGCCTCCTTTCAGGTAGTTGCAGACAGCAATGAGGTCTGCCCTGAGCCTCCTCTTCTGCAGGCTGCATACCCCCGGCTCCCTCAGCCTCTCCTCACAGGGCTGTGCTCCAGGCCTCTCACCATCCTTGGTGCCCTTCTCTGGACATGTTCCAGTATCTCAACATCTCTCTTGAACTAAGGAGCCCAGAACTGGACACAATACTCAAGGTGTGGCCTTGTGTTTCAGGCCTTTCACAAACAAAAGTTTATTCCCAAAGCAAAGCTGAAGAGAAAGAAGGAGACAGAAAATCCTCAAGTGATGTCCTCACCCATAAATTCCTTCAGAGCTGAGTAAATGCAGATGAGGTTTACTGCCTTTTTAACGACATAATGGCATTGCAGATTATCTCTAGGTCCAGTGCAGCAATCCATACACATGACAAACAGTAATTACTCCCAGTTGTAAGTTCATGAAGGCCATAAGAGCTTATCAGTCTATGGAAAGGTTGGCCTATTTGTCACACAGATGTCAGAGCCAGTTTTTTGTGTACTTGTTGAGTGTAACAGGTAAGGGAGGCACAATCTCACACGTTTGTTCTGCTTTAACAGCGTTAACTCCACAAGCATCATTGCTTGCTGGTGCTGTTATCATTAAACCTGAGCAGTGGGGGCAGAATCTGGCCCTGCACTTCAGCTGTTATTCTGTTGCTTGCACACAGACATCCTCAGTATGAAGTTATGCCTGCTTTTAAGATGCCCAGTTCAGGTTGAACCTGGAGAGGGCTGGTGAGGGGCCTGGAACACAAGCTGTATGACGAGAGGCTGAGGGAGCTGGGGTTGTTTAGCCTGGAGAAGAGGAGGCTCAGGGGAGACCTCATTGCTGTCTACAACTACATCAAGGGAGGCTGTAGCCAGGTGGGGGTTGGTCTCTTCTGCCAGGCAACCAGTAACAGGACAAGGGGACACAGTCACAAGTTGTGCCAAGAAAGTACAGGCTGGATGTTAGGAGGAAGTTCTTCACAGAGAGAGTAATTTGCCATTGGAATGGGCTGCCCAGGGAGGTGGTGGAGTCACCATCCCTGGGGGTGTTCAGGAAAAGCCTGGATGAGGCACTTAGTGCCATGGTCTGGTTGACTGGCTAGGGCTGGGTGCTAGGTTAGACTGGATGATCTTGGATGTCTCTTCTAACCTGATTGATTCTATTCTAGTCTAGTCTAGTCTAGTCTAGTCTATTCTAAGGTTATTCACTACATATTATGTTTGCACAGTGACCAGAGCAATTAAGTTTTACCACAGCTGGAGCTTGAAGTTCTCCCTGAGCTACATCTACCCCAGGAAGCCTCCATCCCACTACTCAGGTGACAGCTCTGAGCAATCACAGAATCACAGAATATCAGGAGCTGGAAGTGACCTTGAAAGCTCATCTAGCCCAACCCCTCTGCCAAAGCAGGATCACCTAGACCAGATCACACAGGAACACATTCAGGCAAGCCTTGAATATCTCCAGAGAAAGAGACTCCACAACCCCCCTGGGCAGCCTGTTCCAGTGCTCTCTCACCTTCACAGGGAAAAAAATTCTTCCTCATGTTTACATGAGACTTCCTATGCCTCAATGTGGTGCTCAATGTGCTTCACCCATCCCAGGGTGGCATCAGGGCTGATGTGGGTAGGCAAGCAGTTATCTTGTAGAGTCATAGAACTATTGAGGTTGGAAAGGACATCTAAGACCCTCAAGTCTACCCATTAACCCAAGACACCATGCCCACTACACCACGTGTCAGAGTAAATCTCATGTCTTTGAGAGAAGAGATATCAAATGTGGAAGAGAGAGGAATATTAGGCCAGCTAATGCTTCTTCTGAAGGTATCTGCACAGATTGCAGCACAATTACACTAAGGGAAAGAAGACCACAAAGGAAAAGGAAGCAAAATATCTGAATTTGCTTCATTGTACTAGGAATAAAAAAATGATTTATGTATCATAGAATGGTTTAGGTTGGAAGGGACCTCAAAGATCATCCAGTTCGAACCCTACCCCCCACCATAAGCATGGACACTTCCCACTAGAACAGGTCACTCAAGGCTTCATCCAACCTGGCCTTGAACACCTGCAGGGACGTTGTGGAGCACAGAATCAAAGAATGTGATCAGAGATCAGAGATCACATTCTGTGATTCTGTGATCCTCAACCTCCCTGGGCAGCCTGTGCCACCATTTCACCACCCTCACTGTAAAGAACTTCTTCCTAACATCTATTTTCAATCTCCCCTCTGCCAGTGTAAATCCATTCCTCCTCATCCTGTCATTACAAGACCTTGTCAATAGTCCCTCCCCAGCCCTCCTGTAGCCCACTTCAGATACTGAAAGATCACTCCATAGTCTCCTTGAAGCCTTCTAAGCTGAAGAGTGCCAATTCTTGTACCCTGTCCTCATAGGAGAGGTGCTCCAGCCCTCTGATCATGTAAAAATCACTTGATTTCATGCTGTACTGCACAGCTCCTCTTGGTACCTTATTAGAAGCTGCTACCACCACTGGATTTAAGTTCCAGCTATAGTAACACCCATCAGCAAGCTGACCTAGAAACTTCATGTATGAACATCAGTGGTCTGAGTAGAAACCTTGCCTCAGATGCCATAAAAGAACAACAACAACAAAAACAAGTACAATGGGGTTTGGATCTAGACAATGATTGGGAACCGTATTGGCAGCCAGAGTGGAGTCAGAGTATTTGATCTTCACAGCTTGACGTCAAGAATGGCTTTTAAATCTCCTGGCTGGTAAATCTATCTGGCTCATGTGTTGTTTAACATTGGAGGCACTTACAGATACTGTGGTTACAAAGTTGATCAAAGGTGGAAGGCTTTCTTTGTAGGGAATACATGCACCTTACTGGGGAGGTTTGACATGTAGAGAGGGCTCAAGCAGGGCAAGGGAGGTGATTCTCCCCCTTTACTCTGCTCTCCTCAGACCCCACCTGGAGTACTGTGTGCAGTTCTGGAGCCCCCAACACAAGAAGGACATGGAACTGCTGGAGCGGGTCCAGAGGAGAGCCACGAAGATGCTGAGAGGGCTGCAGCAGCTCTGCTCTGAGAACAGGCTGAGAGAGTTGGGGCTCTGCAGCCTGGAGAAGAGAAGGCTTTGAGGAGACCTTAGAGTGGCTTTCCAGTATCTGAAGGGAGCCTACAGGAAGGCTGGGGAGGGACTATTGACAAGGTCTGGTAATGTCAGGACGAGGGGGAATGGGTTTAAACTGGCAGAGGGGAGATTTAGACTGGATGTTAGGAGGAAGTTGTTTACAGTGAGGGTGGTAAGACACTGGCACAGGTTGCCCAGGGAGGTTGTGGATGCTTCCTCCCTGGAGGTGTTTAAGGCCAGGCTGGATGAGGCCTTGAGCAGCCTGCTCTAGTGGGAGGTGTCCCTGCCTATGGCAGGGGGTTGGAGCTGGATGATCCTTGAGGTCCCTTCCAACCTAAACCATTTTATGATTCTATGATTCTATGATTTCCCATGTGTGAAGTAGAGAATCCAAACCAAAAAGTTCTTCAGATGCATGCTGCTGTGTCTGGTGTGGCTGTGAGTGCCTGTAGATGATTTCAGCAGCACCCTGGTCTTTGGTGAGACAGAACTTGCTCCAGAAAGCTAGGAAACTTTTACATTGTAAAGCAAAGCAGAGAGAGTTGAGATGTGAATGTGAAAAATTGTGGTGATCCTTTCAGTTCTCAATAGGAAAGAAGACAAAAAAGCGGGGGGGGGGGGGGGGGGGGGGGGGGGGGGGGGGTGGGGGGGGGGGGGGGGGAAGAGAGAAGGACTGGAAAGGTCAGGGAAAAGAAAGGAGAAGAACAGAAAAGGGAAATAAAACAGAGGTGTTTTGGACATCTTAGCTGAAGAGTGTGCTCCAGATTTCCCATTAGAAAGACTGGGGGAGGAGAAAGAGTCCTGCTCACAGGAGGTGTCTTTGAAGTGAAAATGTGAAGGTAAATGGTTCCATGTAACTAAATCAAATCTTGTGTTCCAGTGGGACACAATATAAGAGCCTCTCTCTCTGATTGCTTTTCTACCTTCATCTAGCTGATGCTTCACCAGAGTAGAGGGACCAATGGTTTAAAGTGCTTCTCTCACAGCAGGATGAGGCAGAAATTGAAAACTGCTGCTGTAATCAAGTTGTGTTGCAGTCTCAAGTTGTGCCAGGGGAGGTGTGGGCTGGATCTTAGGAGGAAGTTCTTCCCAGAGAGAGTGATTGGCATTGGAAGGGGCTGCCCAGGCAGGTGGTGGAGTCGCTGTCCTTGGATGTGTTCAGGAAAAGCCTGGATGGGGCACTTAGTGCCATGGTCTAGTTTTCCCTGAGAACCTGGCATTTCAGTGGATTCAGAGCCTGGTAGAGTCTTTCACAGAATCACAGAGTGGTGGGGGGTTGGAAGGGACCTCTGAGGGTCATCAAGCCAAACCACCTTCCAAAGCAGCATCATGTCAGCTGCCCAGGGAGGTGCTGGAGTCACTGTCCCTGGAGGTGTTGCAGAAAAGCCTGGACGAGGCACTTAGTGCCATGGTCTGGTTGACTGGATAGGACTGGGTGCTAGGTTGGACTGGATGAGCTTGGAGCTCTCTTCCAACCTGCTTGATTCTATGATTCTAATTAAGGAGGACTGCAGGGGGTTAAAAAGAATGAGAGGAAGGGGAAAGGACTGATTGTTAGCCTGAAAGCTACTTGTGCAAAAGGGAGC
Source organism: Tricholaema leucomelas (assembly GCA_013400475.1). Lineage (NCBI taxonomy): Eukaryota > Metazoa > Chordata > Aves > Piciformes > Lybiidae > Tricholaema lacrymosa > Tricholaema leucomelas. The sequence continues at coordinate 8,913 of WAAF01006752.1, forward strand.
AGCATCTGCAGTGTGCATAGAATCATAGAATCAGCCAGGTTGGAAGAGACCTCCAAGCTCAGCCAGTCCAACCTAGCACCCAGCCCTATCCAGTCAACCAGATCATGGCACTAAGTGCCTCATTCAGTCTTTTCTTGAAGACCTTCAAGCAAGGAGGAGAACAGCACCCCTCATTCCTTCTGTTTCCATCTGCCCCTGTGCAGCCCTTCACTCATGACATGTGAGATGCCTTCAGGCATGTCTGGCAACGTGCTGTGAGGAGTAGAGATGATGTAATCAAAAATCGCACATATTCCTGCTGGAGCCGAGCTCTTCTGTTTGCTACCTCTCTGGACACGTGTGTCTGATCCTCAAGTATCTCTTAGAAGACACTCTAGTAAGAACCAGAAGGAAAATACTACTTTTCCCCTCCAGATTTTTCAGATTTTTCCAATCCCTTTCATTTTTCAAGGGGAAAAGAGAGGTCTGATGGTAGGGTGTGAGGGAGGCTGCTTTGTGTGGGCTCAGCTCTCTGCTGACGCTGCTGTTCTAATCATATCTGAGATAAAGATTATCTTTCCACTCAGCTTAAAAATACTCAAAAGCCTTTTCCTGGAAACAGTTTGTTTGGAAGCTAAGCAGTGCAATTTGTGCGTGGCTGCCATTGCTCTGCCTGCTGTGGAGAGAAGCTCTTAATAAGCCACTCTCAGGATGTTTGTGCCAGAGCTGGGCAGGTGCAGGGCAAGATCTTGTACTGCCCCTGCTCAAGAATGCCCTGCAGGGTGAGTTCAACCATCTGTGAACCCCAGGGAATGGACGCAAAAGGACATATCAGGAAACTCCCAACAGTGGGAAAAGTATCACCAGCTGGCACTCACACTTGGGTTAGACAGTGGAATCTCTCTTCTCTGAGGAAAGGCTGAGAGACCTGGGGCTGCTGAGCTTGGAGAATCATAGAATCACAGACCCATAGAATCAACCAGGTTGGAAGAGCCCTCCAAGATCAGCCAGTCCAACCTAGCACCCAGCCCTAGCCAATCAGCCAGACCATGGCACTAAGTGCCTCGTCCAGGCTTGCTTTGAACACTCCCGAGATGGCGACTCCATCACCTCCCTGGGCAGCCCATTCCAATGCCAATCACTCTCTCTGCCAACAACTTCCTCCTAACATCCAGCCTAGACCTCCCCTGGCACAACTTGAGGCTGTGTCCCCTTGTTCTGTTGCTGGTTGTCTAGGAGAAGAGCCCAACTCCACCTGGCTACAGCCTCCCTTCAGGTAGTATGCAAGAGCTCTGCTGCTGAGGTGCTGCTTATTACTCACTCAGCTGATGTGGTGATATTCTGGTTCCCTTATGGCGTAGCCTCTGTTATTGTTATGTCCAAAGTATTCACAAGTTGTGAGGCAATGCCCCAAACTCCAGGGATTGACTTAAAAACTTTGTCATTTTTAGTTAAAAAGCTTAGCACTTAGTGCCATGGTCTGGTTGCTTGGCCAGGGCTGGGTGCTAGGTTGGACTGGATGATCTTGGAGGTCTCTTCCAACCTGCTTGATTCTATGATTCTATGATTCCAAGAGCTTTTGACGAGCAAATTTACGCACAGTTGTGAACACCAAACCTGTTTGGGACTCTGACAACTTACAGACAACTGTTGAGCAAAAAAAAAAAAATCAGAACCTAAAAATCATCATCATAATAATAAAAAAAGTTCCCAAAGTTCCAAATCCCAGCAAAGGATATGTAGAAAATTCTCTTTTGTGTTATTATTGGCCTGGGCCAGACGTCCAGACACACCAAGTTACTCAGGCTTGCTGTCAGCTATGCCATAAATGTATATGGAATTTCAGTGCTATCTCAGAGGGGCAATATTGGCTTAAGGTGTTTCCATTTCAGAACCTTAGCCCATGGCAGATTGGGTTGGGTTTGGTTTTTTTTTTGGGGTTGCCTTTTTTTTTTTCCTCTTTCACCCCAGTTTTGCCTAGTGTTGAGCTTTCTGAATTGCTTTAGCTTCACAAAACTTTATTGGCCACATATCCCTCTTCCAGACCTCTCCAGCTCCACTTAACTGCAATCCAGCACCCCGCTGGTCAGACTTAACACCAGTCTGCTGTCAGTGGATGCTACTGTGCTATATATAAACCCTTTGCTGCACTACAGGTATTTATGGCACTGGCTAGGGTTAGGAAGAAAGGAAAAGGAAACAAAGCCATAAAAAAGAAGAGAGAAAAAAAAAAAGGTAAGAAAAAAGTTCCCTCCATTTTTATTAGTCAAATTCACAGCCAACCAGATGGCCACAAACTGGAAGCTGCCAGCTCAGACAACTGGAACAACATCACTTGCTGAATCCTGCAAAAGCCATTATATAGTGGAGATATGTGGACACATATATATATATATATATAAAACTATATATGTATATATTATCTGTACTATGTAATTATATATAGATGTAATCATACATATCTGTAATTATATATATATTATATCTATATTTATATANAGCCAGCAGTGTGCACTTCCAGCTCAGAAAGCAAAGCAGAGCCTGGGCTGCAGCAGGAGAAGTGTGGCCAGCAGGGCCAGGGAGGTGATTCTCCCCCTCTACTCTGCTGAGACCCCACCTGGAGTACCGCATCCAGTTCTGGAGCCCCCATTACAAGAGGGATGTGGAGATGCTGGAGTGTGTCCAGAGAAGGGCCAGGAGGATGCTCAGAGGGCTGCAGCAGCTCTGCTGTGAGCACAGACTGAAAGAGTTGGGGCAGTTGAGTCTGGAGAAGAGGAGGCTCCCAGGTGACCTTCTTGTGGCCTTCCAGGATGTGAAGGGGGCTACAAAAAAGCTGGAGAGGGACTTTTGAGGCTGTCAGAGAGTGCCAGGACCGGGGGGAATGGAGCAAAGCTGGAGGTAGGGAGAGTCAGAGTGGAGGTGAGGAGGAGATTGTTCACCATGAGAGTGGTGAGAGTCTGGAATGGGTTGCCCAGGGAGGTGGTTGAGGCCCCAAAGCTGGAGTTGTTTAAGGCCAGGCTGGATGAGGCTGTGGGCAGCCTGCTCTAGGGTAGGGTGTCCCTGGCCATGGCATGGGGATTGGAACTGCCTGATCCTTGTGGTGCCTTCCAACCCTGACTGATTCTCTGGTTCTCTGATTCCAGGTGCTGCTGTCCTGTGGCTACCTCTCTTTGCTAAACTTCTACTCAGAAAAACTGGGGGGGGAAGATGCTGAAAAAAATCATTTTGAGTGGAACAGGAAGTACAGGCAGCTGTGCCTGGAGGTGCTAATGGAGGGCAAAGAGTCCCTTAAGTCCCCTGATAAACATGCTGTATATTTTGGAGATTATTCCACAAAACGTTTTGCTCTGAATATGGATTTGTTTGTTGATTTTTTTTTTCCTCCTATGGACAGTACCTTGGGGAAAAAAATGGAAAAACGTTTTAATTTAGCTTTATAGTGGCAAAGGATTTGGCCACCCACAGAAGAGATGTTGTGCAGTGCAGGTGTTTTTAGCAGAGCAGTTGGCATCACAGATCACAGCAAGCTGCACATCTCCTGAGGGTACCTGTCTCAGAAGGGTTGGAAAGGACCTTTAAAGTCCACTTTGCCCAACCCTCCTGCAGTGAGTGGGGGCATCTGAGAATCATAGAATCATAGAATCAA
>WAAF01006754.1:3086-44921 GCA_013400475.1 Tricholaema leucomelas
CTAAATAATTGGTGTTGCTTCTTTATTGGTGTAGGAGTAACAATCCCAGGCATTAACCTTTACTAAATAATTGGTGTTGCTTCTTTATTGGTGTAGGAGTAACAATCCCAGGCATTAACCTTTACTAACAGATCTTAACAATGCTGTTGATTTTCTCCCTTCACTGGTCTAAAATTGACATTCTGGGTAATCTGTATTTGCACTATGTCTTTGCCATACTTATGGTAGAATGCATGCTTTGTTTTGGGTTTTCAGCTGGTGGAAACTGCCTTTCTCTGTCTGGTCTGACATGGAATAAAGCAAAGTAAACTTTACAAGAAAAAAAACACACCACTTTCTGGAAAAATACTTAAAACAAAATGCTTAAGCATTTGGGGAATGAGTATGAGGCCTTGAGCAACTTGCTCTAGTGGGAGGTGTCCCTGCCTATGGTGGGGAGGTTGGAGCTGGATGATCCTTGAGGTCCCTTCCAACCTAGACCATTCTATGATTCTATGACTTTGACAATTTCCATCAGCTAAGGAACTGCATTTTTCTTTATCTTGTTGTTTTCTATTTGGAATTTCTTCCATGTTATTAATGTTGAAGTGAGATGGCAACAAGCTGATCACTTTGATAAAAGGATATAATGATTATATGCATTTATTCAGGTTGAAGCTGGTAGGCTGTACAACAAGCTGTCTGTCCGTCCAAGCAGCTTAGAAGCTATTCCTGCTGTTATTGAAAAGGTATGAAAAGATATTAAATCAGCAACAGAATGTTAAATGCTTATCTTCTCCTCTGTAGATTCTGAGGCATTCTTTTGTTGTTCTTAGTTGTTGTAAATAGTTTGATTCTGCAGATGTCCCTGGAGGTGTTGAAAAAAAGCCTGAATGAGGCACTTAGTGCCATGGTCTAGTTGAATGTCCAGGGCTGGGTGCTAGGTTGGACTGGATGATCTTGGAGGTCTCTTCCAACCTGGTTGATTCTGTGATTCTTTGTTAGGTGATGGTTGATCAGTAAATTTACAACTAGAGAGGTTTTTCCTATGCACAATGCTATGGAACAAGTTAGAAATAGATTCTGGTCCAATATGGACTATTATGAGGGTAGTGGAATGCTGGAACATGTTGTCCAGTGTGGTGGTTGAGGCTCCATCCCTGGAGATATTCAAAGAAAGGCTTGAGAGGGCTCTGGGCAACCTAATCTAGTTGAGGAACCTGTGGCAGAGGGTTGGAACTAGATGGTCCTTGTGGTCCCTTCCAACCCTGACTGATGATATGATTCTAGGGATGCCTTTGCTTACTGCAGAGGGGGTTGGACTTAGATGACTTTGGAGGTTCCTTCCAACCCAGACCATTCTATGATTCTGTGATGCTTACTGATTCCTGCAGCATTTTTCATTTGCCTCAGTCAGAGCTGAAATAATTTTCTGAAAGAAATGATTTTAGGGAGAAGTGCAATAAGTAGAAATGTAATACTGCAAACTTCAGCTCTTCTAAAAGCCAGTTGTGAGGAAGATTTGGAGGTGGCAGGGTGGAGGTGGTTATGTTTCAATTTTGACTTTGTTTATTGGTTTGGTTGGAGTTTTTTTGAGAGAGGAACATCCTTATCTCAATGCTTCAGAAAGGGTTCCAAAAGTTTATTGCTATAGCAACACTTCACTCGTGTCAGCCTGAATTCTGCACACTGTGATGCTGTTTCTGGAAGTGCAAATTCAGCAAAGCATCTACCTGTAATAGAAGAACTGGAATTAAAAGTGGGAGAAAGTGGAGGCATTTGTTGTCTTGGGTTTTCCTGACTGCACTACTTTTAAATGAGAACTTCCATGCTGAATTCTGTTTATAGTTCCAAATACAGCAGCTGATAATGCAGTTGTCTTATTGGAAATTGAGCAAAAAATGTGTGGTCTAATACTGTGCATCTACTGAAAGGCTTCAGAAGCCATATAGAGGAAAATATAAATGGCTGTCAAGATGTGAATTTGTGGCTGTGATTCAGTCCATGGGAGGTTTCCCTGTGGTAGTTCAGCAATGTGAAACAGGAGGAATTTTCTCTGCCTGTAGAAGGGTTTTATACCAAGGTTTTAAAACATCATAGGATCAGTCAGGGTTGGAAGGGACCACAAGAATCATTTAGTTCCAACCCCCCTGCCATGGGCAGGGACACCCTACCCTAGATCAGCCTGGCCACAGCCTGGCCTTAAACACCTGCAGGGATGGGGCCTCAACCACCTCCCTGGGCAACCCATTCCAGGCTCTCATCACTCTCATGCTGAACAACTTCCTCCTCACGTCCACTCTGAATCTCCCCACCTCCAGCTGTGTTCCATTCCCCCTAGTCCTGTCACTCCCTGAGAGCCTGAAAAATCCCTCCCCAGCTTTTTTGTAGGCCCCTTCAGATGCTGGAAGACCACAAGAAGGTCACCTGGGAGCCTCCTCTTCTCCAGACTGAACAGCCCTAACTCTTTCAGTCTGTCCTCACAGCAGAGCTGCAGAGCTACTGCAGTCCTCTGAGCATCCTCATGGCCCTTCTCTGGACATGCTCCAGCATCTCCACATCCCTCTTGTAACGGGGGCTCCAGAACTGGATGCAGTATTGCAGGTGGGGTCTCGGCAGAGCGGAGTAGAGGGGGAGAATCACCTCCCTTGCCCTGCTGGCCACACTTCTCCTGATGCAGTCCAGGATTTGGTTGGCCCTCGGGGCTGCAAGTGCGCACTGCTGGCTCATGTCAAGCTTCTTGTCCACCAGCACCTGCAAGTCCCTCTCCTCAGGGCTGCTCTCCAGCCACTCACTGCCCAGCCTGGATTTGTGCTTGGCATTGTCTCGATCCAGCACCCTCGATTCTTAAAAATCCTTTCCAGAAGCGGTTAAATCTGTGATTGTCTCTTTCCTAGGCAGTAAGAACCAGCATATATGGCCGTCCAGGTTCCTGCTATATTGACATACCTGGGGATTTTGTGAATCTTCAGGTGAATAAGAGCTCTGTCAAGTGCGTAATTGTTATATTCATTACTTTTTCAAATCGCTGCAAAACAAATTTTATTTGAGTTACTTTTGTATTTTCTTAAAACAATGAATAGATAAACAGAAACAAGAGATAAAAGAATTTGCCACAAGGCTGAAATGCTAGTTAAAAACTAGCTTGCATTTGTCACCTTCAGCTGGACAGGTTTGTGATGAAATGCCCAAAAGAAGGAATGAATGAACGTGGTGGTAATACAATGACACCACTTTGTAAAGCCCTGGAACAACACTACATACAAGAAACATACAAGAACGTCTTCAAAGCCTGTGTTAATAAAATATGTCATATTCTAATGAATGCTGTGCTTAAAATGGTGTGTAGCAACCATGATTGTATACTGTAAAATAGGTGTTGGCTTTCACACTTTTCCTGGTTTGAATTTTTAAGAGCTTCTTTTGCTTTGCTTGATTTCCAGGTATGCAGAATGCTGCCTGCCACCTCCCATCAGCACAGCTGAATGCTCTGCTGTATCCAAAGCAGCATCTATCCTTGCTCATGCCAAGCGGCCTCTCCTCATCATTGGTAAAGGTAGAGTGCTTTGATGTAGTTTTGAACTGTACAAGTTTGGAACAGGAAGAATGACCAAAGTGATTTAGCTTCCCCATGAGTGTTAGCCATCTCCTTTACTCTGTTAAAACAAACAAACAAAACCCTGTGCTAGTTTGAAGCTAGCTAGAATGTTTTGGTGAGAAGAATTAGATCATAGGCTGAGAAATGAAAACAATGGTGAGGTCTGCTTCGCTCACAGTCTTGCTGAGATGTGTAAAGAAGAAAGGCAAAACAAAGATTAGGTCACTTGCTTGCTCTCTTCGCTGGGAGCTTTGCCTGCTGGAGAGNCAAACAAAAGCCAGATACAGACTTCTCTCAAACTCCATGTTCAAATCGACCCTGTTGTGTCACTGTTGGTTTGGGTTTTTTTTTCTTTTAGTTGAAGAGATAATTAATAAAATACAAGGTTAAGTAAGAAGAAAATCTAAGCATTGTCTTCAGCCTAGAACCAGTACCAGAGGATCACTTCCAGAATTCCAAACAAAATCATTTAGAATACAGAAGTGGTATTCCCTGTCTGATACTCTGCCATATATAGCAAGAATCAGAATAACCAAAGGTTATTTTCCCACTTGGACTTACCACAAGTGGCAGCTGTGTGGAGACATGAGGCAAAACAGAGTGCTACTGTTGATGCTGTTGTACAGACTTTCCATTATACTCTGATGGTATATTAAATTCCTGAAATGGAGGTTGTGATAGTTTGAGGCTAGGTGCCTTTAAGAACCACAAAGTTGAGGGCCTCCAGAGGCTAGAGAGGTCCAAGAGGTGGACTGGAAAGTGTATTTCATTCCCATAAATCCTGCATCCCTATAAACTAGCTGCAGAGTCAGTTTTCTTGCCTTTTCCCTCTCTCTCACCTCCTGGGAGGACGCACAGGCTGTTACCTTTCAGGGGAGTGAGGCCTTGGCAATGCTGCCAATTGGGGCCTGGAGCTGCCAAGCTGAATTTTAGCTGTGTCATGTTGGTTTGGCATCAGGGTTAGGGAGGCACAGTGGAAGGGGTACATGAAGACCTGAGTTTGATGTCCTGGTTTAAAGGGAGGTTTGTGTGAAGCTTTGGCCTAAGGAGGTTCTTGGAGAACTGTGGCCAAGTTGGACTATGGATTTCTTTGTATTTTACATGCTTTGTACTGTTGCATGCAGGTATGAATAGCATTTCCATTTGAAGTTTGCAATTCTATCCAAGCCTTTGTGATAGCATTTTTCTTTTATCCCTTTTTGGAAGAGGTAAAAGTGCATCTGTCTTGCTCTAAACTTAGGTGCCCCTAAAGATGGAGAATAATTGTTCTCTTTGCTGGTTTGTTTATTTTTGTCCTTCCTTGCAGAATCTTAAGTCACCACAGTGAAGATACAGGCCTGTTAGGAATAGAACTGAACTAACCAACTTGGTTCACCCAGACTGTTTTCCGCAGATGGGGGAATAATCTGTAGTTTGGAGAGGAGTTCTGTGTTAATCAGGGGGTGAAATGATTGAGGTGAGATAGAATCATAGAATCAACCAGGTTGGAAGAGACCTCCAAGGTCATCCAGTCCAACCTAGCACCCAGCCCTAGCCAGTCAACTAGACCATGGCACTAAGTGCCTCATCCAGGCTTTTCTTGAACACCTCTCGTCCTTCTGGCCACACTGTTTCTGATCCAGGCCAGGATGCCATTGGCTCTCCTGGTCATCTGGACACACTGCTGGCTCATGTTCAGCTACTATCTACCAATTACTCTATCTTTTTTCTTTCAGGTGCTGCTTATTCACATGCTGAAAACAGCATCAGAAAGTTGGTGGATCTTTGTGGACTGCCTTTTTTGCCTACACCAATGGCTAAAGGAGTAGTTCCTGATAACCATCCAAATTGTGTAGCTGCAGCAAGATCAACGTAAATATAAACCAAAGCTTCTAATCTTAGCATCTGAGCAGCAACTAAGAATTATGGTGGTCTACAGGGAAGACAAAGTGCATACAACAAAAAAAATTCAACCACGTTTTGCACCTCATTTTAGATCACTGAAGATCTTGCTTGGAAAGAGACAACAGATTTAGGTGGATCACTTTTGACAGTGCTGGTCAGGAAAATTCTTTTTCTGAGAGCTAATATTCAGTAACTATAAAGCCTATGGCAAGCAGTATGTGTTTTGTAACATAAATTGAAACTGGTGAACAATTGGTTAAACATTTAACTTAGTGCTCTAGACAAAGTAGTATCTTTTTTTTTTCATCACTATAAATAGAGGCATAAGATGCAGATGTTGCAGCAGAAGGTTTGCTATCTGCTGTCCCTGCATGGTGTTTGGAATACATCCTCACTAAGTTGCACACTAACTTTAGAAAAAAGGTATTTCAAGGTACACTGAAGGACTGTTTTAAATGTGACTTCCAAGAATAGTTTTGCCTTTTGGCAATATTAATATGAAGGGACTTACAGGAAGCCTATTAGGAATTAATATGCACGGTCAGCTTGCAGATGGAGCATTTGGGTACTTGAGTGTTTTAGATTTGTCACTGTTGAGAATGCTCTCAAGAAAAATGGAGAATATAAGAATCTAACATGTACTGTCTACCCAACTGAAAGGTAAATTATCTGGAGTCTAAGATGAAAGGTCCACAGCAGTCTTCATTTTGGTACTCCCTGTTGCCAGTGTCACAGTACTACATCATTTATTTTAACCTCAGCATCTTTACAGCTTGTTAATCTCCTAATGCAACAATTCCTCTCCCAAATACAGTGTATTAGGAGAACAGTAATTAATGTTCTTCTTGAGTTGCTGAACTCAAGAATGGCTTCATTGCACTGGAATGATCAGAGGGATGGGGCACTTCTCCTATGAGGACAGACTGAGGGAGTTGGAGCTGTTCAGTCTGCAGAAGAGGAGGCTCCCAGGTGACCTTCTTGTGGCCTTCCAGGATCTGAAGGGGGCCTACAAAAAAGCTGGAGAGGGACTTTTTAGGCATGAGGGAGTGCCAGGACTAGGGGGAATGGAGTGAAGCTGGAGGTGGGGAGATTCAGAGTGGAGGTGAGGAGGAAGTTGTTGAGCATGAGAGTGGTGAGAGGCTGGAATGGGTTGCCCAGAGAGGCGGTTGAGGCCCCATCCCTGGAGGTGTTTAAGGCCAGGCTGGATGAGGCTCTGGCCAGGCTGATGTAGGGTAGGATGTCCCTGCCCATGGCAGGGGTGTTTGAGCTAGATGATCCTTGTGGTCCCTTCCAGCCGTGACTGATCCATGATTCTATGCAGGGTTTGGGGGCTAAAGAAGCATCTTAGAGGAAGGAAAGGTTTATATTTATATTCTGGGGTTTGCTGTGGTGGTTTGAAAACACTTAATAGTAATTCACCCTTACCTGATTCTGTTGTTTCCCTTTATTAGGGCATTACAGCATGCTGATGTGATCATCTTGCTTGGTGCAAGGTTGAATTGGATTCTGCATTTTGGTCTTCCCCCAAGGTTTCAACAAGATGTAAAGGTGATTCAGGTAAGCAGGGAAATGATTCTCATTTGAAAGAAGTCCTCAATGTTTTAGCATTGCCTGGAGCAATTACTGTAAATTGTCTTGGTAGTGTACTTTGTGTGGCAAATGCTGCCCTGGGGACCCTTCCACCTTCTCCCACTCCCCTGCCTTACCCCAGATGTTGCCTTGTGCCCCAAGGAAGAATGGAGGGTCAGCCAGGGGGGTTAGGAAACAAAGTGGATTAAACAAAGAGATGGATTTGATTGGACAGGTCTGGGTGCCAGGTTGGATTGGATGATCTTGGAGGTCTCTTCCAACCTGGTTGATTCTATGATTCTGTGGTCATAAGTTAGTATTCCATGTAACCTTGGAGTTACATCGGTGATAAAGAATGGGGAAGCTTCTTTAGTGGTTGCAATTTACTTTTTAGTTTCTTAATACTAGAAAAACTACAAATTTTTCTCAGTAAGAAGCTTACTGCTTTGTACAGACTTTAAAGGTATACTTTGGCCTAGATTTTTAGTTCCCATATATTTATCACTAAAATCACCTTCTCTGTAATGTTCTTAAGTCTGCAAGAGTCTGAATGAAGCAAACAGTTGATTCTAAGTTTCTCTGTGTGTGTGTATTAAAAAGTCTATAAATATAAAAGTATATAAAATAATATGTAAAATTATATGTGAAGCCATATATATGAAAATATATAAATCCCTGTATATTAAATATATATATAAAATCATGTGTGTGTTTGTGTGTATATAGATGTGTATGTAGAATCATAGAATCAGTCAGGGTTGGAAGGGACCACAAGGATCATCTAGTTCCAACCCCCCCTGCCATGGGCAGGGACACCCTACCCTAGATCAGGCTGCCCACAGCCTCATCCAGCCTGCCCTTAAACACCCTGGTGGGGTTGGTCTCTTCTCCCAGGCAACAGGACAAGGGGACACAGTCTCAAGTTGTGCTGGGGGAAGTATAGGCTGGATGTTAGGAGGAAGTTCTTCACAGTGTGATTGGCATTGGAATGGGCTGCCCAGGGAGGTGGTGGAGTCACCATCCCAGGTGGTGTTCAAGAAAAGCCTGGATGAGGCACTTAGTGCCATGGTCTAGTTGACTGGCTAGGACTGGGTGCTAGGTTGGACTGGATGATCTTGGAGGTCTCTTCCAACTAGTTGATTCTATTCTATTCTAATCTCCATGTATGGGGCCTCAACCACCTCCCTGGGCAACCCATTCCAGGCTCTCACCACACTCATGCTGAACAACTTCCTCCTCACCTCCACTCTGAATCTCCCCACCTCCAGCTTCACTCCATTCCCCCTAGTCCTGTCACTCCCTGAGCCTAATGACTGTGTACTATAATATTTAGAATAAAAGAAATTCAAATTTTCCTGATGCCATTTCAAGGAAAGGCAAAGGAAATGATCTCTATAGCCAAAGCATGGTATGAAGAGGTTGTCTAACAATGTTCCTCACTTGAACTGAAAAATGTCTTGAATATCCTTGAGTGAAAGTTGATCTTTCTTTTTGAAATACAGATTGATATTTGTGCAGAAGAGCTGGGGAATAATGTGAGGCCAGCTGCAATTTTATTAGGTGACATAAACGCTGTGACTAAGCAGGTAATGTAATAGCAAATGTCCTTTTGACCTTACTTTCCTCTGATTTATGTAAAATAAGTTACCAGTCAAAAAACAAAAGGCAAACCAACCAACCAAACAATGCTCAAGGAAAAACAACTTTTCAGGCAATATATTCATGCTGTGCATCCAGTCTGTTCCCAGACTTAATGTTACAGATTCTAATTAGTGTTGGCTGTGATTGTTTTTCTTGATGCTCACGATGGTTTATTTTTAACATGCTGCAATCAATCTGTGCAACCTTTCAATGTTGTTCCAGCTCTTAGAGGAATTCATCAAAAGACCCTGGAAATACCCTTCTGATTCAGAGTGGTGGAAGAAGCTAAAGGAGAAAATATCAAGCAATGAAGAAAGATCAAAGGTAGTGTTATGTTAAGATTAAAAAAGGAGGTTTTTCACCTTAACAGGCACTGAGGCATGGTCAATTTTGTCATTCATCCGTATCCAAGCTCCTCAATTACTTCTGACAGTCACAGCACCCAGACTTTGACAGTTTATACCATTCTGATACAGGCCTGTTCTTGCCAGACTTAATGAAGTGTAAGTTAATCCTTAGCTATAAGTTTTCTAGGTTTTGTATAAATTCAAACTCTGTGGAAATCATTGAACTTAGGGCCTGGGTTCTTAAAAGCCAGTAACAGGAGGCCACAGCCCCCACTGCTGTGTTGTTGACACTGACTTCTATGCAATGGATGGGTGGTCCAGGTACCTCTAAGAGGAATCTAACTTACATGAAGATGCATTCTTAACTTTCTCCTGTAACTGTACTCTTTATCAGTGCTGGTGGAAGTACCTTCTATGTTAAAAGGTAGCTTTTAAGGCAAAAAGACCAGAGATGCCTGACATAGTGCTTAACATACACAACTTACACTCTGCAAGTTCAGAGATTGAGATCTAAAATACAATTGTTCCAGCAGATGACATTTTTGAACCACCTCCCAGTGCACAGATGACAGGTCAGGGTTATGAATAGTCAAACGTGTGCAGAAAAATTCCCTGTGCCTTTCAGATGAAGCTGAGTTTTAATTGCTTGCTGTTAATCATAGGCCATACAAGGGTTGCTGAGCTGAGGGAGCCTTGTGTCACCAGGATAAACTCAAAAGGAATGACCTTGGTGTGATCCCTGAGAGCTTAAATCAGCCCTTCCATGCAGAGTGTGTTTTTATTTCCTTTGTGTGCTAGTTTGAGCCTAGCTGGGATATTTTGGTGAGAAGAATAGGCTGTGAAAAGGAAACAATGGTGATGTCTACTGCACTCATAGGCTTGCTGAGATGTATAAGAACAAGAACACAAACATAGATAAGGGAGTCTCTCTCTGGGCTTTGGGCTGAACTTCTCCCTCTAACCTAACCTGCCGTCTGTGTGACTAATCCAACCACTTCCTAACTCCCCTGGCCAACCCTCCAAACTACCTTGAGAGTAAGGCAAAGTCTTGGGTAAGGTAGAGGGGTGAGGAGAAGGTGGAAGGGTGGTTGGGAGCCCCTCCTGGGGACTCAGGTTTCTGGGAGGGCTGTTGTGTTTCTGTATTACCTTTTTAACTTTTATATTTCTGAATATATTGTAAATATCTGCTTGTCTATTGTGCTAAGCTGTAAATATAAAGCTTCATTCAATTTCCAGATCAACTGAGCCTCATCTGGGTGATTTTCTTAAGTGGGAGGGGGAGCAGAGAACATCCAAACCATCACACTTTGTTACAGTTTACACGCTTTGGTTCTGCACCTTATTATAAATTCTACCTCTGGGAGTTACTAATGTCTCTTATTTTTAAGGCTTTAGCGTTACAGAAATCCCTGCCTATGAATTACTACACAGTCTTTCATCACATCAGAGAACTGATACCCAAGGACTGCATCTTAGTAAGTGAGGGAGCAAACACCATGGACATTGGACGAACTATGCTCCCAAATTACTACCCTCGTCAAAGGTGCAGTATTTCTTTTGTTGTGCTGACTCAACAGGCTAAACCTATGTAGAAGTGGTTTCATTCAGCTGTAAGCTATGATGGTCCAGAATATTTGTAATGTTATTTAGAAGTTCTAAATCAAACCCAAAAACTGAGTATGTTGGTAGAGGGCCTAAGGGAAGATTTCCACTCATACACTGATCGCCTGTCATAGCTTTTAGCAAGTCTGCCTGCTCTGCAACAGAACGATGAGAGTTTCTCACTCTCCTGTGGAAAGTGAATGAGGAGTATCATGCTGAATTCCCTGATCTAAATGTTTATTTCTAGGCTCAGAGTCTGGATTTAAAATAAAAGTGATGGCTCTGATGTTGAAATGAAGGCATACAAAGAGTTTTTTCTTTGAAGTGCGTTTGAGAAACGAGGCAAATGTAAGGAGAATCAACTCATCTTGAAAATTGGATGATATATGTGGGCTCAATTTCATGTAAATCTGCATGCCAAAACCATAGCCAGTTAAATTTGGAAGTGTTAGTATGTCACTTTAATCGTGTGTAGACTAGTTTTAATGTAACTAGGAGTTTCATGAATGGGGGAGGAGATGCACATTCTGTCTGGTGAAGTGAAACTACTGATCTAGCTGTGAAGCTGATGCCTTCATGTGAAAGTAGCTCTAAAGTATATTTCATTGGTTTAAAGTAAAATTTAATTGTGTTTCTGTTGGGCTGGGTGATAGGTTGGACTGGATGATCTTGGACTGGTGGATTCTATGATTCTATACTTTATAATCATAGTATCAAATCGGACTGGTTGATTCTATGATTCTATACTTTTAGAATCATAGAATCAACCAGGCTGGAAGAGACCTCCAAGATCATCCAGTCCAACCTATCACTCAGCCCTGTCCAGTCAACCAGACCATGGCACTAAGTGCCTCATCCAGGTTTTGCTTGAACACCTCTAGGGATGATGACTCCACCACCTCCCTGGGCAGCCCATTCCAACGCCAATCACTCTCTCTGCCAACAACTTCTAAATATTTCTTTGTAAACAAACAAACAAAACCCCAAAAAACCCAACAAGAAGAAAAAAATAACAGGAGGAAAAAAACAAAACAAAACCCAAACCAACCAACCAAAACATTCTTCCAGTAAAGCTGGGGGAAGAGTTTGCGTTTTTCCCCTTTATTTAAAGTAAAGGAAGAGGTAATGTTAATGGTTATCTTTTCAGATTACATTGTGCATATCCAAAAGCAAATTTGGGAAGTTAACCCTAGAATAATCTAGTTCTTTATGTACTTTTGTATCCATTACGTGCTTCTGAGTGAAATTACCTAACTTAATTACAGCTTTCAATTTGATTTCAAAAGTTGGACAGAAGACTAAAATTTGAACAGCAGTATTTAACCAGTGGCTGTCAGAGTTCTAGTTTTATTTTCAAGGAATTAAGTACAGGAAGATTTCATGTAGTCTGCCTATCTCCACAGTAATTGACTGGGTTTGAAATACTGTTACTGTGCAAGCTAAAAGCATACAATTAGAGTTCTTTGCTGCAGTGCAACTGGTGTATAAAAGCTCTTAATTTTAATTAGAGTTCCAGTATGCTTATATCACTTAAAATATTTGCAGTCTTATGAAATGTTTGACATGGATCAGATTGACAAGGATCAGTGCTGGGCCCAGTCCTGTTCAATATCTTTACTGATGATCTGGATGAGGGGATTGAGTCCAGCATCACTAAGTTTGCAGATAACACCAAGCTAGGAGCAGGTGTGGATCTGTTGGAGGGTAAGAGAGCCCTGCAGAGGGACCTTGACAGGCTGGATGGGTGAGCAAAGCCCAATGGGATGAGACTGAACAAGGCCAAGTTTAGGGTTCTGCACTTTGGCCACAACAACCCCAAGCAGTGCTACGGGCTGGGGACAGTGTGGCTGGAGAGCAGCCAGGCAGAGAGGGACCTGGGGGTGCTGGTAGAGAGTAGCTGAACATGAGCCAGGAGTGTGCCCAAGTGGGCAGGAGAGCCAATGGCATCCTGACCTGTATCAGGAACAGTGTGGCCAGTAGGACAAGGGAGGTTATTTTTTTTCTGTACTCAGCACTGGTCAGGCCACACCTTGAGTGCTGTGTCCAGTTCTGTGCTCCTCAATTCCAGAGAGATGTTGAGGTACTGGAATGTGTCCAGAAGAGGGCGACAAATCTGGTGAGGGGCCTGGAGCACAGCCCTGTGAGGAGAGGCTGAGGGAGCTGGGGGTGTGCAGCCTGCAGAAGAGGAGGCTCAGGGGTGACCTTACTGATGTCTGCAACTACCTGAAGGGAGGCTGTAGCCAGGTGGGAGTTGGTCTCTTCTCCCAGGCAACCAGCAACAGAACAAGGGGACACAGTCTCAAGCTGTGCCAAGGGAGGTCTAGGCTGGATGTTAGGAGGAAGTTGTTGTCAGAGAGAGTGATTGGCATTGGAATGGGCTGCCCAGGGAGGTGGTGGAATCACCGTCCCTGGAGGTGTTCAAGGAAAGCCTGGCTGAGGCACTTAGTGCCATGGTCTGGTTGACTGGATAGGGCTGGGTGCTAGGTTGGACTGGATGATCTTGGAGGTCTCTTCCAACCTGGTTGATTCTATGACTCTGTGACAGTGAGTACATCTGATCTCTTCTTTTTATACATGTTGTTCTATGAAACAGTATTTGAATAGCATGTGACAAATTCTTAACTCACTATGGATTAGCTTAAAAGTTTGAGTAGAAGTGAAGGAGTATCAGTCTTGTATTCTCCCCTCTAGGCTTGACGCAGGTACTTTTGGAACGATGGGAGTTGGACTGGGTTTTGCTATAGCAGCTGCAATGGTAGCTAAAGACCAAACACCTGAAAAGAGAGTCATCTGCATAGAAGGAGACAGTGCTTTTGGATTTTCTGGGATGGAGGTGGAGACTATTTGCAGGTAACTTAGTTTTGCTCAAGAAGACCCTCTTCATGTATTGCCAGGATCAATTTAACTAGAAAGACAAGGATGCTGCTGTTAGATGAGTTGAAGTTACACACATGAGAAGAGGCTTAAAAATACACATGGTCATTCTTAGTGGATATATGTTGTGGCCTCTATTACCAGTGATGAGTAAATCATGTTTCAAGTGGGGGTTTTATAATTATTATTTATTTTCCTCCTACTTTTAAGGAAAAGTAATGCCTTACAGAAAGGTGCAGGTTTTTCAGCATTCTTCCACATGTATCTTTTTTAGACACAATTTGCCAATCCTGATCATTGTAGTAAACAACAATGGGATTTACACTGGCTTGGATGCAGATTCCTGGAAGGCTATGTTAAAGTTTGGAGATCCTGCTACATGGTGAGCATCTTAAAGTGTGTCTTATTAATTAAGAAAGAAGTGACTGAAAAGGTTATTCTCTTCACTTTCAGTGATTTATGATCCATAAAGTAAACTTAGTCCTAGCTAAGTTCATTTAAGATCCAGTTACTACAAGCAAGCAACCTAATTCCAGGCTACTGTTTAGGCAGCTTTAGTGTCTCCTGAAGATGAAAATGGGCATGCTACCCTACAAACAGAGCTTAAGTGGTATAGGAAACATAGTTCTTCCAGCCCAGAAGAGTCCATCAGGCCAGCACAACAATCACCTTACACTTTAAGATCAGTGCTGAAGTAATCGGTCAGTCTGGCAATTCTTCCCTACCATTAATCAGAGGTTTTCAATTTTATTACAGTGTACCTCCTGTTTCTCTCCTGCCAAATTCACACTATGAGGAAATTATGTCTGCCTTTGGAGGTAAAGGATACTTTGTTAGAACGCCAGAAGAATTGCAAAATGCTCTGAAAAGAAGCCTGACTGACAAGCAAACACCTTCCCTTATAAATGTGATGATTGATCCACAGTCTGAGAGAAAGAAACAGGTATGGGGGGATGGCCTCAAGCTGAGACTGCATAGGTTTAGACTGGATATTAGGAAACAGTTTTTCACTGCGAGAGTGGCCAGGCACTGGAATGAGCTGCCCAGGGAGGTGGTGCAGCCACCAACCCTGCATTGTTTGGATGTGGTGCTTGGGGATATGGTTTAAAGTGAATCTTGTAGAGTAGGGTTATAGGTTGGGCTTGGTCATCCTGAGGGTCTTTTCCAAGCTGGCTGTTTCTGTGATTCTCTGTGTATGTGTCTGTGTTTCTTTTCTCTGTGAGCTTTGTGTGGGCAGACCTCAGGATCTGTCCCTAAAACTGCAGAGAAGGCAGGGATTGTTGTAAGGCAGAATGACTGTCTTTAGATTTCAAAGACAGGAGAATGGGTGCCTTTACACTGTCTCATCTGCCTGCCTTGGGTTCTGTTCTGACTTTAGTTTCTTCCATTGGCTGTTATTAATACATAATGTCTTTAAAGACTCTTTCTTGAATTTATGGTTCCTTTGAATGCCTGACAAAATGAGACTAAATATTTTTAAGCAGTCTTTATTTCTTATGGATTCCATCTGGTAGTTAAGATGTATTTGTATCCTGTCCATTTGATTGTTTGTCCATTCTAATATGGTTTAGTTCTTTTTTTTTTCATTCTGTTGGGTTTATTTTGTTTTATTTTCTTCTAGGAATTTCCCTGGCTGACTCGTTCTAACCTGTAGTAGAAGATGAAGACAATGGTGGTGCAGTGTGTTAAATGAAACTAAATTGTTTTGCTGAAGTGGAACTGCAACAACTTCTACATAAGCACTAGAACAAAGTGCAATTTTAGAATCATGGAATCAACCAGGTTGAAAGAGACCTCCCACCGGGAGAGAACTCCCACCGGGCTACAACCTCCCTTCAGGTAGTTGCAGACAGCAATGAGGTCTGCCCTGAGCCTCCTCTTCTGCAGGCTGCACACCCCCAGCTCCCTCAGCCTCTCCTCACAGGGCTGTGCTCCAGGCCCCTCACCAGCTTTGTCGCCCTCTTCTGGACATATTCCAGTATCTCAACATCTCTCTCGAACTGAGGAGCCCAGAACTGAACACAGCACTCAAGGTGTCACCTGACCAATGTTGAGTACAAGGGAAGAATAACCTCCTACAACTATTAGAGAAATCATTAAATGATGAGATGAAGAAATTGGAAAAAGAAAAAGATACATATGAATGTACACCAGGCTTTCTAGAAGATTGTATAGAAACACTGAGGACAAAATCCTACTCTTTTACTCAGTCATACCTATCAAGATTTGTGAGTTAAAATATTGGCTGTTCTTTATGAAAGGAGTAAGCTGAAGGTTTTATGCTGCCTGAAGCATACAAGTCTGCAGTTATGGTAGCTTCATTTTTGAATGACCACCAGCTTGCTATTTGTTAGAGACTTTGTCCCCTAAAAAAGGCATCTTGTGGAAAAGTGCCGATTGGCCTCATTTATGCATTAAAGTCCATTCAGTTGATTGTCACTTGATGATTTTACAGGCTGCTTTTCATCTGCAGCTGCAGGTAGAAACAGTGTAGTTAAAAAGAAAAAAGGCATTGGAAAAAAACACAGGAACAAGGACAAAACCTTACCAGAACAACGACAATGAAGTGTTAGACTGACTGAATCACAAAGCAAACCACCAGTACTCATGCTGCCAGCTAACCTTAACAGGAGTTCTTTGTATAATGTCCTTACGGTTGTCCTGGGTTAGGGTAGAATAAACTCACTACAACATGGATTTTTAGTGGAAAGTCAGGGAAAAATCAAATTGTATTTTTTTTTAGTTTAAATATAACAGTATAAGGAGAAATAAGCTACTAGAGAAATATAATAACCTTAACAAAGATGGGGAAGGGGTCAAGTGGCGGCGAAGCAGCAAAGCAGCAGCAGCCAAAACAGCAGTGAGGGAAGATAGCAGCGGGCGCAGCTGAAGCGGCAGAAGCAGCAAGCTGAAGGTCCAAGCTGTGCTTCTGGACCTAAAGCTCTTGATGCTCCAATGAAATGATATTGTCTTATCCAGTGTTGCCATTATATGGCCTATCCCTAGAATGTTCACCTCTCCCCTCAGAGCTTCTGCTTCTAAGTTTCTCTCTTCTGAATATTTTTATGTCTGCGCTAGAAATCTAGCCACAATGGTATAGAAACTTTGAGCCCAACTGGAGGTGACTGTGATGCAGAGAACATTTAAGTAGATAATTAGAACCTCCAACTAGGCCATCTGTTGTGTTTTCAGCTGTTGTTGTATCTGACAATCTAACTTAGAGCTCAAGCTTTAAAAGTGGTTATTTCACTATCGTCCTGATCACATCAGCTCTGCTTCTAGCATGATCTACAGTGACTACTATTCAGTATATTGCTAAAAGGGTTACTTTGTATAGAATCATAGAATCAGCCACGTTGGAAGAGACCTCCAAGCTCATCCAGTCCAACCTAGCACCCAGCCCTAGCCAGTCAACTAGAGCAGGGCACTAAGTGCCTCATCCAGGCTTTTCTTCAACACCTCCAGGGATGGCAATTCCACCGCCTCCCTGGGCAGCCCATTCCAATGCCAATTACTCTCTCTGTCAAGAAATTCCTCCTAACATCCAGCCTAGACCTCAAGTGGAAGGCACTTAGATGATCCAAGAAAGAGGAGGACTGGGCTAGCTGAAGATGCTGGCCCACAGTTAGGTTTGTTGCCAAAAGCCTGGCTTATCAGTACTTTCACATGGATCTGGATCTGACACAAGGCCAGGAGTTTACTGTTAGACAAAGGGCTGAGTGGAAAAAGATAAGGTCTGTAGAATGGATACAAGTCATGATGGAGTGTGATGCTGCTGAGACAGCAGAATTGCTGTGTTCTCAGAGGTGCCCTGCAAGGAATGTGGAACAACATTGTATCTTGCCACTGATTTTGTTTCATTCTTTTAATTCCCAAAAATGCCTATGTTGCAGTGACTGAACAGAATCCATTATGATGATGTGAAATGTCATTAGAGAGTGATATGAAATGTCGTAAGAGAGTGCTGGAACTGACCACAGGGCAGATGATTTGCATTAGACAGAACCACAAAAATGCAGTAATTCTTCTCTGATGTTTAAAAAGATTAAACTTAACAAAAAGTGATTTATTTTTTTCCATTCTGTTTCTCTTCTTAATGTGAGTATGTTCATTACATCTGTATACACAAGAAAGACATGGAACTGTTGGAGTGAATCCAGGGGAGGGCCATGAAGATGCTCAGAAGGCTGCAGCAGCTCTGCTATGAGGACAGGCTGCAAGAGTTGGGGCTGTGCAGCCTGGAGAAGAGAAGGCTTTGAGGAGACCTTGGAGTTGCCTTCCAGTATCTGAAGGGTGCCTACAGGAGGGCTGGGGAGGGACTATTGACAAGGTCCTGTAATGACAGGATGAGTGGTAATGGGTTTAAACTGGCAGAGGGGAGATTCAAACTAGATGTTAGGAAGAAGTTATTTACAGTGAAGGTGGTGAGACACTGGCACAGGTTTCCTGGGGCAACTAACCAGGCAGGAATTATAAAATCTATAGTTAATTTTATTTCTGGAAATCCCCCCACACACAGTATATACTAATTAGTTACATTTGAGTTCTAATTTGGTCTGGAAAATCTTCACAAGGATGCTTATGAGCAATATAGTAATTTAGGAAAATCAGGGAAATAAGGAAAAGATTTAGCCACAGAATGGCTTTGCCTCACTTGCAAATAGGCAGCCTGGAGCCCTAGGAAAAGTCTGTGCTGCTCACTGCAGTGGAGTAGAACTTCCAAGACAGTTCCTGGCTCCTGTGTGGCAGTGTTGGAACTGCTCAGCCACATCAGATAGTGACAGGACTAGGGGTATGGAGCACAGCTGGAGGTGGGGGGATTCAGGCTGGATGTGAGGAGGAAGTTGTTGAGCATGAGAGGGGTGAGAGCCTGGAATGGGTTGCCCAGGGAGGTGGTTGAGGCCCCATCCCTGCAGGTGTTTAAGGGCAGGCTGATGGGGCTCTGGCCAGGCTGATCTAGGGTAGGGTGTCCCTGCCCATGGCAGGAGGGTTGGAACTGGATGAACCTTGTGGTCTCTTCCAACCTTGACTGATTCTATGATTCTGTGATCAGACTGTTGCGACATACAGGCAATGTGATTTTGGCTGATTGATTTATTTATAACTGGATGTTGTGATGAGTAAGAAACAGCTTCTCTAAACATTTGCTGTTCTCTTTTGATGCTTTGATTGAAACCAGATGAGGTTTAGAGATGCCCTCAGTAAAGCAGACCCTTCCAGCTAATTGTGGCACACACTAATATAAATGAGATTTCAGTGTCTATTCTTTCCAGGAATTTCTAGGCTGCCTGAAATAGTGCAGAAATAATTAAGAAAAATTAATAGAATAGGAGCAGTGTGGCCAGCAGGACAAGGGAGGTTATTCTGCCCCTGTACTCAGCACTGGTCAGGCCACACCTTGAGTCCTGTGTCCAATTCTGGGCTCCTCAATTCAAGAGAGATGTTGAGGTGCTGGAACGTGTCCAGAAGAGAGCGACAAAGC
Organism: Tricholaema leucomelas; assembly: GCA_013400475.1. Taxonomy (NCBI): domain Eukaryota; kingdom Metazoa; phylum Chordata; class Aves; order Piciformes; family Lybiidae; genus Tricholaema lacrymosa; species Tricholaema leucomelas. The sequence continues at coordinate 22,063 of WAAF01006754.1, forward strand.
TGGTGAGGGGCCTGGAACACAGCCTTGTGAGGAGAGGCTGAGGGAGCTGGGGGTGTTTAGCCTGGAGAAGAGGAGGCTCAGGGGTGCCCTCATTGCTGTCTACAGCTACCTGAAGAGAGGCTGTAGCCAGGTGGGGGTTGGTCTCTTCTCCCAGACATCCAGCAAGAGAACAAGGGACACAGTCTCAAGTTGTGCTGGGGAAAGTATAGGCTGGATGTTAGGAGGAAGCTGTTGCCAGAGAGAGTGATTGGCATTGGAATGGGCTGCCAGGGAGGTGGTGAAGTTGCCATCCCTTGAGGTGTTGAAGCAAAGCCTGGCTGAGGCACTTAGTGCCATGGTCTAGTTGACTGGCTAGTCCTGGGTGCTAGGTTGGACTGGATGATCTTGGAGGTCTCTTCCTACCTAGTTGATTCTCTGATTTTATGAGGATTCTATGATGAAATGTTTTCAGAAGTGAATCATTTGATAAAATCTTGAGTTTAACTTCTGACCATTTTTTTCCCAGCATCCCTTCAGGCCCCTAGGTTTGTTCAAGGCTTCCGTACTTAGGGCTTGTCATGATAGTCTTTGCAGGAGCTGTCCCTTTCCCTCTCAGATGCATCATGCTCAAACAGCTAATGGCATTCAATCCATGGTAATCTTGGTCAGAGAAGAAAGAGACCAAATGAGTATCTTCACTAAAAACAGCCAAATATTAAAAAGCAAAGGACAGTAGGAGAAAGTAGATTATGTTTAAAAAGTAATTCAGTTATCCAAAGCATTGCCACACTGGAAAGAGATTTTAGAAAGCATTACAGTTACATTCAGCATGTCCTTTAAGGAGGGAAATAAATAAGGCAGATGTGATTGTTCTATCAAATCATTACATTTAGAAAGATCTTGTTAATATGTCTGCCATGTCTTGAAAGTAGCAGACAAGGCTGTTTGACTAGAATTGTGCAAGTACACCACTTAGCCCTCGCACAGGGTTAACCCTCCTGGGGGAGGGAGCTTGAACCTGACCCCAGCTGGTCTTGACCCCTCCCCAGAGGTGGGTGTGAACGCTGCCAGGTGTGGTGGTTAGCCCACTCCCCCTTCCTGAGATCTACAAAAGCAGGGGGACTTCCTCTTCTCTCTCTCTCTCCCCTGCCTTCCTGCTCACCAGCAAATACCATTCCTGTTTCCTGCTGCTCTTTGTTTCACCACGTGGCCAGCACCCAACGAGGCGGCGAAAACCCACTGCCATCAAACCTGGTTGTATGTTTATATAGTTGTACCTTCTTTTCCCTTCCCTATACCTTTGTAACTTCCCTACCTCTTATACCTTGTATTTACTGTTAAACTTTTCTTCTTTTAACTTCCAAATCACAGTGAGATCATTTATTTGGGTCTGCTTACCTTTCCTCTCTCTCCATCTAATTCCTTTGCTTTTGGGGAAGAGGGAAGGGCATCCTATAAATTGTTGTTGGTTCTATCAAGTATATTTGAGTCTCTGGGCAATTTAAATTAGAACTAAGACAGCCCTTTAGTGAAGTACTCGTTAGGAGTTAACCCCCAGGAGGCCTTGTCACCATCTCTGTCAATGAATACTTTGCTCAAATGTCATTCTGTCATTCTATCATTCTATGAATACAGATTCTGTATTGCTCAAATAGATTTCCATGTGATGGTTTGGGAGTTTTACCCCCCCACCCCTCCCCCTTATGCAATCACCCAGACTAGATGCAACCAAACTGAAAGTTAAGGAAATGAAGCTTTATATTTATAGCTTAGCACAATATACAAGCAGGTAGTTACAGTATTTACAGCTATAGACAGAAATATACAAGTTAAAAAGCATCACAGAAACACAACACCCCCTCCCCCCCACCCCCAGAAACCATAGAATCATAGAATCAACCAGGTTGGAAGAGACCTCCAAGATCATCCAGTCCAACCTAGCACCCAGCCCCAGCCAATCAACCAGACCATGGCACTAAGTGCCTCATACAGGTTTGGCTTCAACACCTCCAGGGATGGCAACTCCACCACCTGCCTGGGCAGCCCATTCCAATGCCAATCACTCTCTCTGGCAACAACTTCCTCCTAACATCCAGCCTATACCTACCCTGGCACAACTTGAGACTGTGTCCCCTTGTTCTATTGCTGGTTGCCTGCAACCAGAGTCCCCAAGAGGGGCTCCCAATCACCCTTCCACTTCCTTTCCACCCCCTTTCCACCCTTCTACCTTATCCCAGATTTTACCTTCCATGCAATATGAGTTTGGAGGAGCAGCCAAGGGTGTTAGAAGCAGAAGGATTAGTTAGCAGGTTAGGGAGAAAAGTGCAGGCAGCCAGAGACAAACAGCAACTGCTATCTATTTATGTTCTTGTTTTGATACATCTCAGCAAGCCTATGAGTGCAGTAGCCATCACCATTGTTTTCTTTTCACAACCTATAATCTAATTCTTCTCACCAAAATATTCCAGCTGGCTTCAAACTAGCACAGTCTTGAAAGGAACAGTCACAGAATTGTAGGAGTTGGAAGGGACCTCAAAAGATCCAACCCTCCCACTAGAGCAGGATCACCTAGAGTAGGTCACACAAGAACACATCCTTCCAGAGAAGGAGGCTGGCTCCACGGTGTCTCTGGGGAGTCTGTTCAGTGTTCTGTCACGCTCACAGTGAAAAGGTCTCCTTATGTTCACATGGAACCTCCTCTGTGCCAGCTTATACCCATTGCCCCTTGTCCTGTCATTGGATATCACTGAGAAGAGCCTGGCTCCATTCTCCCAACACTTTGCCCTTCACATACTGTAAACATCAGTGAGGTCAATGACAGGCAAAGACAACCACCTCTGTCTGGAAGGGAGCAATGATGGTTTTCACAGCAAAAGAGTACCTCTGCTTTCCATGGAACCACCGGTAGAGTCTAGGCAGAAAAGAGAATCCCTTCAGGGCATGAGAGAATTTATTTGCAATGCTCTACAAGATGCAATAAGACACAGCAACAACAAACTTTTGTGCAGGTGACAAAGGGCACAAGTTGCTTTTCAGACGCAGGGGTTTGTTTTCTTTCCACAGTGCTGTGTCATCTCATGTGTTGACTATCACCACCCCCGGAGCCGAGAGTATTTTACTCACCCCATCATAGCACACACATTGTTTCTTCCACCTGTTGCACCCTGTCAGTAAACTCTTTGCAGTCCTATGATATCTGGCACTGTCAGTGATACTGGCATTTTCTCTTAAAGCCTAAATAACAATCTGTTCTCCCGTTTGTGAAGTTTTTATGGCATCCCTTTGCCTCAGCTGCACTCAGGAGATTAATGCAAGGCTTGTAATTACCAGTGGTAAGCAGATGTTGGGTCACTGCCTCTTGTTAAGGCAATTAGTGACCTGTAGAAGATTATCAATCAGGGATTCTATCCATCTCTATGGCTGCATCTGGTTGCACCAAAAGATGCTGTTTATAGTTCAGGTCATAATTTTCCCCCTTCCTGCTCATCATCATCATCATTATTATTATGCAAAGTGCATTTTTGCTTCTGTTATCAAAACCAGAATCCCCCATGCCCCAGTTTTAGCAGCTAATTGTTACAATAGGGGCAACAGATCCAGTGCAGGAGTTATATTTAACTATGTCTAGTGTAAGGAGAAGATTTAATGGGAAATGGTTAGCATTCTTTCTTCCTAAAGGCACAGGGAGGGGAAAGAGAGCGAGAGAGAGAGAGACGTACACACACACACATATCCCACAGTGAGGGAAGAGGCAGAGAGCAGGCAAGGCAGAGAGGGAGTGAGGGGACAGAGATCCCCAAAGCAGCCCTACACCTCTGAGCTGGGATCTGCCACGGCACAGCCAGCATGTTGGTCCTCAGCCTGTTTGCCTGGGGATCTTACCTGCAGCTTTTCTCCTGCTTTGCTTTATCTCAGACCACGTACGTTGACAGTGACTTCTCAGTTTCAGCAGGTAAATTGCTTTAAGTCTTGTTGCTTTTACTTGCTTGCAGCTCTCTGCACTCCGCTTCCTGCACTTTCTGGTGGTTTGGAACACAAGGGGGGAGAATACTTCAAATTACCCATCTTGGTGGAAGGATTTTGCATTGCAGACCTGTTTTGCCACATGCTGGGACATTTTGTTGCTCGATTGTTTTTGCCTTTTTGCTTTGTGATCTCCGGGTTTCAACCCCTGCCTTCCCTTCGAGAAATAACAGACAAAAGCCTCTAAAATGCTTTTATTTCCATTGGCTTCTGTGGTGCTGTGCTGGTTTATGGATCTGCCCAATTAGTGTATTACTTGCATGTCTGCACGTTTCTTTCTGTTTTGAATGGGCTTAGGTAGATTACAGCAAGGGAAAGAAAATTAATCTCAATGTATATCTGCTTCTATAAATAGAGCCCTGACCTCAACGAGCACTGCCAGAGTCCAACTGGATGTTAGCAGAATAAACATCATCTGGCTCTGGCTATGACACTAACCAATACTCAGATGACTTACAAGAGTCCATGGCATGGAAAATCCCTGCTAGGCAAAGGCAAAACAAATTAGTTGTCAGCTGAGCCAGGGCACTGGAAATCCCACTGAACAGGTTTTACAGTTTCATCAGCAAGACTCTCCTTTAGCCATGTTCTGTGCAAAGGGAGGGGAAAGCTGGTGAGAGGATGGTTCCTCCATCTCTCCTTTGCAGAACTTTTACCACATTATGGCATATTGCTGCCTCCCACCTTCTGTCTGTTACTCTCTATTTGTCAACAGAAGTGCCTCTAACATGCTGGATTCCTTCCGTGTCACATTTGTGATGGTTCAGCTGAGATTTGTTAAGGTCGTCTACCTCTACAGATCCTCCTGAAAGCAGTGACTGAAAGGTTGCATGTTTTAAGACTGTGCGTAAAAAGAACCTTAGACCTGAATCTGAAGACACATGGCCTTTCTCTCTCTCTCTTTCTAATGTCTCTGATGTGACCACAGAGTCCAGTGGTTCACATTCAAGGAATTTAGAAGAGAAGGATGATTAGAGCTGATAGATTTCTGCACTAAGTAACAGCAACAGTATGCATGATATCTTCTAAGGGTTTGGGCTTTTTTTGAAGCTCTTAAAATGTGCAGCCCTAGTAGAGTGTGTTTCATTCCCAGTGCTTTGAACAGTCCATTCATTTAAAGATATTACAATAATAAGATTTTGAGGGCCATAACAGTAATGTAGATATCCTGTGGGGGAAAAGTCTTACAGCATTTAATAACACAGCCATTACAGTTCTGTAGTCATTTCACAACGCTTTTAAGATAACATCTAGGGAAGCCTAATGTTAGCAGAAGCACATTCAACACTGGTCAGGCCACACCTTGAGTCCTGTGTCAAGTTCTGTGCTCCTCAATTCAAGAGAGATGTTGAGGTGCTGGAAGGTGTCCAGAGAAGGGCAACAAAGCTGGTGAGGGGCCAGGAGCACAAACCCTGTGAGGAGAGGCTGAGGGAGCTGGGGGTGTGCAGCCTGCGGAAGAAGAGGCTCAGGGGTGACCTCATTGCTGTCTACAACTACCTGAAGGGAGGTTGTAGCCAGGTGGGGGTTGGTCTCTTCTCCCAGGACAGCAGCAACAGGACAAGGGGACACAGTCTCAAGTTGTGCTGGGGAAAGTATAGGCTGGATGTTAGGAGGAAGTTGTTGCCAGAGAATGATTGGCATTGGAATGGTCTGCCCAGGGAGGTGGTGGAGTCACTGTCCCTGGAGGTGTTCAAGGAAAGCCTGGATGAGGCACTTAGTGCCATGGTCTGGTTGACTGGCTAGGGCTGGGTGCTAGGTTGGACTGGATGATCTTGGAGGTCTCTTCCAACCTGGTTGATTCTATGATTTTTTTTTACACATCCTCTGATAAAAAAATCCCTTTTTTTTCAAACCTTTGGGAAATAACATTTTTTTCCTCCTGCTAAGCTCAGTAGAATGCTAATAATTAGCATTTACATGTGTTAGCATTTCTCTTCAACTGGATGTGGCTTTTCCATCATGTTGAGATTAGTTAACGCCGAGGTGCAGGTATCATCACAGTTTGTTTTCCCCTGATAAATTCTGAATTTCTTTGCAATAAGGTGTGAGTTCACAGACCTCTAAAATGGTTTTGAAGAGGTTTGCATATGTTTGACATTGTTTTCATGGCCTATGTGGCCTGGCTTTCTCCTATGGCACACACTTGTGTGTTTAGAGAAGCAATTTCATAGGATAGAATCATAGAATCAGTCAGGGTTGGAAGGGACCACAAGGATCATTTAGTTCCAACGCCCTGCCATGGGAAGGGACACTCTACCCTAGAGCAGGCTGCCCACAGCCTCATCCAGTCTGGCCCTAAACACCAGGGATGGGTCCTCAACCACCTCCCTGGGCAACCCCTTCCAGGCTCTCACCACTCTCATGCTGAACAACTTCCTCCTCACATCCAGCCTGAATCTCCCCACCTCCAGCTTTGCTCCATTCCCCCTAGTCCTGTCACTCCCTCATAGCCCAAAAAGTCCCTCCCCAGCTTTTTCGTAGGCCCCCTTCAGATACTGGAAGGCATTTAAACTGCTCTCTTAAGAAAACAGCTGTTCAACAGCTTGCTTTTGCCTGAGAAAAGCCGTAACATCTCTGCTGAAAATGCAGCAGGAGAAGCAAGTATGAAGGAAAATGCTGTACACTGCTCTTTGTAGTAGGCTGTTTTCCAAAGCACAGCCCCGGGGGCTTGCCTGCAAGAGAGACCCCAGGGTTCTCTGGGCGGAGGTTGCATATAGTCCCTTCCTCCTCCTTTCCTGAAGCCCAACAGCTTCTGCTTTCAGGCTCAGAGAAGGTGTGAATCTGTTTGCAGTGTGGTGCTTTGAGCACATCCCCAGCCCACGCACAGCTCCACGGGGAAAGCGCTGTGCTCTGCTCTTCTGACCAAGCCACTGAAAACCACCTTTATATCCAGCAAGCTCTTAGCAAAGCTTCTGTCACAAATATATTGTAAATGTACAAATAATATCTGCCAAACAATTAAGTCATAACCCTGTAGCCATAGGGCTGGATGAAGAGCCATACTTTGGGGCTCTGGTGTATACCTGTGTGCTGTTATTACTCACTAATTTGGTCTATGTGGTATGAAAAATGACATAGTAAAGAACGCCTTTTTTTAACTTCCATTGCATCTGTATTTTAAGATATGTCTCCTAAGGGGAAAAAAAAATGAAGAAGAAAAAAAGTTCTTTATTTTTCAGTAAAAATCTCAAAGTGAATACAGAATCCTAGAATCAACCAGGTTGGAAGAGACCTCCAAGATCATCCATTCCAACCTAGCACCCAGTCCTAGCCAGTCAACCAGACCATGGCACTAAGTGCCTCATCCAGGCTTTTCTTCAACACCTCCAGGGACGGTGACTCCACCACCTCCCTGGGCAGCCCATTCCAATGCCAATCACTCTCTCTGACAACAACTTCCTCCTGACATCCAGCCTATATTTCCTCCAGCACAGCTTGAGACTGTGTCCCCTTGTTCTGTTGCTACTTGCCTGAGAGAAGAGACCAACCCAACCTACAGAAGGTGGATTAATTCAATTAAGATTCTCAGTTGTTTTAATGATTTCTCAACTGTTCTGTGTCTGTCAGCTAAGTCAATTATTGGAATCTGGCACTGGGATGTAATTTCCATTTAAAGAATGGATTTCAGCACTGTACTTGCAAATTCTAAAGCTAATCACATTTCACAGTGAGAATGTTCCTAAATGACAATTTGTCTTTCCTATATTCATTTTGGTATTTCCCAGGTATATCTGAAAACTTCAGGGCTAAAAATACTTTTAGTTCTATCTTCACACAGTTTGCATCCCAACAGATCAGAAATAAAAAGGTTTACATGTCACAAAGTATTAACTAAAAAGCAGAGATAACAACCAGTAGTGTTTGTAGAATGATTGGGGAAAGAAAGACTATCTGCTGCCAACTCCATCTTGTTGTTCTACCAGCCTCAAGCAGCAGTGCATCCTTGTTTCTGGAGGTATATTGAATGTTGTGTCAGCTCCAAAGGGTTGTGTTTCCTGGTGCTGAAGCATCATTTCTGGAAGAAATGTTTCAGGAAATAATATTACAGGAATGTGTCCGAAGAAGGGTGACAAAACTGGTGAGGGGCCTGGAGCACAGCCCTGTGAGAGAGGCTGAGGGAGCTGGGGGTGTGCAGCCTGCAGAAGAGGAGGCTCAGGGGTGACCTCATTGCTGTCTACACCTACCTGAAAGGAGGTGGTAGCCAGGTGGGGTTGGTCTCTTCTGCCAGGCAACCAGCAACAGAACAAGGGGACACAGCCTCAAGTTGTGCTAGGGGCGGTCTAGGCTGGATGTCAGGAGGAAGTTGTTGCCAGAGAGAGTGACTGGCATTGGAATGGGCTGCCCAGGGAGGTGGTGGAGTCACTGTCCCTGGAGGTGTTCAAGAAAAGCCTGGATGAGGCACTTAGTGCCTGTTATGGAGGCAGGGAATTAATGTGGCCGAGTCGGGAATTATACAAAAAACAGAGTTATTTTATTTCCCTGAAAACTGCCCCCAAAACTAGATACACAAATTAATTTAGTTCTAATTAGCAGGTTCTTAGTTGGCTGAGAAGATCTACAGGGATACCACAGGTAGACTTGACTATTTTAGAAGTCAGAAGCCGGAAAAGGCTTGAGCTATTAACTACAGCGTTCCCCCACTATCAAGATAGGCTGAGCCGAAGCTACTCACAGCAGGATCAGGCTGGCTTGAATGGAAGGGCGGTCCAAAGGCTTGTCCCTGCGGGTCTGTCAGAAGCCTCCGAGGGTCATTAAGAGCTATAAAGCTGCACAAAGGAGGTGCTTAAGGTGAAGCAGTCCTTCGGAGCTTGTCTTTCGGAGCGCCAGGGGCTCCTTGTGCACAAGCCCCCCAGGCAGGGGGGGGGAGAACTCCACGGCAGGAACACCCCAAGGCGGGAGGTCCCCCCGGTATTCATACCCTTCCTAGACACGGAGCTGAGTCAGCACTGCCTGGGCGCGCAGAGCACAGCCAATCCCCAGCCGAGTGCAGCGCGGGCCCGGCACGGGGCACCCCTCGTGCCAGAAGGGTCCCGTGCTCCCCCTTCACGCCTGCAGGGCAGGGGGGGCACAGGTCTGTTCGCGCCTTCTCCTCTCCCATTCAAACCACAGAGGGAGAGGAATTTTGGGCTACACAGGACACTCCAGGACAGTGCCATAGTCTAGTTGGAGATCTCTTCCAACGTGGCTGATTCTATGATTACAACACACTCAAGCATGTGACTGTGGTTCCACATGGCAGCTATGCAGAGTGGGTAGCTCAGCCTTCATGGAGACAGTGGGTATCTTTTTGGGTGTAACCAGGGCAACCTCATGACGTTTAACACGGCCAAGTGCAAGGTCCTGCACCTGGGTCGGTGCAACCCCAGGCACAGATACAGGCTGGGTGATGAATGGCTGAGAGCAGCCCTGAGGAAAAGGACCTGGGGGTCTGGGTCGACGAGAAGCTCAACATGAGCCGGCAGTGTGCACATGCAGCCCAGACAGCAACCCTGTGCTGGGCTGCATCAAGAGCAGTGTGGGCAGCAGGGCAAGGGAGGGGATTCTCCCCCTTTACTCTGCTCTCGTCAGACCCCACCTGGAGTACTGTGTGCAGTTCTGGAGCCCCCAACACAAGAAGGACATGGAACTGCTGGAGCGGGTCCAGAGGAGAGCCACGAAGATGCTCAGAGGGCTGCAGCAGCTCTGCTATGAGGACAGGCTGAGAGAGTTGGGGCTCTTCAGCCTGGAGAAGAAAAGGCTTTGAGTAGACCTTATAGTGGCTTTCCAGTATCTGAAGGGAGCCTACAGGAAGGCTGGGGAGGGACTATTGACAAGGTCTGGTAATGTTAGGACGAGGGGGAATGGGTTTAAGCTGGAGGAGGGGAGATTTAGACTGGATGTTAGGAGGAAGTTCTTTACAGTGAGGGTGGTAAGACACTGGCACAGGTTGCCCAGGGAGGTTGTGGATGCTTCCTCCCTGGAGGCGTTTAAAGCCAGGCTGGATGAGGCCTTGAGCAGCCTGCTCTAGTGGGAGGTGTCCCTGCCTATGGCAGGGGATTGGAGCTGGATGATCCTTGGGGTCCCTTCCAACCTAAACCATTCTGTGATTCTGTGATTCTATATCCCACCCTTAAGACACTATGTTTGTGCAGTCCTTTATTAGCATGTTTTCAGAGCTGTGCCGCCCATGTGCACTGTGTGCTTGAGGAGAACATCTGTCTGCCTCCACTGTTGCTCTCATGTAATGAAAACTAGGCATGGATTTCATACTTACTTTTAGTAGGGTTATATGGACCAGTGAGAACCAGCCTGGTGAAAACTGCCTTCCAAATTCAGGTGATAGAAGCACTCACTTCTCTCCCTTCTTTCTCCTCCTCTCTTTTAGTCAGCCAGGCTGAAGATTTCTGGGATTTTACAGGGAGATAGGAAAGAATTTAAATGACCAGCAACAACTGGAGCAGAAGAACAATATCCCAATGATTCTTCTGACCCAATCTGCCTTTTGCACATGCCACAAATGTATGCCTTGATTAACTTTTCTCCTGTTATCAATAGTGATCCACAGCCTTATGAAAATGATATTGTTGACTAGTTTAAAGAGATTACATGGTACAGTAACACCTGAGCACTCTTGGCAGTATTCCTCACTCTTTTTTTTTTTGCCTTTCCCCATTATTTTCCTGAAGAAAAGCAACATCATGCCTCACTGGGTGGCTAGCAGCAAATTGGGAAGGTGCCAACCTGCAGCCAGGCCTCCTGTGAGACTGCTACAGAAAACAGCTCAGCTTTCATAGCACCAACACTCCTATAGCAGTAAGAGACATAGTGATGGGCAAGGCAAGTTCACAACAGAGGCTGAACAGACTGGCAGATTTGGCTGGGCAGTGCAGGGAGAGGGACCCAGATGGCTGTGCTGAACTGGAGCAGACAAGGTGTATTTGTGAGAGATGTGGTGGAAGACAGGAAACACAAATCAAGCTGTGATTCCTGGCAAAAAGGGAGTCAAAGTCTTTGCTGCTTTTCTTGTGGCTGAGACAGCCAATGGCATCCTGGGGTGCAGCAGAAAAAGTGTGGCCAGCAGGTCTAGGGAGGTCCTTTGTCCCCTCTACTCTGCCCTGGTGAGACCACATTTGGAATACTGCATCCAGTTTTGGGCTCCCCAGGTCAAGAGGGACAGGGAACTGCTGGAGAGAGTCCATCAGAGAGCCACGAGGATGACTGGGGGACTTGAGCATCTCCCCCGTGAAGAGAGACTGAGAAACCTGGGGCTGTTTGGTCCAGAGAAGAGAAGACTGAGAGGAGATCTCATCAGTGTGTACAAATATCTGAGGGGTGGGTGTCAAGTGGCTGGGGCCAATCTCTTTTTGATGTTCCACAGCAATAAGAAAAGGAGCAAAAGGTGCAAACTGGAAGATAGAAGGTTTCACCCCAACACGAGGAGAAACTTCTTTACAGTGAGGGTGAAGGAACATTGGAACAGGCTGCCCAGAGAGGTTGTGGAGTCTCCATCTCTGGAGACTTTGCAAACCCACCTGGATGTGTTCCTGTGTGAACTACCCTAAGTGATTCTGCCTTGACAGGGAGGTTGGACTTCAGAGAATCGTAGAATCAACCAGGTTGGAGGAGACCTCCAAAAGCATCTAGTCCAACCTAGCACTCAGCGCTGTCCAATCAACTACATCATGGCACTAAGTGCCTCATGCAGTCTCTGGAAGTCCCTTCCAACCTCTAAAGCTCTGTGATTCAGTGAATATCTGAGCCTATAATCAGGCTCTGGGTTTTTTTACCTCTAATGAAAAATCCTGCAGGAACCCTAAATACTGTCAGAATAAGATGTCAAGTAGATGTTTTTGTTTCTAAAGAGAGTAATTATAAGTATTTTTCTGTGCAAAATCACTGGGAGAACTTCTCAGAGTGCTTGCAGAGTAAGAAAGACACAGAAGGAATTTAAAATAAGACCAACAGTAAAAGGTTGAAGAGTCTCAAAGACAGCAGCCAGATCCTATTGGGAAAACAGCCCAAAGGGTGACTACCAAGCAGAGGTGCAAGTCTGAGGGGAAAATGCATCAGCCTGGGTAAGGAAGGCAGGTTCTGCTCTGGAAAGTCAGCATCTGCCCAGCCGGTACCCAGGATCCTGCTGTTGTCAGTCATGGAGCTTCTCATGGAATGTGCCTGAGCAGGAAACCTTTTGTTATAATAAAATTCCTGATGGAAAGGAGCCACTGGCAAAGGCTACAGCTTCATTAGGGGAAGGAAAGCAAAGTACATCACCCATGAAAGAAGGCAGTAATCTGGCTGTGGATCTGCTTGGCCAGAGGTCTTGAAGCTGTACTCAGCCAAGCATTTAAAAGCTTTTTATCTTATTTGTGACTCAGAGAAGCCTGGATGGGAGACAGAAGATTCTTTTCAATAGAATATCTCTTTGGCTCAAGATTAAAATTTAGCCTTGGAATAGGGTACTTGCACTTGATATCTCAAATGAGTGACTAGGAAGAGAAGCCAAAAGGAAGGTTGTGTAGTGTTTACCCTTCTAAGCTGATAAAGAAGGCAGCTTCTGCACATCCTCTGGGGAGACTTCAGCTGGGAGTTGAATAAGAGTCTAGCATGGTGTGGTTACTGTGGCTTTAAGTAAATGGATCTGCAGAATAAACACAATTAGATTAAAGAAGCATCAGATTTTACTTTATCTGTAGTTTCTCCCCTGGCAGATACAAGCTGTGAGAATTCCAAACTAGATTTCCTGCTCAGATTGATGTGAATGACACTCAAGGGTGAAATCATCTTGGGGTTCGTTCATACACTTCCTCTGGTAGCATGTGGTGCAAAAGCTGTGCAGAGTCAAGTGAGAGCTGAGCAGCCATGCTAGTGCATGCACTGTCTACAGCTTTGTGTCTGCTCCCAGCTTTGTGGCAGGAGGGACACAGGGAAGACCAATGCAGGCTGCCATAGCAAAGGACCCCCAGAGTTCCTCTGAAAGTAGCAGCAGACCAATGAAATGAGCAGTGGCCTACTTGATCTGGTGGGTGAGGGACAAGGAGAGAACACCAGAGGAAGTTCTAAGTGTTCAAGAAAAGCCTGGATGCGGCACTTAGTGCCATGGTCTGGTTGACTGGATAGGGCTGGGTGCTAGGTTGGACTGGATGATCTTGGAGGTCTCTTCCAACCTGATTGATTCTATGATTCTGGAGGTTGTGGCATTTGCTTTGCAGCAGTAAATAAAAATTAAAAGACACTGCCACTAGTGAGAAAGGTGGAAGCCAGTTGTGACTAGGCTCCTTAAGTACAGCTCTGGGTCTTGCATCAAGTTGGGGAAAGGAGTTTCTGACCTGCTTGTGGCATTATGACCTATGAGGAGCAACTGAGGGAACTGGGATTGTTTAGTCTGGAGAAGAGGAGGCTGAGAGACCTTATTGCCCTCTACAACTACCTAAAAGGATGTTTTGGTGAGACTGGAGCTGGTCTCTTCTCCCCAGTTACTAACAACAGAATAGGAGGAAATGGCCTCAAGTTGCATGAGAGGAGGTTTAGGTTGGATGTTGGGAGGAAGCTCTTCACTGAGCGGGTGGTCAGGCACTGGAACAGGCTGCCCAGGGAGGTGGTGGAGTTGCCATCCCTGGAGGTGTTTAAAAGGAGAGTGGATGTGGTGCTTGAGGCTATGGTCCAGTGATGAAGGATGCTGGGATGAAGGTTGGACTGGATGATGCTGGTGGTCCTTTCCAACCATAGCGATTCATAGATGTTGTGCTGAGGAAGTTGGTTTAGTCAAGGACTTGGTGTGAAACTAATGATTGGACTCGATGAGCTTGAAGGGCTTTTCCAGTCTAAGAGATCCTGTGATTTGGTGATTACTGGGGGACAAAGCATCTGGCTTGTTAAAAAGGGCTCAGGGACTGTAATGGAGATCAAGAGAAAGCGGTCAGTTAAATGCTGCTTAAGGTGAGTGTGATGAATGTTCATTCACCGAAGAAAACGCATGTCAAAGCACCATGGGTTCCCCCTGTGTTCCCCCATTTCTCCTGATTTAATATAAAGGCAAATTCATGTGGCTTCATGTGATGAACTGATCAGGGCAGAGGCATCCTGAAGTCCAGAAGCCCAATTTGATACCTGGACTCCTGGACTGCAGGAAGCTGGGACTATGCTGGTGGCCAGTTTGCTTATTTTTCCTGGGTAGCATTTGTATCACAAATAAGGCAGGGGTCCGGCTTCAGGCTGTGGAAGCTGCTTTGGAGGTGCAACCCAAGCAAAGCCAGCATTTTGCAGGTTGTTGTTTTGTGGTGAACAAGTGCTCCTGTGGCCAGAGACAGAAGTCAGGACAGGAGCTGATGCAGTGCTGGCTTGGTTTTCCAGTGAAGGAAGCAGTAACTGGGAATATCTCTGACAGGCAGCAACCAGTCGAAAAAGGAACCCCTGCTGAAAGCAATGCTGCAGCTGGCATGGACATTCCAACTGATTCTAGCAAGCTTGTCCATGCTGTCCGGGTTCTGTGATTGAGCACACCACTGTCTATAGTCCATAGGCATTCAACATGGTAGTGAGTACTGGATTCTTATTGCGACCAACTGAGAGGTGGAGCCTTGAATTCCAGCCCAGCAATGCAATTCAAATTTCACTGGCAACACCAAATGTTGCCAGTGAAAGTATGGCAACTCCACCACAAGCAACCCAAAGTGCTGGAGAACCAGCTTATTCCATATGTATTTCTAGACAGCGTTCTTAGGCCTCTGCTCCTGGTTCAGACAGCTTAATTGTGTGTTTGTCAACATATCAAACCCCTGCACAGGCAGGGGGCACAGCCTGTGACATTGCATTTTAGCCTTCTTAGTTTGTGAAGTCTGACCTTGTTTGGCCTGCATCAAGAATGGTGTGGCCAGCAGGAGCAGGAGGTCATTCTGCCCCTGTACTCTGCACTGGTTAGACCACACCTTGAGTACTGTGTCCAGTTCTGGGCCCCTCAATTTAAGAAGANTGTTCAGATGGGACAGGAGCACCAGCACCATGACCACAGCAAGAGAAACTGCTGGCTTAGGGTAAAGCTGCAGGGAAATACTGGTTTTGTGTATGAAGAAGGAAGAGTTTTTTTGTCAGGATAGCTATGCATTGCAGGAGTCTTTACCTCTTGCTGCTAGGTGAAATTGCAAAATCAGAAGACATATTCATCTGTAATGCAACATAAGATTCACCCAGGACATGTCCAGGAAACCTATTTCATGTTGCAGCCTAGAAGGTAGAAGATAACTGAGAAAGCCCATCAGCTATTGGGGGAATTCTTTGAATAAGACCAGAAATAGGAGAGAGAGAAAAAAATCCCCACAAGAATTACCAGACATGGATTTAGATACTCTGTTTCTTGCTTCATGCTCTCAAAGGAATCACTGCGTTAATAAAAAGGAAGTGGGGGATGATTTCTGTGGTCAGAGAATCATAGAATTAGTCAGGATTGGAAGAGACCACAAGGATCATCTAGTTCCAAACCCCCTGCCATGCACAGGGACACCCTACCCTAGATCAGGCTGGCCACAGCCTCATCCAGCCTGGCCTTAAACACCTGCAGGGATGGGGCCTCAACCACCTCCCTGGGCAACCCATTCCAGCCTCTCACCACTCTCATGCTGAAGAACTTTCTCCTCATGTCCAGTCTGAATCTCCCCACCTCCAGCTTTGCTCCATTCCCCCNTATCAGCAGAGCGGAGTAGAGGGGGAGCCTTGACCTGCTGGCCACACTTCTCCTGATGCAGCCCAGGCTCTGGTTTGCTTTCTGGCTGCAAGTGCACACTGCTGGCTCATGCTGAGCTTCTCGTCCACCAGCACCTGCAAGTGCCTCTCCTCAGGGCTGCTCTCCAGCCACTCTCTGCCCAGCCTGGATTTGTGCTTGGGATTGTCTCAACCCAGATGCAGGACCTTGCACTTGGTCATGTTGAACATGAGGTTGGCTTGTGCCCACCTCTCCAGCCTGTCCAGGTCCCTCTGAATGGATCCCTTCCCTCCAGCCTGTCTGCTGCACCACACAGCTTGATGTCGTCAATAAACTCACCAGAGCATCAGAGTCTCACAAGAGCAGAGTAGAGGTGGACAGCTCGGAGTAGAGGGGGATTCATGTGGCTTTAACTGTGAAAGGACATTTAGGATGAGGAGATGGCTGTAGGAGGAATGCAGAGGGGGCTTGAGACACTGGATGAAAGAGAAGAAGCTCTTAGAGGTTTTTTCCCCAGGAATGGGGAACTGTGTGTAAGAATCCATGAGCCTGGAGAATGCACACCAGTAAAGGGAGATGCTTTGCCTACAGAAGGCAGCATTAGCATTTCTATCTTCTCCTACCCAGGGGAAGGCATCAGTGGGTTTGGTTTTTTTTTCTAGCTTCTTGAAACTACAATCTTCACAGCTTCTTGCAATACCAAGTGAATACAGAGTTATTGTTTTGTGAAAGGAAGAAAAATAATGTCAGCTGGGCTGTGAATCTGTGGCAGTGAGGGGATCTTGAGGAGTTCATTTAGTCCATGGTAGCAAAGTTTCAAAGAGGCATGTGAAGGCATTTCTCTGAAGTCTTTCTGGGCACATGACAATACTCACAGTCTCACAGGGATTGTCTGGGATTGTTGGAGCATATGATGGAGCAACATCAAAGTCAAGTACACTTTTGATCCATGCCAAGTCTTATATTTGTGGAAACATGGCCCTGCTGTCTCTTAGCTTTGTTGATGCTGATCTCAGAGATGAAGTGTAAGAGCACAGCAGTCTTTCGGGGCTGATGTAGCAGCCACCGTGCATCAATCTGCAGGGCTTTAAGCTCTTCTGTGGATTGCAGTAGATTCTCAGGCTTTAATACTCAGAGTATTTCTAGTGTTGTTCTGGTGTGCCAAGCAATTGAATTCTATCATCTGGTTCCTAAGATGGCTGAGATTGGATACTGTGATTTACCACACTGGAACTCTGTTTCTGACGTTGTAATTGAGCCATCTGTGGCTTTGAAGGACTCCTTCACTTCTCTGTGCCTCAGTTGTCAACATCATTTAGCAGTGTCTAGAGCTCTGGACCTCTGCGAATGGAAGGCAATAGAGGGAAAATGGATCAAAATAGCCTTGTTGTGGCTATTGGATTAAACTCCTGTGTTTATAACTCCCCTGTTGGGGTTATAAGACACAGGTTTATTTTGTAAATCCATATTAGAACCCACTGAAATGTTTCACTATTCAGATTTTATTGGTGTTTTCATGCTCTTGTGAAACTGGAGCACAGAGACAACACAAACAAATGCTCCTTTTTTCTGTACTGCTCTCAGAATTTTTCTCCTGCACTCAGTCTGATAGAAGAGTATATAATCTTTTGGCATCTGTGCTGTCCTCATACATGTACACAGACAGAGATTAAGTGCCTGAAACATTTCTGTCTAGGGAGCAAAAGGCCTTTCCCTCACCCAGAAATCTCACATACCCCTTTGCTTTCCTGTGTCTTGCCATTTCTGCAGTGTTTTCTATGGCTGACCTGCAAAATGCAGCCACCTACCACTCACTAGCTGGGCTGTAAAGCGCTTGCTGGGAGCCTTACTGCATGTGAGCATGCAGGAGGTTCCAGGAGATGCTGGGGGATGTGGGCTGAATATTAGGTGTGGATAGAGGACAGAGCGTCCTTGCTTCTCCAAATGAGTGAGCAGTGAGATCCTTGTCCAGGCAGTATGCCAGCTGCTGTTGTTATGCTTTTTTAATACTGACTGACTTTTTTTTCCCTTTAATTTATTTATTAGGACAACTTCTGTGTGTGAGCCAACTGGTTAAGCACACACTACTGCTGCCACAGCCCATGGCCACTTTGGGGATTAGAAAGATCATAGAATCGTAGAATCAATCAGGGTTGAGAAGGGACCACAACGATTAGCCAGTTCCAAACCCCCTGCCATGGGCAGGGACACCCTACCCTAGATCAGGCTGGCCACAGCCTCATCCAGCCTGGCCTTAAACACCTGCAGGGATGGGGCCTCAACCACCTCCCTGGGCAACCCATTCCAGCCTCTCACCACTCTTATGCTGAACAACTTCCTCCTCATGTCCAGTCTGAATCTCCCCACCTCCAGCTTTGCTCCATTCCCTCTAATCCTGTCACTCACTGAGAGTCTAAAAAGTCCCCCCCCAGCTTGTTTTACAGAGTACTAAGAAATCACTACAAGTTTCTCTTGGCTGAAAAGAAACTTGCAAGATTGCAGCTGGATGCTTTAATTTTTTACTCAGAAGGATAGGAAATTAATTTCTGATCAGCTTTCCTCTGTTCCTTAAGGACTCTGAAGCTTCATTTCAAACAAGAGGAAACCAAAAGAGGAGAGAGTTACAGCCTCACATTTCAATCTCTAACTTCCATGGGTGCTTCATGAATCACCTCCTCCTCCATGCAGATATCATCACCTAAGCTGTAGAGCTTGATATATTCTTTTGGCATATTTATATTAGCTGCTTTATTGGAAAAGATGTATTTAGGTCATCAACTCTAAGGTCTAAGTTCAAAACAGTGCTGAGAGATGCAGACCATTCACCAGCCTGACTGTCCAACCCATCCCCGGATATGAGCTGTATCCCTGACTCTGTTTCTATGTCCTTAAGGCCCATTTTGGGTCACAAAGCTTCATAAAACACACTTTGAAGAAGCATGTATCAGCAATGCGGACACGTGGTTTTGGGATGCAGCTCTCTTTGCCTGCAGGGTAAGAAGATCCTGAATGAATGACAACAAAGCAGATGAAGGTCTCAATTTCAGCTGGGCAAGCCCACATTCATTAGCTGACTAGTCTGCCCAGCTTGTTTATTATTAATTCTGAGTGCCATCCAAGTGGAAGGAACACCTGTGTTAGGGTGTCAGCAACCAGAGATCTCCATCTAGCAAGGTCCTGCCTGTCACAGTCTGGGCAGACCACCAGCGCTCTGTCAGGGTGACAAGCCTTTGGATAGCAGCTTAGCTTCCCATCAGGGCTTGCTGGATGAATGTGGTTGCAAATAGAAAGGGAAACACATCTTAAATATCCTTTTCCTTTCTTGTCCTTTCCTCCTGACAACTGGTCTACAGCTTTGTGATTTCAGGGTGAAAGTCACTTTCATGTTTTACCTTAATTCTTCTTTCAATGAAACCTTATAAATCTGACTTGAACCCAGGACAACACATCTCTGGTACCTCCATCGTAGCTGCCAGGGGTAGGGTTGAAGGTCAACTCTAGGATCAGCTCTAGGAGGGCTCATGTAAACCTCTACTCCATGGAACTCAGCCTCATAGAATCATAGAATCATAGAACGGGTTAGGTTGGAAGGGACCTCAAGGATCATCCAGCTCCAACCCCCTGCCATAGGCAGGGACACCTCCCACTAGAGCAGGTTGCTCAAGGCCTCATCCAGCCTGGCTTTAAACGCCTCCAGGGAGGAAGCATCCACAACCTCCCTGGGCAACCTGTTCCAGTGTCTTACCAGCCTCAGTTTATCTCTAGTTCATATAATCATAGAATCAACCAGGTTGGAAGAGACCTCCAAGATCGTCTAACCTATCAGCCAGCCCTATTACCCACCCAGTTCTGTGTTGGATCATGGATTTACCAAGGGGAGATGTTGCTTGACTAACCTGATAGTCTTCCATGAAAGCATGACCAAGTGGGTAGTGAAGGAAGAGCTGTGTATGTCATATACCTTGACTCCAGTAATACTTTTGATACTGTCTCCCATAATATCCTCGTGGAAAAACTCAGGAGATGTGGCATGGATGGTTGGTCCATGAGGTAGTTCAAAAACTGGCTCCACAACAGAGTCCAAAGGGTTGTCACCAGTGGCACAGAGTCAAGCTGGGGGACTGTAGCCAGTGGTGTTCCCCAGGGATCTGTACTGGATCCAGTTTTGTCCCGTATCTTTATCAGCATCCTGGATGTGGGCATTGAGTGTACCCTCAGTAAGTTCACTGATGATACAAATCTGGGGGTGAGGGGTGGCTGAGAGCCCCTCAGGCTGTGCAGCCATCCAGTGAGATCTGGAGTCCTGGGTGAAGGCTAACCACATGAAGTTCAATAAAGGCAAGTGCAGGGTCCTGCACCTGGGGAGGAATAACAGCAGGCAACAGTGCACGTCGGGGGCTGCCCTGCTGGAAAGCAGCTCCGTGGAGAAAGACCTTGGAGTGCTGTTGGACAGCAAGTTCTGCATGGGCCAGCAATGTGTCCTTGTGGCCAAGAGAGCCAATGGCATCCTGGGGTGCAGCAGAAACAGTGTGGCCAGCAGGTCTAGGGAGGTCCTTTGTCCCCTCTACTCTGCCCTGGTGAGACCACATCTGGAATACTGTGTCCAGTTTTGGGCTCCCCAGGTCAAGAGAGACAGGGAACTGCTGGAGAGAGTCCATCAGAGAGCCACGAGGATGACTGGGGGACTTGAGCATCTCCCCCGAGAAGAGAAGACTGAGAGGAGATCTCATCAGTGTGTACAAATATCTGAGGGGTGGGTGTCAAGTGGCTGGGGCCAATCTCTTTTTGATGTTCCACAGCAATAAGAAAAGGAGCAAAAGGTGCAAACTGGAAGATAGAAGGTTTCACCCCAACACGAGGAGAAACTTCTTTACAGTGAGGGTGAAGGAACATTGGAACAGGCTGCCCAGAGAGGTTGTGGAGTCTCCTTCTCTGGAGACTTTGCAAACCCACCTGGATGTGTTCCTGTGTGAACTACCCTAAGTGATTCTGCCTTGACAGGGAGGTTGGACTTCAGAGAATCATAGAATCAACCAGGTTGGAGGAGACCTCCAAGATCATCCAGTCCAACCTAGCACCCAGCCCTGTCCAATCAACTACATCATGGCACTAAGTGCCTCATGCAGTCTTTTCTTGATCTCTGGAAGTCCCTTCCAACCTCTAAAGCTCTGTGATTCAGTGAATATCTGAGCCTATCACCAGCCTTTGGGGTTTTATATCCATGTGGATGTGTTCCTGTGCAAACTACCCTAGGGAATCCTGCTTTGGCAGTGGGGCTTGGACTCGATGACCTCTGAAGGTCCCTTACAACCTCTAATGTTCTGTGATTCTGTGGTCATCCTGGCTGAGAGTTCCCAAATGCCAGTCACGATGAGAAGCAAGCAGTATGCAGCAGCAGAATTAAGCATTGCAGCAGCTTGTCTAAAATGTGTTCTCTTCCAAAGCAACCATTGCCAGTGTACCCAGAGATTCACTTTCTTGAACCATGGTCTGGACCATAAAAACAATTTGAGTTTGAAAATGGTGAAGACTTTCTTTTTTAAAGCTGACTATTGCAATTTTTATGTTCTGGAAAGAACTGCCTCTTAGGGAAGTGCTGGAGGGAGTTTTTCACTTTGTTGTCCTTCAATATTCCATATGGAACATGTTCTTTGATAGTGAAGCTGTTGAAAGAGCAGTTTCCACACAAGATATGTAAACACATGCTCTGTGTAGGCAGGGTCTTCATATTTCACAGAAAACGATGACAGTCCTATTCCTGGACTGAGATTTTTTCCACTGATGGGAACTGGAGTATTCTGATTCTGTGGTTAGCACACAAAGCTAACCTGGAGCCTAAAAATATACACTGCATCTGCAGAGAGCTTGTCAGGGTAACCCTTTTCTGATAGAAACCAAGGCAATGGTGTAACAGTTGTACATCTTGGACTTACCACGGTTACAAAGCCCATAGCATGGCTTGTGCCCACCTCTCCAGCCTGTCCAGGTCCCTCTGGATGGATCCCTGCCCTCCAGCCTGTCTGCTGCACCACACAGCTTGGTGTCATCAGCAAACTTGCTGAGGCTGCACTCAATGCCTCTGTCCATGGCACTGAACAAGACTGGTCCCAGGACTGATCCCTGAGGGACTCCACTTGTTCCTGGCCTCCACTTGGCCATGGAGCCATTGACAGCCACTCTTTGGGTGCAGCCATCAAGCCACTTCTTTATCCATCTCGTGGTCCACCCATCAAACCCATGTGTCACCAGCTTGGAGACCAGGATGTGGTGTGGGACAGTGTCAAAGGCTTTTCTCAGGTCCAGGTAAATGACATCAGTTTCTTGCCCCTCATCTATGAATGTTGTGACCTGTTCATAGAAGGCCACCAGCTTCACAGGCACTCACTCCATCTGCCACTAAGCAGAAGAAGAAACCAACAGACATAAGAAAATGTTTGCTGTCCTTGGCATAACCTTTGCAGAAGGCCTCTGGCCCCTTTAGAGATGTCATTTCCGAGGAGAAAATAGATTCCAAGAAACCCCCCAGTACAAGTCCACCACTTCTCTGTGAATCTTAGGTTACAGCTTCTGTAACTGTAAGATCAACTTTTATTCTGTAAGAAATGTTTGTGGTGTTCAAGTCAACAGATGAGTGTTTGCATTGAACAGATCTCCCTTGTCTGGAACAGAAGCAGCAGCTCAGCCGGAGAGCATGTTGCCTCCTTGGTCCTCCTCCTCCACCACCCATGTTTCCACCACCGCAATTCAGGCACAGCTGGAGTACTGTAAGTGTGGCCCTGGAGCATTTCTCTGCTTTTTATATGACTTTTTCTGTATGACAAAGAGTGAAGCAGCCTCTTGAGCACTGTTTCATGGTATCAGTCAGAAAAACAGTCTGGCCACGTTGTATGGCTCTATTAGGACAATTAGTCAACATCCCAGGGTGGGGCTTGAAGTAAATCTCAAATAGATTAAGGAATGAAATGAGGCTGGATTTGTTAGGGCAGTTAATCCAATTAATATTCCCTTCACTCTGTTTTGAGATTGTGATGGTTTGGGTGTCCCCCACCCCCCACACTTTTAGAAATCACCCAGACTAGACTCAGTCGGCTCTGGAAATTTGAATGAAGCTTATATTTACAGCTGGCACAATTTACAAGCAGATAGTTACAGTATATACAGTTATAGACAGAAATAGACAAGG
>WAAF01006754.1:44988-63019 GCA_013400475.1 Tricholaema leucomelas
GGTGAGGTTAGAAAGCAAGATGGAGTCCAGCCAGCAGCCACGAGCTCTCCCCAGCAGGCAAAGCTTCCCAGCAAAGAGAAGAAGCAAGTGACCTAATCTTTGTTTTGCCTTTCTTCTTTACACATCCCAGCAAGACTGTGAGGGAAGTAGACACCATTGTTTTCATTTTACAGCCTATCATCTAGTTCTTCTCACCAAAACATGCTAGCTAGGCTCAAACTAGCACAGAGATCTTTCTGAGAGTATGGCAACCCTGAACTATGGCAATGGCAACTGCAGTAATGGAATGGCAATGAAATAAACCAAGTAAGGGCAGAAAGGCAATTTTCCATTCTTCAAAGTGATTTCAGGATGTGCATCTTATATGTGTCCTGTTTTGCATCGTGCTTTTCTTGCACAGTAGGTGAAATGAAAGTCCTGAAATCCTTCTGTGGAATCTATTCTCATCAGTTCATTCTCAGACAGAAAGATGGGTTTATGTTGCTGGTATGGAGTTTTTGCTCAGCCTGCTGTATCTGCTCTATATGATGTACAACCATACCCATGGCAACCTGTGCAGCACCCAGTGAGCACTGGGTGTGTGATATTGGGTTCACTCAGTTGCTTTTATTGCCATGCATTGCTGGTATGGAGGTTTTGCTCACCCAGCTATATTTGCTCTATATGATGCACAACCATACACAGGTCAACCTGTGCAGCACCCAGTGAGCACTGGGTGTGTGATATTGGGTTCACTCAATTGCTTTTATTGCCATGCATTGCTGGTATGGAGGTTTTGCTCACCCAGCTATATCTGCTCTATATGATGTACAACCATACCCATGGCAACCTGTGCAGCACCCAGTGAGCACTGGGTGTGTGATATTGGGTTCACTCAGTTGCTTTTATTGCCATGCATTGCTGGTATGGAGGTTTTGCTCACCCAGCTATATTTGCTCTATATGATGTACAACCATACCCATGGCAACCTGTGCAGCACCCAGTGAGCACTGGGTGTGTGATACTGGGTTCACTCAATTGCTTTTATTGCCATGCATTGCTGGTATGGAGGTTTTGCTCACCCAGCTATATTTGCTCTATATGATGTACAACCATACCCATGGCAACCTGTGCAGCACCCAGTGAGCACTGGGTGTGTGATACTGGGTTCACTCAATTGCTTTTATTGCCAGGGTCTGTTAACCCCTACAGACTTCCCATTCCAACAGTAAGAATTTTTCTGCCTACTCATTAATTCCTAATTCTTAGTTCTACTATTAGTTTCCTATATAAAAATAGAGTTTGCCTGCATTTCCAGAGAAGACCACATGTGTCAGGGGATGTAAATCATCCAGTTTATTCCTGCAAGCCTATTTTTGAAGTCAAAAGATTAGACATAATTAAAAGCATTGGCTCTCATCTGCAGTGAATGAATGCCTATGGGTTAGTATCTTCTAGAGTGAAGTTCACGCTGCCTATACCCTCACTGAGCATAGCATTTATTATTAGAGCAAAGACACTATTTTTGGAGAGGAACTGTTGCTTATGAATTGGGACAGAGAGAGCAGAGTCAGTTCTAAGATTAGACCAGGGTCTGACGCTGTCTTGGAGGGCCACGCTGCAGCCTGGCTGAGATGTGCCTCTGGGAGAGGAGGAAGTGTGGGGCAGGACAGTATGCTGAAGTGCTAATGTTTAGACATCTGTGAAGCTAACCTTGTGACAAGCCCTGGGTTCCTCTCTTAAGGAGAAATATACTCTCTTCAGGCACTAGCATTTGGTGGCTGCTTTTTCGTGTGTTTCACTAATGGGCTACATATGGCTCCACATTCACCTGTCTGTCTTATGTTATGTAGAAGCTGCTAGCCCTGGAAATGGAAGAGTTGTGCCAGAAGCTCAAGATAAAACAGGCTTCCTCTCTGCCTGAATCGTATTGCCTTTCAGGGCCTCCTGGCCCCCAGGTGAGTGATGAATTTGTGATTAAACCACATAATTCCCTCACTTGTTTCAAGGTCCTTACAAAGCTGTAAAACATTGCAAATGCTTTTTGCCACTTAATAAGCACACCAAGCTCTGGCTTAATTCCGCTTTGATACTGCTATGCATAAATTATGTAGGATTTTTACCATATCACAGTCTCACAGTATCACCAAGGTTGGAAGAGACCTCATAGATCATCAAGTCCAACCTGTTACCACAGAGCTCAAGGCTAGACCATGGCACCAAGTGCCACGTCCAATCCTATGTTCTCATCCCTGGCTTCCTTACTTTGGTCAATTTCAAGGGCATCATTTTGTGGAGTTTTAGAGTGGGTAGCACTCACAAAAAAATCCAGGAGGTGCTGTCACTTCATTCAGGGGATCTTTGGGATTTTTTTTCTCTGCTTTAGGTCCTGTTGTCCTCCATGTGAGGGAACGAGTCCATGGGGTGGGTGCATAAGAGGTGCAATGAATTTGAATATTAGTGGATTACATCTCTGAGAAAGAAAATATCAGATACAAGTTGGAGCTTCAGGAGAGCAGTGGGCTGTGATTCAGGACATTGTGTGTCCTGCCGTGGCCAGCAGGACAAGGGAGGTTACTCTGCCCCTGTACTCAGCACTGGTCAGGCCACACCTTGAGTGCTGTGTCCAGTTCTGAGCTCCTCAATTCAAGAGAGATGTTGAGGTACTGGAATGTGTCCAGAGAAGGGCAACGAAGCTGGTGAGGGGCCTGGAGCACAGCCCTGTGAGGAGAGGCTGAGGGAGCTGGGGGTGTGCAGCCTGCAGAAGAGGAGGCTCAGGGCAGACCTCATTGCTGTCTACAACTACCTGAAGGGAGGCTGTAGCCAGGTGAGGTTTGTCTCTTCTGCCAGGCAACCAGCAAGAGAACAAGGGGACACAGTCTCAAGTTGTGCTGGGGGAGGTCTAGGCTGGATGTTAGGAGGAAGTTGTTGGCAGAGGGAGTGATTGGCATTGGAATGTGCTGCCCAGGGAGGTGGTGGAGTCACCATCCCTGGAGGTGTTCAAGCAAAGCCTGGCTGAGGCACTTAGTGCCATGGGCTGGTTGATTGTCTAGGGCTGGATGCTAGATTAGACTGGATGATCTTGGAGGTCTCTTCCAACCTGGTTGATTCTATGCATTCTGGAAACAGAACCATTTGACTCATTGGTTTGAGCTTTTCAAGGTCTCCTGAATTAAGGAGTCTCCTGAAAGGATAATCAGACTAATTTGAAAGAGAAATATGTTCAGGATCTATAAGTGGTGGAAATCCTCCACGTCCGTACAATACTGCAGATCCCTTCCCACATGTTTATGCCACTTCCCTTAGCACCTGCTTTGCCAGCTGATGTCATTATCACTAATTCTTCAGGCCTCCAACAACCTCTTATCTTTCCTTTGACCCAGGCCTTAATTCTTTCTGGTTTTCTTTACCTAGAAGATGCCCTGCACTTTTCATGTCAGTCCAGCCATTATGCAGTGTCTCTAATCTGGCATTTAAGAGGCCACATTCAAATGCCTCATTCACTACCCCAAACTTCTGGGTTCACACTTTTGGCAGGAGAGATGTACAGGGGCAAGGGCTGAGGGAAGAGAGCCACCAGTGTCTCCTTACTGATGCAGCTGAATAATTGCATTCACTTTCCTCCACAGGGTCCACAAGGAATTCCTGGTATAATGGGACCAAAAGGGGAGAAAGTAAGTGTCTGTCATGATGGAGTTTGGTGTGGTTTTGAGGAGCAAAGAGGGGGTGTTCACTTTTTAACTTGGCTGTTTAATGAATGGTGGAGGCCATAGATGTAATCTGAATGTAAAGCTGTGAATTGGTTTGAAATTCTAATTTAAAGATTCACCTTTCAGTGTTCATTTTCAGTCTTGAAATATTCTTTATGGCTTCTCATGATAGCCACCTCTGTCTAGAGTATGTGTTCAGAAATCAGCTCATGTGTACAGGTCTGGCCTTTGTGTGCCCTGTACCCCTGGGAGGAGGTGAGAAGCAGAGCTTGCCCATGCAGTGGTAATTGGATGGATCAGATGATATATTAAAACTGGCCTATGTGTTAGATTATGGCTTCAAGTTTGCAAAGCGTTTGCTCTCTGATGATATCAAAGAGCCCTACAACTGCATGTGGGCATATAATTATGTGCTTTGCTATACAAGGGAATGACTGTAGATTTAGGATTGAGAACACAGGGAAGACTAAGGAGCTCTGGTGGTGAGGGGCCTGGAGCACAGCCCTGTGAGGAGAGGCTGAGGGAGCTGGGGGTGTGCAGCCTGGAGAAGAGGGGGCTCAAGGGTGACTTCATTGCTGTCTACAACTACCTGAAGGGAGGCTGTAGCCAGGTGGGGTTGGTCTCTCCTGCCAGGCAATCAGCAACAGAAGACGGCGACACAGTCTCAAGTTGTGCTGGGGGAGGTCTAGGCTGGATGTTAGGAGGAAGTTCCTCGCACAGAGAGTGATTGGCATTGGAATGGGCTGCCCAGGGAGGTGGTGGAGTTGCTATCCCTGGAAGTGTTGAAGCAAAGCCTGGCTGAGGCACTTAGTGCCATGGTCTAGTTGATTGTCTAGGGCTGGGTGCTAGGTTGGACTGGATGATCTTGGAGGTCTCTTCCAACCTGGTTAATTCTACGATTCTATGATTTTGTGATTCTCTGATTCTCTTCATTTTGCCTCTGCAAACATTGTCTTGAACACAAAGACACTCTCAGTATTTACTGATGTATTTAAAGTCAATGCCTTCATTACCGAGCCACTGCGCTTCATCTGGTGCCTGTGAGACTAACATATTCCTTTCTCTGGCAGGGGGAGATTGGCAGGCCAGGAAGAAAGGTATGAACAAAGGTGCTGGCTCAGAAACCTGTCTCATACTTGGCTTGTAGCAGCTGCCAGAGAGCCGTGCAGACAGTAGTTAAATGAGCACTGGCTAGTGCTGAGGTTTGACTGCTTTGTGCTGCTTCCCCTGGTGCTCAGGGCGGGTGGTAGGTCTGGGTGCAGGGCTGGTTTGGAGGGCTGTCCCAGTTGGTTTGAGTTCAACAATTTCCCTCAACAGAAGCACGCTGCTCTGGCCAGAGAATTAAAGCAGAATGGAATTTGCCTGAACTGTGTCTGTGTGAACAGGGGAAATGGAATAGAGGGGCTATCATTAAAGACACACTAAAAAGATCCCACAGCAAAATCAAACGTTTTGCTCCTCCAAAGTCTAAACAAGGCTCAGCCAAATAGCTCTGAAGGAGGGAAAACCATTAGTGAAGACATTGACAGAATTTTGGCACCTATGCAATATGATGGTTAGAATCCTACGCCTGGTGACATAAACCCCCTGATATATTGTCAAAACTATGTGTCCCTACATGTGGTGAAACAGAATACATCATCTCAGTCACTAAGTACCTCCATTTAATATAATTAACTTTAAAGGAGGACAGAAATGCAGGATGAAATCGGAGATATGCCGAGGTAGTCACTAACCAGGAAAAGAAATAACCTTCTAATAATACACCAAGGATTTTTAACCCCCTTCTAATAATACACCAAGAACTTTAATACCACCTCCCAACCAGTAATTCAAATCAGTGTGAAGCACATAAAGAAGAGGTCTTTTGTTTAATCTAAACTGCAAACACCAAAGTATTACTTACACCAATTGAAATGTTCAAAACAGCAATGTCTCAGAGAAAAGTCACCCACCAACCTACAAGAGAATGTGAACCTTAAGCACAGTACATTGGCACTTACTCTTCTGACAAAAAACTAGTAGGTTCCAAAAAGAGAAGTTGCTTAGGTTTAGACATAAACCACAACTCTGGCTCATGAAACTCTTAGCACCTAATAGCATGATGATATCTCTTCGATCATATTGTCAAGTGGCATAAAGCAGTGGCATCTCGCTACTCCGCAGCATCAGTTACAGGGGTTGTGGAGTCGCCATCCCTGGGGGTGTTCAGCAAGGGACTGGATGAGGCACTTGGTGCCATGGTCTGGTTGACTGGATAGGGCTGGGTGATAGGTTGGACTGGATGATCTTGGAGGTCTCTTCCAGCCTGGTTGGTTCTATGGTTCTATTGCTACTCATTGAGTAACTAGTAAAGAGCAATTAGAGCTAAAAACAATTTGGGAATGTTCAGAATAAGAAAAATAGTAAACAAAAATATCTTAGTTCAAGATTTGGTTCTGGTTTTAACACAGATTTGATCCAGATTGTTACATGCAGGTCTTTTTTACCTTCTTTTTCACCTCCATCATAGTATTAAACAAAAAGAGGATTTAAGTTACTGATACTGTGGGTTTGGAGTGATTGTTTTGACTGCATGTAGCTGATCTTATTTGAGTCAGTATTACCTGATGTCTCTGCAAGCCCACACTTCCTCCAGTAGCATCAACACAAACTGTATTATCAGGATAAAATGGTGGGTATCAAAACCCCTGGGTTTGTAGGTCTTTTCCTCAAAAGACTTTACTCCTCCATATCTTCTATCTGTAGTGGAGACCTGTGTATAGTCATGACGTTATATCAATCATTGTAATCATTGTTTTCCATTCAAGGGCAGACCAGGTCCCCCGGGCGTCCCTGGGATGCCAGGACCAGTAGGATGGCCTGGACCTGTGGGACCGAAGGTAAGACTAAAATTCACATGGAATAACCTGTTCAACATCACAATCTGAACAGAACACTTCTCTCAGGAAGTCTCTAAATGATTATCTGTTGGAGGATGGGAAGCTGCAGCAGTGCAAGGACATCTACTGCTCTGCAGAAACCTGCCCAGTTTGAAGTTAGATTACTCCACCTCCAGCCTAGTAGCTCTGTAACCACGTAGGTTAAAATACATGAAAGGCAAGTAGAAAATCAATCTAATCAAGACTTACTGATGCACTGATGGGATCAAAACAGTTTAACACAGTCTCAAGTTGTGCTGGGGAAGGTCTAGGCTGGATGTTAGGAGGAAGTTCTTCCCAGAGAGAGATATTTGCCATTGGAATGGGCTGCCCAGGGAGGTGGTGGAGTCACCATCCCTGGAGGTGTTCAGGAAAAGCCTGGCTGAGGCACTTAATGCCATGATCTAGTTGATTGGACAGGGCTGGGTGCTAGGTTGGACTGGATGATCTTGGAGGTCTCTTCCAACCTGGTTGATTCTATTCTATTCTATTCTATAATCACTGGTGTCTCACAATCATATGGATCAGTGTTCCAAAACTAATCATCATCTTTATGACTATTCTTTATGATGATCTCTTTGCCTGAATGTGTGTTTCCTGGCAGCATAACTGCACCCATGTGATCAGAGGGAAAATATCAAAGGCTGGTGTCAGAGGACAAAGATAACAAAAGATGAGGATTGCTGATCACATCTTTGAAGTTCATTCCCACACAAACAATCTTTCATTCCTGTGATTTTTAATAACCAATAGCAGAAGAAATGGCAGGACATGTTTTGCTATTGCAGAGTCATTGCTTCATCTGCATTGCTTAGCTGCAGGAGAGCCCTTCACTGAGTATTGTCTTCTGCAAAAGCATACAGATCTTCACAGGACCCACAGTATGTGGAGTTTCTACCTCAACTTCTGAGATAATTTTTTTCATCAGTCCATTATGCATCAAGCAGAAGGCCTGTACACAAGGTTCAAAGATGCATTTTCCAGGAGACCTTTGACTCTTATTTTGCTCCATAAAGATTGGTTCCCCCACCTCAGAGGACATGACATAGTACTCTTTCTAATTCAAGAGTAATAGTAGATGCCTTCTGAAGTCAAGCCATGTCTGGGAAGCAAACCTTCAAGCTCTTGACAGCTACATTAGATGAAGAACATTATATTATAGTATCTGGCAATGTAGCAAGCAAGAAGATCCCCTTTTATGATCAAGTCTGGTGAAGGTGGGGCAGGCTGTGGATGTAGTCTACCTGGACTTCAGCAAAGCCTTTGACACTGTCTGCCACAACAAGCTCCTGGCAAAGCTGGCAGCTCGTGGCTTGGACAGATTCACTCTGAAATGGGTCAGGAACTGGCTGGAGGGCTGGGCTCAGAGAGTGGTGGTGAATGGTGCCACATCCAGTTGGCAGCTGGCACTAGTGGTGTGCCCCAAGAATCAGTGCTGTTCAATATCTTTCAGTGCTGTTCAGTATCTTTATTGATGATCTAGATGAGAGGATTGAGTCCAGCATCAGTAAGTTTGCAGATGACACCAAGCTAGGAGCAGCTGTGGATCTGTTGGAGGGTAGGAGAGCCCTGCAGGGGGACCTTGACAGGCTGAGTGGGTGGGCAGAGGCCAATGGGATGAGATTTAACAAGGCCAAGTGCAGGGTTCTACACTTTGGCCACAACAACCCCAAGCAGTGCTGCAGGCTGGGGACAGAGTGGCTGAAGAGCAGCCAGGAAGAAAGAGACCTGGGGTTACTTGTAGACAGTAGCTGGAGATGAGTCAGCAGTGTGCCCAGGTGGGCAGGAGAGCCAATGGCATCCTGGCCTGTATCAAGAACAGTGTGGCCAGCAGGACAAGGGAGATTATTCTTCTGTACTCAGCACTGATCAGGCCACACCTTGAGTGCTGTGCCCAGTTCTGAGCTCCTCAATTCAAGAGAAATGCTGAGATACTGGAAGGTGTCCAGACAAGGGCAAAGAAGCTGGTGAGGGGCCTGAAACACAAACCCTATGAGGAGAGGCTGAGGGAGCTAGGGGTGTGCAGCCTGGAGAAGGCAAAGGGGTGACCTCATTGCTGTCTACAACTACCTGAAGGGAGGCTGTAGCCTGGTGGGGTTGGTTTCTTCTGCCAGGCAACCAGCAAGAGAACAAGGGGACACAGTCTCAAGTTGTGCTTCTCCTCAAGGGGTGGTCTAGGCTGGATGTTAGGAGGAAGTTCTTCACAGAGAGAGTGATTGGCATTGGAATGGGCTGCCCAGGGAGGTGGTGGAGTCACCGTCCCTGGGTGTGCTTAAGGAAAGCCTGGCTAAGGCACTTAGTGCCATGGTCTAGTTGATTGGCTGGGTCTGGGTGCTAGGTTGGACTGGATGATCTTGGAGGTCTCTTCCAACCTGGTTAAAGAAGACAAGAAAAAATGGAAGAAGAAGAAGAAGAAGAAGAAGATAGTACATACTTAACCTTCTTTGAAAAGGAAGTGCTTTGCTCACAGTCCTAGTGCTGAAAGCAGAACAGTCATAAAACTCATTCACTCAGCCTTTTCCTTTTAAAAGCTCTATTTTTATCAAAGAAGTCTTCCT
This sequence comes from Tricholaema leucomelas, assembly GCA_013400475.1. Classification (NCBI taxonomy): domain Eukaryota; kingdom Metazoa; phylum Chordata; class Aves; order Piciformes; family Lybiidae; genus Tricholaema lacrymosa; species Tricholaema leucomelas. The sequence goes on from WAAF01006754.1 coordinate 54,157, forward strand.
AAAGTTGCTTTTATCTCCTCCTGGTCTGTTATGATTTTACATCACATTCCTTAAATAACTCCTCGCATTCAGTATTAATGCACTTTCCTCTGCTTTGACTTCCTGCACTACTGACTGTTTGATTCCAATTCTTATGCTTCTGTTGTCTCCTCTGAGACCTGTCTTCTCTGTTCTTTTGGTGAGTTCACACTTTCATTTTGTCTAGTTGTTCCTGCCTATTAGTGAAGGCTCCACTCAAATAGAGGCCAGCAGATCCCTGGGCCAGCTTATCTCTGTGCCAGCTTACATCGGTTGTGTCTCTTTCCTTTCTCTTTTTGTCATCTGATCTCTTCAAATTCCTGATACTCATCTTCACCGTAGCAGTTTGCTGCATCCTCTTCTTGGTCTAAATCTCCAATAACCTGCAGTTAGGATTTTCTCATCATTTCTGTGTCTTGTATTTTTCAGCTGAGACTGCTTGCTTGTCTTAGGTTTCTTTGACAGTCTTGGTCCAGTCCTTATTTTTCCTACTCTGATTCTTTAAGTCTCTTCTGAACTTCTGCCACAGCAGCAGCCAATGTGAAAATCATCTCCATTCTTGGGCAGTGAAAGCCAAGGGAGAATGAGAGGTAGCTGTATCCTGTGGGTAGCACTGGTGCATATCTGCCAGGACTACTCTATTTCACACTAAGTGTAATTAGCTGACATCAGACAGAGAAGCTGTTGTAAAGCCTTTTCATGATTTACTGGCCCTGCAGCACTGTAAAGCACATGATTACTCAGAACAGAATAAAAGCAGCCACTGTGCCTGCCCCCCAAGCCATAAAGGCTTGCAGCAAAATACCTTTTCTTTTCTGCAACTCAGTGGGAGTCACTGTGGGTAGAAAAAGTGCACCTTCATGCAGAACAAGGATGTGCTGCTGTTGCTGTTAATTTGCTCACCTACCCTTTATTAGCAACTGGCAAAACTGATGGACAAGCTACAAATACAAGGAAAAACAAAAAGTGGAATAAGGTAACATATGAGGGCTCAGGCAGAATGCAATTACTATACAGACCTTTGACTACAATACTACACCGAGGTCAGGCTTGTCTCAGATCTGACATAAAACCTGAACCACTAAACAGTCAGACATTCAAATACCACCTCACCAGAGAGCCACAATCAATAACTCTGTTTATTGACCCCTTTAGGGTGAAAAGGGAGAGTTGGGTGTGATGGGATTGCCAGGTACAAGAGGACCAATGGGCTCCAAGGTTTGTTAACCAAATGCTGCATTTTCAGACATTGGTTTCTAATGCTCTGCTGACAGCTGCTTCCCTCATCATTTTGCTGGAGAGCACTTATCAAGATATATCCTTTCTAATCCAGATAGAAAGATATGTTCTCCTCCAAGCAAGGTTATGTTTTCTGTTTGGGCTTGGCTGTGTTTTTGGCTTTTCATAAAAAATGCTTTTAGATAAACTCTTGCAATGCAAAGAATGAATTTAAAATCAAAGCCTGTACAGAACTGTATGCCACTAGCAAACTGCAGTTCTTAAATAGATCTACAACATGAAATCATGGCTGCAGTGTTTCCCACCCAGCTCATAAGACTGTGGAGGTCATTTTGGTCCTCTACTAAAAGTATGCATATGTATGAGTTGTGTCTGCACATCATTGTCTATGGCATAGCCTTTTAGTTGTATCTGTAAATCAGTCTCTGTGGCATAGCCTTTTAGTTGTATCTGCACATCAATGTCTATGGCATAGCCTTTTAGTTGTTTTTGGCTTATTCATAAGAAAATGCTTTTAGATAAACCCTTGCAATGCAAAGAATGAATTTAAAATCAAAGCTTGTGCATATTTGTATGCCACTAGAAAACTGCAGTTCTTAAATAGATCTGCAACATGAAATCATGGCTGCAGTGTTTCCCACCCAGCTCATAAGACTGTGGAGGTCATTTTGGTCCTCTACTAAAAGTATGCATATGTATGAGTTGTGTCTGCACATCATTGTCTATGGCATAGCCTTTTAGTTGTATCTGTAAATCAGTCTCTGTGGCATAGCCTTTTAGTTGTATCTGCACATCATTGTCTATGGCATAGCCTATTAGTTGTATCTGTAAATCAGTCTCTGTGGCATAGCCTTTTAGTTGTATCTGCACATCATTGCCTATTAGTTGGTTTTGGCTTTTCCATAAGAAAATGCTTTTAGATAAACCCTTGCAATGCAAAGAATGAATTTAAAATCAAAGCTTGTGCATATTTGTATGCCACTAGAAAACTGCAGTTCTTAAATAGATCTGCAGCATGAAATCATGGCTGCAATGTTTTCCATCCAGCTCATAAGACTGTGGAGGTCATTTTGGTCCTCTACTAAAAGTATGCATATGTATGAGTTGTGTCTGCACATCATTGTCTATGACATAGCCTATTAATTGTATCTGCACATCATTGTCTATGGCATAGCCTTTTAGTTGTATCTGTAAATCAGTCTCTGTGGCATAGCCTTTTAGTTGTATCTGCACATCATTGTCTATGGCATAGCCTATTAGTTGTATCTGTAAATCAGTCTCTGTGGCATAGCCTTTTAGTTGTATCTGCACATCATTGTCTGTGGCATAGCTTCTGCCTTTACAAATTTAATGCACAACACCTTAAGATACTTGGAAAAAAAAAGTTATAGTCAGTTTATTCCAATAAAAGATGGGGAAGAAGAGCTGAACACCATTGTTGGCTCTATATTTCTTAAAAAGAAACTAGTGTTTTTAACAAGGTTCACACTGGAGATTACTGAAGTAGAATTCAAGGACATTCCACAGGGGAAAAACAAACACACACATACAAATGATACACAACAGCAACACACAAAAGAGGAAGATTATTGCTTAAATTAATGTAGATTATTAATTATGCAAACAATGGCTTTATTCACTTTCAGTTACTTTTTTTCTTCCCCCTTTTGTTTCAGTTGTAAAGCAATATCAAAACTTCTGGCTGTACCTGGCTTTTTCACATTGGCTTTTGGGCTGAGTTGTGTTGCCTTCATGTTTCCCAGACCTGTTTCAGTGCCATTTTAGAAGCTATAAATATTCATTTGCATTCACATGTTGATGCAATGAATTATTTGTGCTTTATTCCTTTTTCTTTACTTTAAAAGTTTGAAAGTCCAGCTTCTCAGGTGATCTTGAAAGCTAGAAGCATTAAAACATCTCTTCTTCCCTTTAGGGTTTTCCTGGGACTAGAGGAGAAAAGGTCAGTGTGATAAAAGAATAATGTCAAATCTAACAGTCAGAAATCGTTATGTCAAAACTGTAACTGTAGAAATTAGTTTGGATTTCGATGGAATGGAGTCTAAAAGATCCTGCTGAGAAATTCAAACAAGCATGAAGAAGGAGCAGACTCGTGGCAGGGATGTTGAATAAGTGAGTTTTACACAGCACCTTCTTGTGAGCAAGCCACTACAGTGCACCTCACAGCGGTTTCCCCGTGAGTAGAATGGATTCTAATAATCCCTCATTGTTGGTCTGGTTTATTTAGGCTGTCTAGACTGTGGCAAAGAGACAAGTTTTACTGTAGGACCTGATCTTGGATGAAGCCAACTGGTGTGTGTGTGGGGAAATCCAGGAAAGCATGTGTTTAATGTAATTATCTGGGGATAATGAGTCCCCTTTTCTATAACCCTTACTCTTAATTCCAATATCAATGAAAATAATATGGAAACATTTTAAGCTATCTACCATATACCTGCTCTGAAGATACTGCTGTATTCTGTGCCCATCCAAATAATGCCTCTTGTAGAAAGGTTTTGCTTTCTCGTGAAAGGGTAGTAAATAAGCCATTGTCACCCTGTTGTCTCTCCCCAGGGATCCAGAGGTGACAGGGGTGACAAAGGAGTCAAAGGAGACCAGGTGATTTTCTTTTTTTCCCAATGACTGGAAGCTTTAGCTGAATATGCACATGAGGACTTAGATACCTCTGATAGCAAAACTCAGGAGTGATGTGGAGGAGAGGAGCCTGGAAGCATCTTCCGGAAGGGCCAGAGTGTTGATGGAGGACTGTGAAGCAGCCTCTCTGTTCCTATGAACCCTCAGCCTCAGCACATAGCAGGGTTGGTGAGTCAGAAGGGGATTTCTCTGGAGATAACCTCAGTCTCTCCTAGCCTTGCAATTCAGAATCTCAACAGCTTGCCAAAACGCTTTTAGCTGGTGATATGATAATGCTGAGGAGGTGAGCGAGGTTCATGGCTTGGGAGTTCTTTTAACTACTAAAGAAAAAGTAAACTGCTTCTGGTGTAAATGGGGAAATGCCATTCCCAAATGCAGGCTCTGGGGGTTGCTCAGGTAGCAGGGCTGCCTACAGACAAAACCAACATCAGGATGTTTTTGCTGGAGGAGAGAAGCAGGTGTCAGAGGATCAGACAGAGGGGTAGTCTTACTGTACAAGGGACTTGACAGTAAAATGTTGCTTACAATTCTCTCTCCTACATCACCTGCAGTGCTGAATGTCAGTGTGGTGTTGTTAAGCTGATAGCAGTGCATGACACTTGTTTTGCTTTCTTCCAAGGAGGGAACGTCACTTTATGTTTTTAATGACTTTTCTCCTTTTACTTTGTAGGGAGAAATAGGCTTCCCTGGAATGCTAGGACAAAAGGTAAGTGGGTGTGATAGGCTGGGGAGTGCCGGCATAGTTAGAGAGTGGCTTCAGGCTCATCCCTGAAGGTGTTCTCTTTTCACCTCAGAACATCAGTTTGGTCATAGTCTTTTTTCCTTACCAAAGGAAACTCTTGATCATATATTAATTACTGCCCTAATTGCTTAGATTTTATTCACTTGAAGCTAATAAAGGTTTCCTTCTTGGCACAGGTATAAATAGCAGTGACGACCCTGACCAATTTTTATCTCACCATTATTCTGGACTTGAAAAATCATCTGCATTCAGATGCTGGTTTATGGATAGAAAGACCTATCAGAGGCTAATTTTGTGACATAATCACATATTGCCCCTGAAATGAGGATAAGGGAATAACAGTTGCTCCTGAGGAGGTAGCAAGGTAGTGAATTCACCTCCCTTTCCCTGAGTGATTTTGTTACACCTGCATCCTACCAGCAAAAGCAAGATATTGCCAAGGGGTCCGAGAGTTTGCTAGCCTTGGCCTCTCCAAGTCTCTGGGCATGTTTTTCACCTCCTGTTTTGGGATGAATTTTTCAGGGACATGTGTGTAAATTGTTAGAGATCTTTTTTTTTTTTACTTTATACCTGTTTCAGAGTATTTCATTCTGCTTTTGGATTGCTGACAAAGAATCAGTAGCAGCATGATCTAGGGGAATTGTGTGAATGAAAGCACTGTCTTGTTTAAGGCAGCCGTACCCATGTACTTACGTCCTACTTTATTCCCTCTGCATCCACCAAGGGAGAGATGGGCCCGAAGGGACAATCTGGAGTACCAGGACACAGAGGACCTATAGGAAGACCTGGAAAGCGAGGCAAACAAGTAGGACCTCAGGGTTTTTCTTCCCTTAACTTGTGGCATACAACCATGCGACCTGTGCTCTCGTGGTACTGGGCACTTTCTCACACAGGGAAGGCGCATAGCCCTGAGACACCTCATGTGCATGCACAGGCTATGCAAGAGTTTAAACCCCACATGGTGTGGCCAGCAGGAGCAGAGAGGTCATTCTGCCCCTGTACTCACGCACCTTGAGTACTGTGTCCAGTTCTGGGGCCCCCAGTTTAAAAGGGACATTGAGATGCTTGAACATGTCCAGAGAAGGGCAACGAGGCTGGGGAGAGGCCTCGAGCACAGCCCTACGAGGAGAGGCTGAGGGAGCTGGGATTGTTTAGCCTGGAGAAGAGGAGGCTCAGGGCAGACCTTATTGCTGTCTACAACTACCTGAGGAGTGGTTGTAGCCAGGAGGAGGTTGCTCTCTTCTCTCAGGCAGCCAGCACCAGAACAAGAGGACACAGCCTCAGGCTGTGCCAGGGGAAGTTTAGGCTTGAGGTGAGGAGAAAGTTCTTCACTGAGAGAGTCATTGGACACTGGAATGGGCTGCCCAGGGAGGTGGTGGAGTCGCCGTCCCTGAAGCTGTTCAAGGCAGGATTGGATGTGGCACTTGGTGCCATGGTCTAGCCTTGAGCTCTGTGGTAAAGGGTTGGACTTGATGATCTGTGAGGTCTCTTCCAACCTTGGTGATACTGTGAGACTGTGATACTGTGACCTAGCTTGGTTACAAAACTCACTGAACACAGCTTGAGCAGACCTTAAAGCCCTCCTTTGAATCCTAAGCAACACAGAGCTACATTGCTAGCTTTACCTGATGGGTAGAGAGTTGGTGCTGATGGGTAGAGAATTGCCACCTGAGGAACCTGTTTCTCTCTGCTGACTAACAGGAAAGGGAACCTGGTCTCACTGCATCAATGTTGGTGTAAATATACATCTGCTCAGACACAGGAGCTTGTAGATGCACTGGTTAACAGGCTTAGCAGAAAGCATTTTGTCTGTATTCTGGTTATGCCCAGCATTGCAAACACAGGCTCATTCCCATTTCACTGCTGCTCTGCTGCCACCAACTAATGTCTGAAATGAAAGAATAGCCATTGTGGGCAGAAAATTAAAAGTTGTGCTCTAGGGAAGGAGTAATAAATAGGCCACCAAGTAAGGAAGGTATGTGCAATGTAAGTGTGCTGGATGGCCCACAAGACATATTTCTTGTCCCTATTTCATAGAATCATAGAATCAACCAGGTTGGAAGAGACCTCCAAGATCATCCAGTCCAACCTAACACCCAGCCCTAGACAATCAACCAGACCATGGCACTAAGTGCCTCACCCAGGCTTTGCTTCAATACCTGCAGGGATGGCTACTCCACCACCTCCCTGGGCAGCCCATTCTGATGCCATTCACTCTCTCTGTGAAGAACTTCCTCCTAACATACAGCCTAGACCTCCCCTTGGCAAAACTTGAGACTGTCCCCCCTTGTTCTGTTGCTGGTTGCCTGGCAGAAGAGACCAACCCTACCTGGCTTCGACCTCCCTTCAGGTAGCTGCAGACAGCAATGAGGTCTGCCCTGAGCCTCCTCTTCTGCAGGCTGCACACCCCCAGTTCCCTCAGCCTCTCCTCATAGGATTTGTGTTCCAGGCCTTTCACCAGCTTCATCACCCTTCTCTGGACACATTCCAGTATCTGAGGACACATTCCAGCATCTGGAATTGTCAGGTTTAAAAGCTAATGTGTGCTCTTCGCTTGTTTGTTTGGTTTGGTTTTTTGGTTTCCTCTTTGTAAACTGTGCTCATTTGTACTGCCAAAGTAACATGCACAGAATCTCTTTCTGTAGGATGTAGCAGCTGAAAATCAGCTTGAACTCAGCACGCTTCTTACTCGACCTCAGATGTTTTGTCACATTACAGGGTCTCTTCATCAAAAAGTGGTGGCATATGGTGTGCCATAAGTTAAGGCAACAATTAATGTGACTAAAAGAACTGTAGTCTGACCCCAAGCTAGGATTTCCAGGCCCAAGTTTTGGTACACAAGCCCTTTTCTCATGTCCTGAAAGCAATTTCAGCACTGACCTTCTGTATGAAAACTGGGTTTCCCTTTCCGTATCTGGTCAGCTGTGGCGCAGCTGACTTGCTGGAGGGCAGGGATGCCATCCAGAGGGACCTGGACAGGCTGGAGAGGTGGGCCCAGGCCAACCTCATGACGTTTAACAAGGCCAAGTGTAAGGTTCTGCACCTGGGTCGGTGCAATCCCAGGCACAGATACAGGCTGGGTGGTGAATGGCTGAGAGCAGCCCTGAGGAGAAGGACCTGGGGGTCTGGGTCGACGAGAAGCTCAACATGAGCCTGCAGTGTGCACATGCAGCCCAGACAGCAACCCTGTGCTGGGCTGCATCAAGAGCAGTGTGGCCAGCAGGGCAAGGGAGGGGATTCTCCCCCTTTACTCTGCTCTCCTCAGACCCCACCTGGAGTACTGTGTGCAGTTCTGGAGCCCCCAACACAAGAAGGACATGGAACTGCTGGAGCGAGTCCAGAGGAGAGCCACGAAGATGCTCAGAGGGCTGCAGCAGCTCTGCTATGAGGACAGGCTGAGAGAGTTGGGGCTCTGCAGCCTGGAGAAGAGAAGGCTTCGAGGAGACCTTAGAGTGGCTTTCCAGTATCTGAAGGGAGCCTACAGGAAGGCTGGGGAGGGACTATTGACAAGGTCTGGTAATGTCAGGATGAGGGGGAGTGGGTTTAAGCTGGAGGAGGGGAGATTCAGACTGGATGTTAGGAGGAAGTTCTTTACAGTGAGGGTGGTAAGACACTGGCACAGGTTGCCCAGGGAGGTTGTGGATGCTTCCTCCCTGGAGGTGTTTAAAGCCAGTCTGGATGAGGCCTTGAGCAGCCTGTTCTAGTGGGAGGTGTCCCTGCCTATGGCAAGGGGTTGGAGCTGGATGATCCTTGAGGTCCCTTCCAACCTAAACCATTCTGTGATTCTATGATTTCTTTCCTCCTTTTCTAATCCTCTGGAAAAAAATCCACTTGAGAGCTGCATTTTAAGGCTGGGTGAGTCTGGCTGCTGCCTTTAAGGGCTGTAGTTGTCTGGCTGCTTGTTCAGCTGAGGATAGATTCCATCAACATGGGGCCATTTCCTGTCTCTTGATCCAGCTGGCACTCCTAGATGAGAACAGCTAAATTAAGAAGGTGTCACTTCCACTTCCATTTTGATGTGTATCTTGATTATCTCACTGGTTTCTTCAGCTCTTCCCTGCCTCTGGGGCAGGCTTTTCCTAAAAGGTGGCCAGCAGGTGGGAGTCACAAGCACCAGATATTGCCTCTAAGTGAAATACAGCACCCAGAGGTTTGTAATTTGGAAACTAGCCCTAAGAAGCGTTTTTATCATAGAATCATAGAATCAACCAG
>WAAF01006757.1:1426-23894 GCA_013400475.1 Tricholaema leucomelas
ATCAGCCAAGCCTCCCAGCTTGGTGTCATCAGCAAACTTGCTGAGCAGACACTCTGTGCCCTCATCAGTGTCATTGATGAAGGTGTTGAACAGGACTGGCCCCAGCACTGATCCCTGGGGGACACCACTGGTCACAGCTCCCCAGCTGGACCTGGCACCATTGATCACCACCCTATGAACTCTATCTTGCAACCAGTTCCTAACCCACCTCACTGTCTGCTCTTCCATCTCACACTTCCTCAGCTTCAGTTTCCTGAAGGTCCAGTTCAATAGTCAGTGAATTAACAGAGCTCAGACCTAGGACTGAAAAGAGAGAACCCCAAACCATCTGCAGTTTGCAACTGTTTTTAATTCTGGTAATGGAGAATACTGGAGGCATTGCTGCTAGAGTGACCTTGAGCTGGCACTGCCCCTACATCCCAGGATGTTTGTGTGCTGGTCATGCGGTTTCCATCAGCAGAGCACTATGCCTTGGCAAAGCAGCTTCCCTCACACGTGGGGTATCTAAAAGATAAGGTCTGTGCTGGGCCCTTGCTCACCCAACAGTGTGGCACTAAAGAAACTTCTGGGAGCCTAATGTCTCCCCCAAGCTCTCAGCCTCTGACCAAGGAAGAACACTGGAGGCTCAAAACCACCCACAAAACCACAATGAAAGGAGAAGCAGCTGTGGGTTTTGAGGATCAGGCTTTGGAAAGTGCTGCTATCATATCCACCACATTCCAGTACTGTAAAGTCTATTCCTTTCTCAGACTTCATAAACAAAAACTGGGACTTATCCCATACCTGTCCATGAGGGATCCCAGTGTAAGGTATGAATCATCAGGCACAGCTGTGGTGATGGGAGTGGGCTGAGACCTTGCTAGGATGTCATCATGCCGGTGGTCAGGATCAGATCTGAAAAGGGTAACCCAGTCAGACCTAGCCCCAGAATGGCCAGGCAGGAGTCTGCTCCCTGCATTGCACGTGTGACCGCACAGGTGTCTGCATCCTCTCCAGAGTGCAGCATCTACTTCAGTCAGATCTGCAGCCTGCAGTGCCAGGACCCAGAATTTATTCTGGCAGAGAGAGCTGGAAAACACCCACAGGATCCTGGATAGAGCTTCAGTCCTGAGTCTTGTTATGGGGTCTTTATCTCTCCAGCAACCTCCTTAACCCCACCAGCCTTGAGCTTTATTCCAAGCAGAGATCTTGCAGTACCACCAGAGGCACAAAGGCCAGTGCACTGTGTCACCCTGAACTTGTCAATACTCTAGCCCCTTCCCCCAAGATGATAAAAGTCAGGTGTCTCAGTCCCCTACAGCACATCTCCACCAGAGCTGAGGGAAGAACATCAAATCTATGGGCAGGGAGAGGATAAGGGGAACCTCATTAGTGCTAAAGTGCAGAGAAATCCCTCCAGGGTGACAATTATAGAATCATAGAATCAGTCCTGGGAGGTCAGGACTAGTCAGCCTGGGTTCATGAGGTGCAAGTCCTGCCTAATGAACCTAATCTCTTTCTACAACAAGGTGATCTGCTGAGTGGATGAAAGGAAGGCTCTGGATGTTGTTTACCTGGATTTCAGTAAAGCCTCTGACACTGCCTCCCACAGTATCCTTCAGGAGAAACTGGGTGCTTATGGCTTGGATGGGGGAATGATTTCTGAGTTAAGAACTGGTTGGTGGCTGGGCCCAAGGAGTAGTGGTGAAATGAGTTAATTCTGGCTGGTAGTCAGTCACAAGTGGTGTTCACCAGGGCTCAGTACTGGGGCCAGTTCTTTTACTTTGTCAGTGAGCAGGATGAGGACATTGAGTACATCCTCAGCAGGTTTGCAGATGAGACTAAACTGTGGGAATGTTGATCTTCTTGATGGTAGCAAAGCTGTGCAGGGGGATGTGGACAAGCTAGATCAAAGGACCAAGATTAGTCATATGAGACTTAACAAGGCCAAGTGCGAGGTCCTGCAGTTGGGCCACAACAACCCTAGGCAAGACTAAACATTTGGGACAGAGTGGCTGGAAAGATACCCAGCAGAAAACAACCTGGGTGTGCTGGTTGACAGCCAGCTGAACATGAGCCAGCAATGTGCTCAAATGGCCAAGAAGACCAACAGCATCCAACTTAGAATCATAGAATCACAAAATCATAGAGTCAGTCAGGGTTGGAAGGGACCACAAGGATCATCTACTTCCAATCCCCCTGCCATGGGCAGGGACACCCTACCCTAGAGCAGGCTGGCCAGAGCCTCATCCAGCCTGGCCTTAAACACCTCCAGGCATGGGGCCTGAACCACCTCCCTGGGCACCTCATTTCAGCCTCTCACCACTGTCATCCTCAACAACTTCCTCCTCATGTCCAGCCTGAACCTACCCATCTCCAGCTTTGCTCCATTCCCCCCAGTCCTGTCACTCCCTGATAGCCTAAAATGTCCCTCCCCAGCATTTTTGTAGGCCCCCTTCATATATTGGAAGGCCACAAGAAGGTCACCTGGGAGCCTCCTCTTCTCCAGACTGAACAGCCCCAACTCTTTCAGTCTGTCCTCATAGCAGAGCTGCTGCAGCCCTCTGACCATCCTCGTGGCCCTTCTTTGGACACTCTCCAGCATCTCCACATCCCTTTTGTAATGGGGGCTCCAGAACTGGATGCAGTACTCCAGGTGGGGTCTCAGCAGAGCGGAGTAGAGGGGGAGAATCACCTCCCTCGACCTGCTGGCCACACTTCTCCTGATGCAGCCCAGGCTCTGGTTGTCCCTCCAGGCTGCAAGTGCACACTGCTGGCTCATGTTGAGCTTCTTGTCCAACAGCACCCTGAAGTCTCTCTCCTCAGGGCTGCTCTCCAGCCAGTCACTGCCCAGCCTGGATTTGTGCTTGCCTCTACCCAGATGCAGGACTCTGCACTTGGTCTTGTTGAACCTCATGAGATTGGCTTGTGCCCCTGAGCAGAAATCGGACAGATCAGCCTCAGAGCAGGGAAAAGGGATTAAAATAAGGAGATGTAGGAGAGCTCAGGAAAAGAAGAGACATAAAGTAGCATGCCACTGGGCATGCTACTGAGAGGCTGCACTTTCTGGCTCCTCCAGAGACAGACCACACAGCCTCTAGGACATCATCCAGGCAGGCATAGGTATGCAAGCTGAATCGGAGCTGTTTGTATTGGGGAACTGAATATGCAACACTGTGGGGCTAGAGGGAAGGGATGCTGTACAAAAGGACATTAACAGCCTTTGAGAGGTGTGCCCATGTGAACCTCATGAAGTTCAACAAGGCCAAGTGCAAGGTCCTGCACCTGGGTCAGGGCAAGCCTAAGCACAAATACAGGCTCAGCTATAAATGGACTGAGAGCAGCTCTGTGAAGGCCTTGAGAATGTTGGTGGATGGACACAAGCTGACAATGGGACCTTGCAGCCCAGAAGATCAACCATACTGTGGGCTGTATCAAAACAAGTGTGACCAGAAGATCAAGGGAGGTGATTATGACCCTCTGGTCTAGTGAGACCTCACCTGAACCATTATGTCCAGCTCTGAGGTCCACAGTGTAGCAAAGACACGGCCCCAGTGAGTGGGTCCAGAGAAGGGCTGTAAAGATGATCAAGAGGCTGGAGCACCTCCTCTGTGAGGGTAAGCTGAAAGAATTGAGGTTGCTTAGCCAAAAGAAAAGAAGGCTCCAGAAAGACCTTCTAGCAATATTCCAGTATTTAAAGTAGATCTCCTGAAAAGATGGAGAGGGACTGTTCAGCAGGCAGTGTAGTGATAGTATTACCTGACAAAGATGTATTCATTGCCTCATGTGCAATAAGGCAAAACCACACACATGTGAGATATTGCTTATTCATTTTGGAGCCTGGGTGCCAGGGGATACCCCACAAAGCCTGCAGAACACCAGCTGAAATTCACAGTGGGTATTTATGCAATGAAATGTATAAGCTATGCCTCATGAACCAATTGTCCATGGGGTAGTCTCTTGCTTACTTCCCATTCATAAATTCATAGAAAGGTCTGAGTTGGAAGGGACCTTAAAGATCATCTAATTCAAACCCCCCTGGCATGGGCAGGGACACCTCCCACTAGAGCAGGTTGCTCAAGGCCTCATCCAGCCTGGCCTTGAACACCCCCAGGGAGGAGGCATCCACGACATCCCAGGGCAACCTGTTCCAGTGCCTCACCACCCTCACTGTGAAGAATTGCTTCTTAATATCCAGCCTAAGTCTACCCTCCTCAAGCTTCAATCCATTAGCTCTCTAACAGCCCTTGTAAAAAGTCCTTTACCAGCTTTCCTGAAGGTCCCTGTCAGGACCTGGAAGGCCACTATAAGGTCTCATCAGAGCCTTCCTTTACTTGAGGCTGAACAGCCCCAACTCTTATAGCCTATCTCCACAGCAAAGGTTCTCTAACCCTCTGGTCATCTGCACGGCCCTCCTCTGGACCTGCTCCAGCAGTTCAATGTGCTTCTCATGCTGGGGGCACAGGACTGGACACAGTACTCCAGGTGGGGTCTCAAGAGAGCACAGTAGAGGGGGAGAATTGCTTCAGTCATCCTGCTGGTCATGCTTCTCTTGATAGACTCCAAAATACATTTGCCCTTTTGGGCTGAAAACACACATTGCACATTAAAATTGAGCTTCTTTTAAATTCACTACATGTGCTCAGAGAGTGAGGGGTTTGTTTTGAACAGGGTCTTCTAGCTAGGAGGTGTTGGTTTCAGCATTGTAACGAGGCTGGTTTAGTCTGGGACGCTGTTTTCCACCCAAAACCTGATTAATTTATTTGGTAGTGCTTTCTAAATGTTTGGCCAGGCCGTTTCAGCTTCAAGGACATCTCAGTGAGAAGTGTCTTCTTTGTTCTTTGCCAGCTAAATAACAGCATAACTCTGAACTTGCATGCTTCTTTGATAACAGTAGGGTAAGCGGTAACAGCTTTGAAGTGAAAGAGATTAGGGTTAGTTTAGATACTAGGAAGACGTTCTCCGCCGCAGGGGTGCGGAGGCACTGGAACACGTTCCCCAGAGAAGCTGTGGTAGCCCCCTCCCTAGAAGTGTTCAAGGTCAGGTTGGATGGGGCTTTGAGCAGCCTGGGCTAGTGGAAGATGTCCCAGCCTGTGGCAGGGTGTTTGGAACTAAGTGATCGTTAAGGTCCCTTCCAGCCCAAATCATTCTACAGTTCTATGATTTTATAGCTCTGTAATATGAATTTCCCTGCCAGGGCAAGTTTCTATGCACTCAGTGATTTGATGTGACTCAGCTGACCCTCAGGCAGGGAAAACTGCTGCAGAAAGACTGTGAGCCTCGGTGTATTGGGGGGTTTGTTTAGTAAGAAGAGTAGAAGCTCACATATCGTTCCTGTCATCTCAGGCAGTGTCTCTAAGCACCGCACACAGCAACCCCAGGGGCTTGCTCCTCCTTTCATCCCAGTCAGCCCCATGTAAAATGCAGTGCTAGCTTAGCACAGGTGAGAAAGTTGTGGGTGCTTGAGATCCCAGGTTTTCACACCATCATCTCAAACTTGTACCCTGGCCTTTCACCACAAATGACAATGGCCTCCACTTCATGCTTTGAGACTGTGTGTTGTTCAGCTCTGGACCCCTCCACACAGGAAGGACATGGACCTGATGAGGCAGGTCCAGAGGACGGTCACAAAAACAAACAGGGGGTTGGAACACCTCTGCTACAAAAACAGGCTGAGGGATCTGGGTTTTTTCAGCCTGGAGAAGAGGAGGTTCTAGGGAGACCTAGTAACAACTGATTGCCTGGGAGAAGAGACCAACCCCCACCTGGCTACAACCTCCCTTTAGGTAGTTGTAGACAGCAATGAGGTCTGCCCTCAGCCTCCTCTTCTCCAGGCTACACAACCCCAGCTCCCTCAGCCTCTCCTCATAGGGTTTGTGTCCCAGGCCTTTCACCAGCTTTGCTGCCCTTCTCTGGACACATTCCAGCACCTCAACATCTCTCTTGAATTGAGCAGCCCAGAACTTGACACAGTACTCAAGGTGTGGCCTGACCAGTGTTGAGTACAGGGGAAGAACCTCCAGGTCCCTTTCCTCCTGGCTGCTCTCCAGCCACTCTGTCCCCAGCCTGTAGCGTTGCTTGGGGTTGTTGTGGCCAAAGTGCAGAACCCTGCACTTGGCCTTGTTAAATCTCATCCCATTGGCCTCTGCCCACCCATCCAGCCTGTCCAGGTCCCTCTGCAGGGCTCTCCTACCTTCCAACAGATCAACACCTGCTCCTAGCTTGGTGTCATCTGCAAACTTAATGATGCTGGACTCAATCCCCTCATCCAGATCATCAATAAAGATATTGAACAGGACTGGGCCCAGCACTGATCCCTGGGGAACACCACTAGTGACAGCTGCCAACTGGATGTGGCACCATTCACCACCACTCTCTGGGCTCGGCCTTCCAGCCAGTTCCTGACCCAGCACAGAGTGAATTTGTCCAAGCCACGAGCTGCCAGTTTAGCCAGGAGCTTGTTGTGGCAGACAGTGTCAAAGGCTTTGCTGAAGTCCAGGTAGACTACATCCACAGCCTGCCCCACATTCACCTGGCAGGTAACCTGATCATAAAAGGAGATCAGGTTGGTCAGGCAGGACCTGCCCTTCCTAAACCCATGCTGGCTGGGCCTGATCCCTTGGCCATCCTGTAGGTGCTTTGTGATGGCACTCAAGATGACCTTTTCCATGACCTTGCCTGGCACTGAGGTCAGGCTGACAGCTCTGTAGTTTTCTGGCTCCTCCTTTCAACCCTTCTTGTGGATTGGTATCACATTGGCAGCTTCCAGTCTTTGGGGACCTCTCCAGTGAGCCAGGACTGTTGATAAATGATGGAGAGTGGCTTGGCCAGCTCATCTGCCAGCTCTCTCAGAACCCTAGGGTGGATCCCATCTGGCCCCATGGGCTTATGAGGATCCAAGTGGCTCAGCAGGTCCCTTACCTCCTCCTAGTGGATTAGAGCGGGACTATACTGGTCCCTGGCTCCACCTGCCAGCTCAGGAGGCCAGTTGTCCTGGAGACAACCTGTCCCACTACTGAAGACTGAGGCAAAAAAGGTGTTAAGCACCTCTGCCGTTTCCTCATCCTTTGTCACTATGTTCCCCTCTCTATCTAATAGGGACTGGATGTT
This sequence comes from Tricholaema leucomelas, assembly GCA_013400475.1. Lineage (NCBI taxonomy): Eukaryota > Metazoa > Chordata > Aves > Piciformes > Lybiidae > Tricholaema lacrymosa > Tricholaema leucomelas. The sequence continues at coordinate 8,516 of WAAF01006757.1, forward strand.
GTCCTTGCCCCTTCTCTTGCCATTGATATATTTGTAGAAACATTTTTTATTCTCCTTGACAGCTGTAGCCAGCCTAAGTTCTAAATGGGTTTTTGCCTCTCTCATTTTTTTCCTACAAGACCTAGCAACATCCCTGAAGTCTTGTTGGGAAACCTCCCGTCTTTTCCAAAGGTGATACACTCTTTTTTTTGCCTTCCATTCCCGTAGCAGCTCCTTGCCCGCCCAGCCCGGGTGCCCGCCTCGTGGGCGGGCTCGTCTGTCCCCGCCCCGGCCACGCCCCGCCCGTGCTGGCCTATAAAAAGGCGGAGCAGGAGCGCAGTCGGTGCGAGCTGCCGGGCAGCAGTTTCGCCCGTCCAGTCGCTGCTGCTGGCTCCGCTCCGTGGATCGGAACGAGAGGCAAGCGGCGGCGGCGAAGATTGCGCGGAACCGAGTGTGTAAGTGGCACTGAGGGTGGTCGGCTGGACCGACATGGAGCGGGAAACGGTGCCGGGGAGTCCCTGGAAGCGTGAGGGGGATGAGGCGGGCCCCTCGACGGGCAGCGGGCGGCCGCGGCCCTCCTCATACCGGGCGCTGCGCAGCGCCGTTTCCAGCCTGGCCCGCATGGAAGACTTCTACTGCGAAAAGATCGGTTCCGGCTTCTTCTCGGACGTACTCAAGGTATGTCGAGCGGGAAGCATCTCGCCGGGTTTGGGCATTCCCCAGAGACCGCGGCTCCCATGCGTGCCCCCGGTGGGGTGCGGGGGGACCGTGCTGATGTCTGGCCACCCGTCCTCGGCATCTATCGGGGGCGAAGCGAGGCGGTGACGTGCGGCGGGAGTGCGGGGTGCCAGAGGCTCCCGCGTTCTTTGGGGTGTTGCGCCTCCACCCCTTTTCCTTACCGGGGGAGGGGAACGCTAGCTCTGTTTACAGCCCGGGAAGGCTGGGCGCGCCGGAGCGCTCCGCTGTGGGTCGAAGCGGGGCAGCGTGGGGGGGTGTCGGAGCAACGTTGAGGTCTCAGGCAACCCAGCCCCACGGCCCCTTGCCAAAAGCCTGCAGACCCGACACCTGCCACACCCAGGATGTGCCCGTTGCAGGGAATTCGGACAACGTTTTCAGCCAGAGATGGTCCAGCGCTGCTGTGCCTGCTCCAGCCTGCGCTGGGCAGGTAGATGTGCAGGGTGCCCCACGGGAGCCTCATGAAGGTGACGGGGTTTGGGAGAGGGGTGTGATGCTGCGGAGCAGTGCAGGGGCCAGCCCGCGACTGAAGCCTTCCGGGCTGCCTTTGTTCTTAATTCTTTCTGGGACCGACGGACTGGGGGTGTCCCTCTGTGGCCTGCACCCTGGTTAGGGGTGCATGAGTGCTGGAGGGCTCAGGGTCCCAGCAATGCAGCAGAGGTGCACGGTGAGAGTACCCTGCCAGCCTATGCAAGTGCTGTGAGAGCTGAGGCCATGGCAACCTCTCCCTGTCCAAGGGGAGGTGTTGTGCCCATGCTGTTTTTCTTCCTCAGCATTGTTATCAAAATAATGTGCACATTCAGGAATAAACTGTTCTTTTAAACAAGGTACTGGAAAAATGAAGAATGGGATTTCTAACTGGGATGTCCTCAATAGTTGAAACAGTGTAGGTTTGGTTTGTTTTTTTTGTTTTGTTTTTTTTTTTTTTTTTGTAACACTATCATTTAAGGCACCACAAGCTTTTGTGCAAGGACTGCCCTTAAGCCATCCTTCTGGTGGCTTTTCCCCCATCAAAGTCAGCATTTGGATAGGCAGGACTCCCAACACCACCTACCGTGGTTGCTGGGGTCCTGGGCAGCATTACGCTGTGTCCTTTGCAAGGGACCAGGCTCCCACTTGCAGCACAACTAGACATGCTCATCCCAGCAGGACCCTGAGGCTCCTCTCCCGCTCTGTCACCTTTCTCTGCTCAGCAGACACCAAGACCCAGCTCCTATGCAGCCACAAGAAATGTGTCCTGCAAGGGGCTGTACCGGGCTTGCAGAGGGATCCCTCTGTGCTCCCCTCCACCCCTGCCGAGCCATAACGTCTCTGCTGGCCAGGTTCCTATTGGTATTTGACTCAGAGTGTGCAGCAGCAGCTCGGAGCAAAGGGAAGCATTTAATAATGTCAGGCATACACATAGCTCTTTAATAATGGATGCTCCTGTGACTTGGCCAGGCCATGGTCTCTCCTTGCCTCACTGTTTCTGTTTTCCCAGGCCCTGCAGGAGCCACAGAATGCTCCTTCTCCAACCAATTGTTCGTATTCTTATGGAGCCTCTTACATGTAGGATTTGGGGGACTAGCAGAAACTGAGGGGTTGGGACTTGGATCAGGCAGCCAAAGCCAATGTGTGTGCATGCCAGAGAGGAGACAAGGGCAGAAGGGGGCAGATGGGGCTTTGTGCTTGTGTGGTGGGTTGAGTCCAAGAACTCAGCGGGATGATGGGACAAGCCGTGGATCTGAGCTGGGCTTTGGCTGCATGTGCTTGCAAGGAATATGAAGCTTGGCAGGGCAGCTTAGGGCTTGTTTTCCTCCCACCTCACTTGGTCCTGCTGTTGCTTTCCCTGATTATGGGCACGTGGCAGCTAACCTCCTCCTTGTGGCTGCTGAGCCTCATTTCAGGCTTAGTGGGCACGGGGGACAAGGAGGAGATCTGGCGAATTTGCGGCTGGGCCACGGTCAGGCAGAGTTCTGAGGTACCAGAATGGGTGTCTGGCTGTCTTTACAAAGGCGTAGTGTGTCTGAGCCCTGATGTCCACAGCTAGCCCTTGGCTTGAGCCTCATCCTACTCTAGCCAAACACTTCTCTTGGAAAGGCTGGCCAGAGCAAAGAGGAGACAGTAGTGATGAGAAGCTGTCCTTTTGCCTGGGAGTTGTTCCTGGCTAATCCCCTGCTGTGTGACATAGCTGAGCTGTTTCCCTCAAGAATGTCTGGTTCCTGTTGCCTTTCTTTGTGCCATTTCAGAGGCACCAGGCCCACCTGTTTTCTTAGGTACATCTACACTGCAGCAAGCTACTTCTCCATGCCCAGCAGACTGAGCCAGGTGCGTTTATGCCAGGCATTTTCTACCAGTGCTTGAACCACCGTTGCATTTATTTTCCAAATCCCTCTCTTGCATCCCCATGTGCAGTTTTGCAGTAGATGCAGGGGCTGCAGGCATGATTCTAGCTTTGCTTTCACCCAGCTTCACACCTTATGCCCCTCTCTGGCACATCCTCTCAGAAATGCTGCTTCCCAAAGTGCAGCCCATCACCCCATTTCCATGATGCCAAGAAGGGGGATTAGCAACTCTCAGCACAGACAGAGCTCAGGAGAGGGCTTTGGCATCGCTGCCCCTGCTGTCTCTGCCTGCTTACCACCAACCTTTGAGATTTTATATTTACACCCAATTTATCTGTGCAACTAATGACACAACTCCCTTTCTCTTATCTGCTGCCCTTCATTAGTGGACCTTGCCTTGTTTTACCAAGCAAGGTAGAGCAGGGTGACACAGATGGGGGAACTAAGGGTGGCGGGGAGAGGTGAATTTGCCATGGTCAGCCAGCTGTGGCCAAATGAGAAGTAGCCCTGGTCCCACTGTTGCCATTTGGGAGACCCAGGTGCTAGAAATGCATTGCAGACCTGCTGGCACCTCTTGCACTATTGCAAGGGCTGGCAGTGGCCTGGCACTGCCCCATCTCCTGTTGTGCCCACAGTTCCACTCCTGGGAGCACAGTCTGTGAGGGTTGCTGATGTTCAAGCATCAGGTGCTGCATGGCCTACTCCTTTCACTTCCCTGGAGGAAGTCTGTCCTTGATTCCACATTTTTCATGCTATAAGCAGGTTTGCCAGTCCTGCACAGTAAAAGAGCTGTTGAGCTACTGGGGGAGGAAACCTTACAAATCACTAATTTCATCCCCAGACCCTTTGACTGGGGGGAGTGGCTGCACATCCCCTGGGTATTGCATGTTGGATGGGTCCCATCTTAGCATGCACCCTGGGACAACTGCTCCCTGAAGTGGTGCCTTCCCACCATGGGATGGGAAGACAGCCATAGTGCCCAGTATGCCAGCTGTCCCCCATTGTGATGGGGAAAGGGGCCAAACTGCAAACAGGATGAGGGCTACAGGGGAACCTGCCTCCAGCCCCCTAAGTATTTCCCAGGGAGGCAATCCCTGAGGTGAGGGGGGTGTGGGGTGGGCCAGAGGCTGGCACCAGCACAGCAGCCTCAACCAACATTGAGTAAAAAGGAGAAGAGCAGAGAGCTGACAGTAATGCTGAGGAATGCCTGTGCCTCCATGTAGAGCTCAGTGTGTCCAGAGGGGCAGGTTCAATCTGCCCAATTGTGACCCTCACCAGCTGCTGCCCTGTGGGAGTCCTGTCACACTCTCTGTGCCTGCTCAGGCACCATTTCAGCCTCTCTGCCCAGTGTGGTGCTGGGAGCAGGGTATTCTATGCTCATGTCATCCCACATGGGCCTAGGGGCTGCAGAGGGAGAGGGGTGTCTGTGCTTGGCCATGCTCCCAGTTGCCATTCCTGGTGAGGGGACAGGCCTTTGGCTTGCATGACAGTCAGGCAGGGGCTAGCTAAATTTACAGCTTCATCCAAGCACTGTGCCCAGCCAGGCTGGGGGTCATGTACTGGGGCATCGCTGGCCATTCCCCAGGGCTGCTTTGGGGCAGCAGCATGCCCCTTCCATCATCCACATCATGCTGGTAGGGTGTGGCTAGGTGGTACTGATACCAAAAGAAACCCTCCTTGGTGCACCTCAGTACTGCACCTTTCAGTGCTGTCCTGTCAGCAGGGCTGGGGTCACATCTTACAGGAGCTGCCGTTGCCTCTCCAGGAGGGCTAGGCACGGGCACAATGAGCAGTGTGGGTCCTTTGGGTGCTGCTATGGTGGGAAAGTACCCTGGAAATCCCTGGCATGCTTCACTGCCTCGGGTGCATGGGGTGCTCAGCTCCTATCTCTAGGGCTGGGGTGAGTGCTGGGCACAAGCTGGGATCCAGGGGGGCTGCAGAAACACATGGGGCTTAGCTTCTCTTGTAACCCCTCCAGGTGCGACACCGCCAGTCAGGGCAGGTCATGGTGCTGAAGTTGAACAAGGTGGAGAGCAATCGGGGCAACATGCTGCGGGAAGTGCAGATGATGAACCGCCTCTCTCACCCCAACATCCTCAGGTAGGACCTGCTCCCCCACTGTTGTCCCTCATGCCCTGCCTTTGTCTAGCCTGGGGATTTTTCATCAGTGATAAATGAGCTGTTGGGACTAGGACCACTCTCAGGTCTCCTCTACCTTGCAGGTTCATGGGTGCGTGTGTTCACCAAGGACAGCTGCATGCACTGACGGAGGTGAGAGCAGGGTAGCAGACTCCACACTGCGGGGAGCCGGTTATGGCTATGGGGACACTTCCTTGGCCTGTGGTGCATGCACAGTGCAAGGTTTACTGAGGGGCTGTGCCGTGGGGTGGTGGTTGGAGGATGCACTGGGATGAGAGATGGAGATCCAGCTTTATGGGAGGGGGAGGGAGCATAGCAATGCAATGGACCAACTCTTCCCATCAGTACATCAATGGTGGAAACCTGGAGCAGCTGCTGAACAGCTCTGAGCCCCTGCCCTGGTCCCTGCGTGTCAAGCTGGCCCTCGACATAGCCTATGGCCTGCACTATCTGCACTCCAAGGACATCTTCCACCGTGACCTCACTTCCAAGGTACAAGATGCTCCAAGGCATCATATTCCCCTTGTCCTGTACCCACTTGGCTGCACTAGGCATGGCTGGGTGGGGAATAGGAGGCTGCACTGTATCAGGGCACCTCAGAAGTAGTGGCCAGTGAGTCAAGACTGGTGCTGTTGGTGTGACAGGCATCCTCTTGTGCCCTCAGAACTGCCTAGTGCGCCGTGAGACCAGTGGCTACACAGCTATAGTGGGTGATTTTGGCTTGGCAGAGAAGATCCCTGTTTGCAGGTCTGTGGGCAGCATCCGCCAGTCTGTCCCTATCCTTGGAGTGGGAGGTTTCTAGCCTGCTTGGAGCAGGAGGTGGGGAGGAATGGGCATTTGGAGTACATATAAAAGGGCAGGGATGGAAGGTAGTGGCAATGGTCCTTAGCTGTGAGTACTTGTGGAGCAGAGAACACATTTGGAACTAGCTAGAAGGGGATGGGGAAGGGGATGATGTGGTTTGGGAAGAGACGAATTTGTGGAGTGCACGGAGTAAGGTTAGACTAGGAGGGAGACTGAGATGGTGAGTTGGGTGGGAGGACGGGAGATCAGACAAAGACAGGGAACTGTGGACAGCTCCTGATGTCCTGCCATGTTCCACAGCAAGGAGCCGCTGCCTGTGGTGGGCTCTCCGTATTGGATGGCGCCTGAGGTGCTGCGAGCAGACTTCTACAACGAGACGGTAAGGTGCTGTGGCTAAGTGAGAGAGGCTTTATCCAGACTTGCACCACCAGAAATTTGCAGGAGTTGCAGCTCTGAAAGCATTTAGGCCCACAGAGGGAGGGAACTGGGTGTCTGTCCGTGAGGTGGCAGGGTGCCTACTGTGGCTCCACAGGGTGGAGGGGAGCTGTGGGTTCACAGAATGGTGAGCACATCGCCTCAGGGCTGCAGTGCTCTAAATGACTTCCCATTCTCTGCAGGCCGATGTGTTCTCATATGGCATCATCCTGTGTGAGATCATTGCTCGCATCCCTGCCGACCCTGACTACATGCCCCGCACTGAGGTGACTCCTGGGGATGGGTGGAGAGGGAGAGTGGCAGGCAGCAGCACTGTGACCACTTCAATAAATGAGAGGCAGAGCCCTTCTGTGCTAGGCATAGCCTTGTGTTGGAGCTGTCTGACACCTCAAGGCAAGGGTGCTGTGTCCCATATGCTGCCCCAGCAGGCGAGAGAGAGATTTGCCATTGGAACGGGCTGCCCAGAGAGGTGGTGGAGCTGCCATCCCTGGAACTGCTCAAGAAAAGGCTGCATGAGGCACTTAGTGCCATGGCCTAATTGATTGGATAGGGCTGGGTGATAGGTTGGACTGGATGATCTTGGAGGTATCTTCCAACCTGGTTGATTCTATGAATGCTCTCTGCCAATAACCTGTCTTCAGAGACCACGGTCAGCCCGGGTAAGAGGAGACAACCAGCTTCAGGCAGAAAGCAAGAGAGATTTCTCTCTTAGCATCCCACAGCCATGCCTCAACTTGGCTTAGCTGTAGGGCTGCCTTTGCTGTGTCCCAGCCAGGGTGCTGCTAGGTCCACTGTCCTGGGCGGCATACAGTGTGAGAGCAGGAACCAGGCCACCCTGGGCTGCGTGGTGCCCAGGGGACCCAACTTCACTGTTCTTTCTTTCACTGGCACAGGATTATGGTCTGGATGTCACTGCATTCCGCAGCATGGTGGAAACCAGTTGCCCAGTGGTCTTCCTTGAGCTTGCTTTCAGCTGCTGCAATGTGAGCATCCCAACTCAGTTGAGGCAGGACAAGCACCCATGCCTGCACAGGGAGCAGAGGCAGGGAGCTGCCTTTGCTGGGCAAGGCTCTCAGGGATGCTTGGGAGCCTGCAGTCCTGACAGGGAACTTCTCCTGCCCACAGATGGAGCCCACCTTACGCCCCTCGGTCATAGACATCTCAAGGTGCCTGGAGGATGTCCTGCAGGAGCAAAGGTGCACCGAAGGAGCCAAGACCATGCCCTCTGGTGCTGGAGAGAGCTCACTCACACCTGGGACAACAGCAACACTCAGTGGTATGTGGTTACTTCAGGGACAGGCCATGATGGGTTGAAAGGAGGGGGGATGCAGGGTGTCCCATTCTATTACAACAGCTGTAGGGAACGGAGGTGGGTTGTATGAGTTCTGCAGGATGGACCTGGTCACTGTTCCACTCTCAGGGTGTGCCAGTGGGTTGTTGGGTGTCTGACCCCTCATAGCACCCCACACTGGGTGCTGGTAGCTCGTGACTGATTCCCATGCCTGTGCCCAGGGGTTGCCAGGACAGTGTCTGACCACACCAAGCGCTCACCCCTGCGTGATCTGGCGGCGCAGCAGCAGCTGGACCAGAGCCTCTCCCACAGCCAGTCTGCCTCGTACATCTGCCAATTACACACCCCTTGCAGTGGGGCCAGGACCAAGGAGGCAACACCTCGCGTCAACCCCTTCTCCCATCGTAAGGACCTGAAGGGAGGTAAAATCAAGCTCTTCACACCAAGCAAGTTACTAACACCCAGGCCTGCCATCAAGCAACGTGATTTCTCAGCCACTGCTGCCCAACGAAAGTGCTACTCACTGTCTCCCACCCTAAAGCTGCACCACCGGGAGAGCCTGGTATTAGATGTGAGGTCCCCTCATCCTAGTGATGACCCGCAGTGTCCTGACGTCCTTCCTTCTCTAGATTTAGGAGAGTCTACCTTCAGCTCCGGGGCAGAGGAGTGGCAAGAAGGTAGCTCTGAGCCTTCTGAGCTGCCACAGTCCTCTACCCCACGTCCTGACAGCATTCTCTCCTGCACATCATTCTCAGACACCCAAAATGAGACCGTTGTGGTGTCCGGAACACCCCTGGAAAGCTTGCATGAGCTCAGCTCTCCGTGCGTAATAGCACTGGAGCAAACAGATCCTGCACTTGTGCTATCTGAGAGCTCCAGTAGTGCACTGGGCCAGCATGAGGTGCTGCCCTGTTCTCACTGCCAGGGTGCAGCCCTCAGGCCATCTAGCAAGCAGAACCTCATCTGTGAGGCCGAGAGCTCAGTTTGCCACCACCAGAAAGGCCCAGGGCCAGCAGAGCCCAGCCCAAAGCTACCAGAGAGAAAATCCTAGTGTGGGATGCCTGGAAAGTGGTTCCAGCCACCCCTTGGTTCCCTCTGTAGCTGCGGCAATGGGTGTTGTCATTCACTCTGCTTTTGGTGGCTGCTGGTGGTCACAGTGCCCCATGCCTTGTTCATCTTGGTACTGCCCAGGAGTCCTTCCTACAGGGATCATCCTTGGGGGTTTGTGGGGATTTCCAGGAGTAGGCTGAGTCCCTGCCAGGGACTGAAGTGCAATAACACCCCTTCCTGAACACACTTCCAGCACTGTCTTGGATGGTAGGGCTGTTCCCCTTCAGAGCACTCTGGGCTCAAACTCTGGATTCAGGACCCCCCTTCTCTAAGGGCTCACTGTTGTGTAGGCTCTTGCAGATGGGTGTACAATGATCCTGCTTACCTGGGAGAACCCAGGCCAGGGAGTGAGTGGGGTTGGTATGGGGAAAGTGTGTTTTGAATGACCTTTAGAAGTGGTGTGTGTCTCTGTGCTTCCCCACAAGTGGGGGGAGCATAGCAGGTCCCTGGCATGGGCAGAAGCATGCAGAATCCTTGGAGAAGGGTGAGGTCCTTGGGGCAATGCACAGGGAGGATTGCTAGTGCCAGAGTTGCCCATATCCACCCCAAGCCAGTGGCTGGCATCTAAGCTGGCACCACAACAGTGGGCAAGGATGGGACCCAGCTTTCCTCCCTCCTGTACCAGGCACTGGTGAATGCAGAACTCTTGTCTATTTTACTATTCCTACTAACAATACTTGCCCATACTATACACCTAGCTTAACTAAAGTGCTCAATAAAGGCAATGTCTCAGCAACCCAGACTCCCACTTATGTCTCTTGAATGCATTTCAGACATGAAGGGAAGCTTGGCCTCAAAAGGATCCTTCTAGGGAGCCCCAGGGGAACTAAAAGCCAGCCTGGCTCTCAGTCCAAGATCTCTGTATTAGTTGAAATGGTTTTGGTCAAATTATCAATTATTTACATTCTTTGGGTTCATGGCCTTAAGTCTGTGTGTTGGTAGACAAGAAAACAAAAAAGCAGACAAGATGTGTCTCTTTATTGCTACAAAGTGGGATCAACCAGCAAACAAGACAGAGGAGTGACACATGCCACTTCTGAAAAGCTTTCCCAGGTAGCCTTAACACTTCTGCTCTTCAAAGCCAACTAATTCATGTAGCAATTAATCAACCATGTATGGCACACAGAACCCTATAATAAGCTGAGAGCATTTTCACTTGGCTAAACAAGACTTCCTCTGCTCTTGCCTGGCTGTAATGGTGCATCAGGGCTATTTTGCTTAATCTTCACATGCACACGTGTAGCAACTAAAGTCCTGATGGCTTGTCTCACAAAACATCAGTCTGCTGCAAGTGCCACGGCTGGTTTTGCTTTTGAAAGGTACCATCACACTGTACAATCCTACAGGTCATTGCTCTGCTTTCTAATCAGCAAAAGAACCCCAAATGCCAGCACAAGCACTGGCCATTATGCCTTTTCCAAGGCTGCTGCTTGCTGGGTCACCCGAAAGCTGTGGCCAAGCTGCTTCTGGGATGGGGCAGAAGCAGCCCCACCTTTCTGTCCCTGCTGTGGGGAATGGACCTGGCTAGGTGTAGGTCTATCCACCTACTCCTTCATCTTTGAATGCCAGCACTTCAGCTCACTGCATGATGGGGATGCTGCATGGCTGCAGTACTGTCCACCAGGGCTTGGCTTTCCTCTGTGACTGAGTCTGAGCTCCCCGTGGCACATCAGCCACCATGCTCAGAAAGACCCGGTGTACCCCATGCAGCAGGGGGAAAAGGCCATTGCCACCACCATCTCCAGCTTGCATGATGCTGGAATGTAATTTGGTATCTCTGGGAAAAGCTTGGACAGCCCACAGGCAGAGGCCTGCAAGAGAGAAGAAGGCTGTTCTTCTCTGGATGGGACGTCCTGGGCAGCGGTGCAGCAAAGCTGAAGCAGAGGCAATGTGGGATGCAGGTGCTGCAAGGGAAGGCAGAGTTTGAGAGTGAGGTTCTGCCCAGCCTCCACTGCATGCAGGCAGGCTGGGATTTCCCCCACCTTGCCCTTCTGCTGCACCACAGCGTGGGGGGTGCTTCTTGAGGTAACACAGACTGAGGGCTCCCATGGCAGTAAAGGGACAGAGACAGGCTCCATCTAGAAGAGGGAGGTGCCTGCATACCTCTTCCTTTCCAAGGGAAGGGATCAACATGCCCCACACAGAGATCCAGGCTCTCTGCTCATGCAGGGACATGCATAATCCATGGGTCCTGTGCCCAGGGTGCACGGCACACTCACCACAGCAGTGCTGGAGCCAGCAGCAATCATCCCATGAAAGGGGAAGTTGGCCCTGCTGCCTTCTCACAGATCCAGAGGTGCAGGTCATCAGGACTGGCACATGGCGCAGGTTTGATGTTCCCACGGCTTATTATGGCACAGGACCCATTCCACTTTGACTGCCATGGCCTGGATGGAGAAGTGACCCATCAGGGGCCTGACAATGCCCTATAAACCACCCCACCAACCACCCTCTGCCAAGGCAGCCATGGCTGCTGACAGTTACCTGGTACACTCACATGGGAGGAGATGAATGCTTCAAGCAAAGAGGGGATACTCCAGTCTTCCCCTACTGATCTCACAGGTCAAAGCCTCAGTCAACATATCCCTGCCCTTAGAATCAGTGAATCATAGAATGGTCTGGGTTGGAAGGAACCATTATAGGTCATGTAGTCCAACCCCCATGCAGTCAGTAGGGACATCCTTAACAAGACCAGATTGCTCAGAGTTCCATCCAACAGACTTTGTATGTTTCTAGAGACATGACTTCCTTGGGCAGGCTGAGAAACATCTCTGCAACAGGTTTGCATTAACTGACTCGCTTTAGCCTCCCCATTGCTTGAATCACAGCCTCACTGCTCGTGGAAATGTCATACCTGCAATGTCTAGTGGTGAGAAGAGCCCAGTCCTCCACAAAGGCACATGGATGGCTAGAGAAGCTGCCACGGGCTCTGAGGCTACAGTGGGGCACAACCTCCCATGGCAGGGCTAAGGATAGAGAGACAGGCAGCAGGCAGGGGTGGGTACCCAGCACCTGGCCAGACAGGCCTGTTCCTCCCCATTGCTCTCAGACACTGCAAGAGGAAGTAGTGGCAAGCCGGGGACAGAATGCACATGCAGGGGAGGAGGCAAGGACCCTCTGTTGGTGAGAAGGCTTCATTTCCCCTCGAGGATGAACCATCAGGAATAGGGAGCATTCAAAGCATCAAATGCTTTGTCCAGATTCCGAATCAAACTTTCAGTTTCTTTTGTCCCCTCTCACTGCCTCTTCCTTGTGCAAGCCTTGCATTTGTCCCCCCGAGTCCTAACTTTACATTTGCATGGCTTCTCAGCATTTCATCGGACCACTGCACCCACCTCACCGTGGCCACAGCTGCTTTGGTGCGCTGTGTTTCCTAGTGCTTGGGCCTGGGCCTGGGTATTGGTGGGACTTAAAACACTTCCTAAAGAAGTGGTAGAGGAGAGAGATTCTCAGCAAAAGGCTCTGCTGTCAAGTACCTTTCATAAAGGGAACCATCCACCCAGAACCAGACATCCGATGCTCCATCACTTTCTGGGTCTTCCTCTTCCAGCCAGTCATATTCATACCAGGGGAAGCTGCTCTTCTGCAGCCCAATCCAGTATGGAATGTCTGCATTCCTCAGGAAGGTCTGGGGAAGGAAAAAAAATAGGCCCTTAAGTGTCTTTTTCGTGGTACTTATGTGCTGCAGTGTTTGCAGGTGCTGGTCATCTCCCCAAGGAGCTCATGGGGCTGAAGCTCTGTGGGGCAGGACAGCTGAGCAGCCCCAATGCCCTGCCCCAGCTTGAGAAGCATCTAGTGGTGCCAGAGCCCTTTTCCTCATGCCTACCCCCAGCCACATGATCCAGAGATTAGCCTTGCCAATCTCAGGGGTCTCCAGAGAGGTGCTGGCCCATCTGGGTAGCCAAGGGCTGGAAGCATCAGCTCTTGGCTCAGCTACCCCATCAACCTACAGGCACAGTCCAGCGACTCCAGGATTTGGTGATCAGGAGCTGAGAATATTTCTTCTCACATTCATCTCTGCTGTCCTCCCATGTCTTCTTCTCCGATGAGATGAAGAGACATTTGCCCCTGTACAGCAACCATCCTGAAGGGCAGCAATCTAGGGGCAGGGGCACAGTTGAGATGCTTGTACAGCCACAGATGCACTGGAGTGGGACCAGGAAGAGTCCCACATCTTCCCAGCAGACATTGCAGGCTCAGTCTCTGCTGCAGACACAGCTGCAGCCTTTGGACCACCATGACCCCACCACGTGGCCGAAAAAGCGAGCACTCGTGCCTTGGCACTGCTGAGGCCTGCTGAGGGATGCCAGTGCCCTGGGGTACACAATCACTGTTCCATCATCTCCCTACCTATAGCCGTGCAGGAGCGCAGGGTAGCCACAGTGCTCTCGCTGTTGTTGAGCTTCCCCTGCACATCCTGCATGTCCTTCTCCATCTTCCCCAGGACCTCCATGACACGCCTCAGCTCACTGTCCCGGTTCCCCAACTCCATCTGGCTACTGTTGCCCTCTCGCCATGCATGCTGCAGCTCCGCTGTGGCCCATGCCAGCTCCAGACGCATCTGCTGCAGGCTCTGCTCCCGCGCAATCACCTCCTGTGAGAGGCGTCCCTGCTCGGCCGCGTGCTCACGGGAGGCATCTTGCAGGCTGCGGGTGACCTGCCAGTCTGGGGACAGAAGGGGTCAGTTGGGGCACGGAGATGCCAGGGGCATGATCAGGGGTTAGGAGGGGAAGACATAGCAGAGAAGTGTATGGTGAGTGACTGGGCAGGACCTGGCAGGAGAGAGCAAGGCAAGGCAAGACAGGGTGTAGAAGCAGAGAAAGCAGGAGAGGTGCAGGAAGGGTGCAGCAGTACAACACTGGGCAATCCCTGGAAGTAAAGGGAAAGGAGCAGAAATACAGAATGAGGTGGGGAAGGTGGGCAGTGGGAGACAAGGGAGGGAATCGTGAAGAGTGAGTGATATGGGCCAGCAGACAGGGCAGAAGGACCCAGCCACAATCAGTGTGTGTGAGCAAATCTCTATTCATCCCACCCTGTTCACCTCTGGCACCTGCCCCAGCCCAGCTGCCTCTCTCTTCTCATGTTGCCCAGCCACCTTTTGTCTCAGGAGTGCCCACCCCTGCTCCAACTCACAGCAAGCTCCAAGGGTCACAGTGGCCACCAGCAGCAGCAGACAGGTTGCTATCAGCCCCAGAGAGATGCACCACCGCTGGGACCAGAACCCTGCAAGACAAAACCAACCACAGGCATCATCTTGTGAGTCTGAAAACTCCTGGCAGCCCTGAAATCTCCCATCTGTATACAATGGGGAGGTAGCATGATGGCACAGGTGGTACAGTGAGAATAGGAGCACCTTGAAATACCACTCTCTACCCACACCACACCTCCCTGGGTCCCCTGGGCTCCAGTTGGGCACTTACCTGGGCTGGGCTGGGGCTGGGCCCCATCCCCATCCTGCCCTGCCATCTCCGGCTGCGTGTTCTCATAGGGGCTCTCTGCATCATCCATGCCAAGGGCTGTTGGAGGAAGGCAGGGGGGAGCAGCTGAGTTCATAGAGCTAGTCCTGGCAGAGGCAGTGTATCAAGTCCCACAGACTCTTACCTGCCTCCAGTGCCTGGCTGGCCACACTCCGGCCCCCCATCACCTTGGCAAACCTCAGGTCAGCATAAACCACACTCTGTGCCATATGGACAAGCACTGAGTAAGCCCCAGGTCCTGCTGGCTCCCACCGTGTTTCTGAGCTGCCTTTCTGGGATGGTTCTGCTCCCCAGTGATTGTGCAGTCTCTCAGGGGTGCAAAGGAGAAGTGCAGTCAGCATCTGCAGAAACAGACGTTTGCTCTGAGCTGTAGCAGATGGGACCAGTGAGGCACAGATGCAGGAACCAGCACCCTCTCATTGGTCCCAGTACCACTGGGCCATCCCCTCCCATGCCTCATGACTGCTCATAGTCCCCTTCATCACATGGCAGGGCCAGGGGAACACAGGCTGAGGTAAGGGCACTGGGAATGCAAGGATGGACCCAAATCCTTGCGCCATGAGACAGCTACGGGAGAGCAAGGCTGGTCTGGACACAGGAGCATATTGCCCTGGGGACAGCTTTGTGGAGGTCTGGAGGTCTTCACATATGCAAATTTCCCCTCCTGGCCTCTGGGAATGAGAATTTCCCCACAATATAGCTTATGCCACTGCCTCTTGTCCTCTCCCTGGTGCCCCACTAGATGGCCCAAGCTCTGGTATCGCTCGAAACCCAGCCCCCACCCCAAGAGCTGTATAAAGCAATGACACCCACTTTGCCTTCTCCCCCTCAGAACACAACCCCAATACCCACAGCATCCAGTCTCAGGGTGATGGTTTGGGTGTTACCTGCCCCCCCACACTTTGGAAATCACCCAGACTACACTCAGCCAGCTCTGGAAATTGAATGAAGCTTTATATTTACAGGGGGGTTAGGAAGCAAGTGGATTAATCAGAGAGACAGAGAGTGAGGTTAGAGAGAAACGCAGCTCAGAGCTCAGGCTGTGCTCCGACTCCCTTATCGATGTTTTTACTCTTGTTCTTACA